>CM077658.1:8383573-8808573 GCA_039707465.1 Rhabdophis nuchalis | reverse complement strand
AAGGTAAAGGTTCCCCTTGCACATAAGTGCTAGTTGTTCCCGACTCTATGGGGTGATGTTCATCTCCGTTTCAAAGCCAAAGAGCCAGCGCTGTCCGAAGACGTCTCCGTGGTCATGTGGTCGGCAGGACTAAGTGCCGAAGATGCACAGAATGCTGTTCCCTTCCCACCAAAGGTGGTCCCTATTTTTCTACTTTTTTACGTGCTTTCAAACTGCTAGGTTGGCAGAAGCTGGGACAAGTCACGGGAGCTCCCTCCGTTACACAGTGCTAGAGATTCGAACCGCTGAACTGACGACCTTTCTGATCGACAAGCTCAGCGTCTTAGCCACTGAGCCACTGTGTCTTAGACACACCCAATTCCTGCAAGCGTTCTTCGTATGTTTTAGCCTCCAGTCCCCTAATCATCTTTGTTGCTCTTCTCTGCACTCTTTCTAGAATCTCAACATTTGAAATGGCACACACATTTTCTTTCCTGCCTTTTTTTACATGTAACTCAAGACATCAAATATCCCTAATTCTCCTTCTTCCTCCTGACTTCCCCTCAATAATAACCCTCTGATTTGAGTTGGGCTGAGAGAGAGTGACTTGGAGTCACCTAGCCAGCCTTCATGCCTAAGGGAGGCTTAGAACTTAAGTCGCTTAGGCCAGCTCCTCATTACTACACTAAACTGGTTCTTTTACTCTTTTGATGTAATCCTTTTGGCCTTATACATTTTCTTTGCTTCCTGATAGAAACTTAGAGCCAGTAATTAAGTATATACATTATATTCAACCATAGTTTACTTAACTACGTTTAACAAACTACAGTGGCTATGTATGTGGTTGTGAGCCTAGGAAGAAGTGTAGAAAGAAGGCGCTCCAGACCACCTGAAGGTAGGACAAGAAGTAATGGATGGAATCCTATCAAGAGAAATTCAACCTAGAACTAAGGAGACATTCTCTGTCAGTGAGAACAATTAATCAGTGGAATGGCTGGCCTCCAGATGTTGTGGGTGCATCATCACTGGTGGTTTTTAAGAAGAGATTGGACAGCTATTTGTTCCCTGCCTGAGCTGGAGGTAGGATGAGAAGCTCTCTAAGGTCCCTTCCATTGTTGGTGTTAGCTGTGAAGTCGTGTCTGACCCCATGGACAACACTCCTCCAGGCCTTCCTGTCCTCTGCCATCCTCTGGAGTCCATTTAGGTTCACACCTATGCTTCGGTGACTCCATCCAGCCACCTCATTCTCTGTCGTCCCCTTCTTCTTTTGCCCTCCATCATTCCCAGCATGAGGCTCTTCTCCAGGGAGTCCTTCCTTCTCATTAGGTGGCCAAAGACTTTGAGTTTCCTCTTTAGGATCTGGCCTTCTAAAGAGCAGTCAGGGTTGATCTTCTCTAGGACTGACCAGTTGGATCCCCTTGCAGTCCAAGGGACTCGCGGGAGTCTTCTCCAGCACCAGAGTTCAAAGGCCTCCATTCTTTGGCGCTCAACCTTCCTTATGGTCCATCTTTCACAGCCATCCATTTCAACTGGGAAAACCATAGCCTTGATTAGACACACTTTTGTTATCAGGGTGATGTCTCTGCTTTTTAGTCTGCTGTCTAGATTTGCCATCACTTTCCTCCCCAGGAGCAAGCCTCTTTTAATTTCTTGGCTGCTCTCCCCATCTGCGCTGATCTTGGAGCCCAGGAAAATAAAATCTGTCCCTACCTCCATTTCTTCCCCATCTATTTGCCAGGATTTGAGAAAGCCGGATGCCATGATCTTGGTTTTCTTAAGGTTATTAAAACCTGAAGATATAGTGCTTTGAATAGTTTCTGTAATGTAATTCCAACGCTTCTTTCTCTCACCAGTTGTTGATCGGTCTTATAAAACAGGGGTCTCCAACCTTTGCAACTTTAAGTCTGAAGGACTTCAGCTCCCAGAATTCTCCAGCCAGCAAAGCTGTCAGTGTCAGGGCCTGGGCCAGGGGTCTCCAACCTTTGCAACTTTAAGTCTGAAGGACTTCAGCTCCAGAATTCTCCAGCCAGCAAAGCTGTCAGTGTCAGGGCCTGGGCCAGGGGTCTCCAACCTTTGCAACTTTAAGTCTGAAGGACTTCAGCTCCCAGAATTCTCCAGCCAGCAAATCTGTCAGTGTCAGCGCCTGGGCCAGGGGTCTCCAACCTTTGCAACTTTAAGTCTGAAGGACTTCAATTCTGGGAGCTGAAGTCCTTCAGACTTAAAGTTGCAAAGGTTGGAGACCCCTGTTATAAAAGGCATATGCTAAGCTCGATGTGCCACCATTGTGACTTGTGTTTTGAAACATATCTTTGTGGCCTCTTTCTCAGAGGGGTTCCTGTTTGTCCTGGGAGGTCAAGATGAAAACAAAACGACGCTAAATTCGGGCGAAAAGTACGATCCAGACGCAAACACGTGGACCCCTTTGCCACCGATGACTGAGGTAGCTTTCGGTTTCTGCAAACGGTTCTTTAGTCACTCCATCGCTTTTAATTGCAACCTAACAGAATTTGCAGAATTTGTCCGATTTTAAGAGTTCGTTCTTGCATCTCCTGTTTCCAACAGGCACGGCACAATTTCGGCCTGGTCGAGATCGATGGGGTGCTGTACGTTTTGGGAGGTGAGGATGGAGAACAGGTGCTCACTTCCATGGAGTCCTTTGACATATACAATAGAACGTGGACCAAGCAACCAGACTTAACCATGATTAGGAAGGTAAGAGGCAAAAAAAGGGAAAAAAGCAAGCTGAACATATTTTTTTCTGAAACTATTGCAGTGTATCTCTTGTTTTCCCTAAGATTACCCTAAGCCCAGCATGGGAAATAATATCAATGTTCGTTCCAACGAGGAACGCTGTGGTTCAGTGGCTAAGACGCTGAGCTTGTCAATCAGAAAGTTGGGTGGTTCGAATCCCTCGCGCTGCGTAACGGAGGGAGCTCCCGTGACTTGTCCCAGCTTCTGCCAACCTAGCAGTTCGAAAGCACGTAAAAACTCAAGTAACTGAATTGTTTTTCATCTACTGTTAATCCTCAAGGACAGATAGAAATATATGTTCATATGTCTCCAAACTCTTAAGACGCTGAGCTTGTCGATCAGAAAGGTCGGCAGCTTGACGGTTCGAATCCCTAGCGCTGTGTAACCGAGTGAGCTCCCGTCACTTGTCCCAGCTTCTGCCAACCTAGCAGTTCGAAAGCACGTAAAAAATGCAAGTAGAAAAATAGGAACCACCTTTGGTGGGAAGGGAACAGCGTTCCATGCGCCTTCGGCGTTTAGTCATGCCGGCCACATGACCACGGAGACATCTTCGGACAGCGCTGGCTCTTCGGCTTTGAAACGGAGATGAATACCGCCTGCTAGAGTTGGGAACGACTCGCATGTATGTGTCAGGGGAACCTTTACCTTGTTCCATCCAGATCTGGTCCTACCATCTAAATAGCCGTGGGAGGTTCCTGAACATCTTTTGAAAAGTTAGTAGAAGCTCCAAGCGGAAGACCTTGCTCCAGCCTCTTTAAAACATAAATCAGAGGAAGAGGTTCATTTTGTTCACTTCATAATTGTTTCTCAGCCTCCGAACAGGATCTGTGTGCTTCTCAAAAGTACTTTAAAAAAGTCAATGAAGACAGTCATCCAAGTCGACTTGCCTGGAAGTTGAGTCATGGCAGCGTGGCTTTTTAAAAGCAGTCCGGAAGTTGAGCAACTGAAATCTTTTTTTTTTCTTTCCCCTTTTGGTTTGAAAAGTTTTGCTGCTTATCCAAGTCGCTGCTTCAGTCAAGAGTGAACCAAAGAAGCAACTTGCATAAGCAGCAGAAACATTTCAAATCAAAACGAAAATAATAATAATAATAATCCAGTTGCTCAACTTCCAAACTGCTTTTAAAAAGCCACTAAAAGGGCAGCGAAACCAAAGAAGAGTGCAGGCTCATTAAAAAAACCCAACAACAACGGCCTCAGAACTACCAATTGCATCAAAAAGCTCTTCTCAAAAGCTCCTTTGGTGGTTCTAGAAGAATTCTTACTTAGATACTTGGATAGATTCCTAGAGAGTAAGACCATCATGTCCTGTCAAAAGAGAGATGGACACAATGTAATCTAATATCTCTCTCTCCCTCCCTCTCCCTCCCTCCCTACTCATCCATCCATCCCTACCTACCTACCCACCCATATCGATCTATCTATCTATCTATCTATCTATCTATCTATCTATCTATCTATCTATCTATCTATCTATCTATCTATCTATCTATCTATCTATCATCATCTGGCTGTGAGTGTGAGTGTCTCTATGTGTTCCAGTGTGTGTGGAACACCTTGAGCAATTTCAACCAAACTTGGTACACAGATGACTTACTCTCTGGGGAAAAAATACTGCGGGGGTAAGACACTCCTAACACCCCTTGGTGTGTGTGTGTGTTCTGGTAAGATGCAGCCTGTTGTGCCTTAAATTGCTTCTACTGTACTGCCGTAAAATGGCTTTTACTGAACGCAGTGGAGTAAGGGGGGAACGCCATCTGGTAAGGGGGGAACAACGCCATCTGGTAAGGGGGGAACAACGCCATCTGGTAAGGGGGGAAATCCAACATTAGAAATTACGTTTTGGTCCGGACATTTGCCCCCCTATAAAGAAATACCCGGGCAACACCAGGTTATCAGCTAGTTTCATATAAAATTAACAAAAGGTTTAAAAATGGGGGAAAAAACAATATGCAAGGGCTGCCTCCTTGAACGGTAATCAGGCCAAGAAATCCACTTTATTTCTTTGGTATTTTAAATTAATCGGTGTCCCTATTAATAATTTCTGCCTCATTGTGCCTTTCCTAGCTTTCTCCTGCAAAATGTTATGTTGGCAACTTGGCTTTTGAAGATCTTTTGAGGCAGCATTTGAGGTCTCGCCATTCAAGGCACTATAAGGAAGTTGAATTGTTCTGGAAAGCTTGAGTGGAGCCTGATGAAGGCGTAAATAAAGAATTATTAATGCTGAGCTGGACCAAGCCCTTGCTGACTTTGAGAGGTTCCACAGATTGTTACTATCTCTTCAAATATGCAGCCTTGGCCTCGATCATCCTATATTACTCTTAATATAACAATGTGGGAGAAAATAATAATAGGAACGTGCCCTCTTTAATTGCCTGGTTGTTTCAAGATACACTGTTTGAACAGTTTAGGAAAATTCTACCTTTAGGAGGAAGCACCTGCTTATTTCTTTTATCCAAGCAACACCTGCCTGATGCTTTCATGTATGTGAAGCAGAAATACTACTTCTACATCTCCTGCAGGTTTGACAATTGGTTTATGGCACCTATCCCCCCCCCCCCCCCCCCCCCATTCTGCTGACTGAGGCCTCTTTGGCTTCAAGGAGGCCTCAGAATCAGATACAATCAATCCAAAGATCGAGACTGTTCAAAATATTCAAAGGTTTTTATACAAGGAATAAAATTCTGGTCGTAATTTAGCATGGTTGCGTTCTTTATGTTGATCCAACAGAACATAAGAACATAAGAACAGCCTTGCTGGAACAGGCCACAGCCCATCCAGTCCAGCATTCTGTCTCACACAGTGGCTCCCCATTTGCTCCAGGGTCTTCCCAAGCAGATGTCTTCACCTGCTTGTGATTCCCTGCAAATGGCATTGAGAGATATCCTGCCTATCTCTCCATCCCAGAGGGTGTCCTTAGGCATCCATCATGATAGCCATGGATACCCTTGTTCTCCATGAACTCCTCTAATCCTTTCTTAAAGGTGTCGAGGCTGACAGCTGTCACTCTTCTTCTGGCAGGGAGTTCCATAGACAGGGATCCTCTGGGTGAAGAAGTCCTTCCTCTTATTTGTTGGAGGTATAGCTATCAAAAGTTTCATGGAGTGCCCCCTAGTTCTAGTGTTGTGCGATAGGGAAAACAGTTTTTCCTTTTCTACTTTGTCCACACCGTGCATAGTTTTATAGACTTCAATCAGGTCACCTCTCAGGCGCCGTTGTTCTAGAGTGAAGAGGCCCAGCTGTTGCAGCCTCAGGTGGTAAGGAAGGGTTCCAGCCCCCTAATCATTCTGGTTGCCCTCCTCTGCACCTTTTCCATTTCCATAATATCCTTCTGAAGGTATGGGGACCAAAACTGTACAAATAAAATTTATTTGCAGTTCCCTTTCCTCGCTCCTCCTCCTCCCTTTCTCCTCCTCTTTCTCCTCTCCTCCGCTGCTTCCACCACTACTTCCTCCCCCTCCTCTCCTTCTCTTCCACCACCACCTCCTCCCCCCTCTTCCTCCCCTTCTCCTCCTCCTCCACCTTCCTCTTTTCATCGTATTAGAAGGTAAAATCTTTTGTGAATCTAATATAATGCAAGATGCAAGTGTTAAGGGACAAGATCCCTTTAGAAAATAAGAACAAACTACACTAGAGCTGATAGAACTGATTTAAACTCTTTCCAGGGAATAAAAAAAAGATAAATAACCCTTAAACTCAGGTAGCTAAAAGTTGAATCTTAGAAGGACCATCCTGTTGGAGTTACCGGTACCTTCCTGTGTTCCAAATAGCAAACCAGATTTTAAAGCACTCAAATCTATTTCCCCCCAAGTTTTTATTATTTTTATTATTATATATCAACGTGTAAACAGTGTGGCACCTGAGCGTATATTGTATATTTTAGTACAAATAAAATAATATTCTTCATATTTACTTACAATTGACAATCTTACATAGTTTTGATAATAGTACACATTTTTGTTGAGCTATAACATTATCTGATTATTCAGTATTTCAATATGTTATTTTTATGCCAAGCACCATATTCTAAATGTCACTCCGTTCACTGCAAATAAAATATTAATCATCATATTTGTCGTATTTAGCAGATGTATATATTGTAGTTCTAGTAGTAATACACATATTTATTTCAAGCACTCGATCTTATGGATGCATCTGTTTTTGCTCTGAATTGTATCCGTAATGGGATATTTTTCAAACTATCTGTCGATTAATGCGCGAGGGGACTTCCCCTTTCTCTTTTAGGGGTTTGTCATTTGTGTTACTGTTGTGTTGCTGCCTTTCGTCGGGACATTGCGGCGAATTGACTCCCCCGCCCTGCTGTGTGTAACGGACCGTGTGCATTTTTCATTTTTAAGATCGGTTGCTATGCAGCTATGAAGAAGAAGATCTACGCAATGGGCGGTGGTTCCTATGGAAAGCTCTTTGAGTCTGTGGAATGTTACGACCCGAGGACTCAGCAATGGACGGCCATCTGCCCACTGAAAGAGAGGAGGTGAGTAAGATATTAAGATGTATTTAGATGAGCCGCGGTGGTGCAGTGGTCAGAGTGCAGTAATGCAGGCTACTTCTGCTGCCTGCCGGCTGCCTTGCAGCTTGGCAGTTCAGATCTCACCAGGCTCAAAGTTGACTCAGCCTTCCAACCTTCCGAGGTGGGTCAAACGAGGATTGTTGGGGGTGTTAGGATATTCAGCCTTATATTGGGTTGACAACATATATGAGCCTATGTTCTTAAGGAGTTATGTAGCTTTAAGAACTGTGTTTGAATTCTGATTGGCTGTGCATCTCAGCTCTACCATAAAGGAAGCTCAGGAACACAGTCCGTTCCCTTTTCGATTCCATTCCTGTTCTTACGGTTTGCTGCTGAGAAGATTGAAGACTGAAGTATTTGTTTTGCATCACCGTAAGATAACTCTGTGTTTTGGTGAAGGACTGTTATTATTTTGAGAAGTTAGTATCACTGGTCGGAAGAAGCATTTTAGTTGCTACAAAGTAAAGACTATTTATTTTCTTACTATCACTGTTTTAGAGTTTGTGGTTAAAGCAACGTATCTCTTTACTGTCCGGTGAATTACACTATTCCGCATTTATTTCCAAACACTGGTTACGGGACCAGAGTTGTAACACTGGTTCTGAACCCAGAGTTGCTAACAGGGGGCAAGAGGCTGACTCTGCTGTCAGCTCCGCTGGTCACAACACGTGTTGAGTTCCTGCCTTACGCTTAACGTGTCTCATCTTTCCCCGGTTTTTTTTTCAGGTTTGGGGCCGTGGCGTGTGGCGTGGCTTCAGAGCTCTACGTCTTTGGGGGCGTGAGGAGCCGCGATGACAATCAAACCAGCGAGATGGTGACGTGCAAGTCGGAATTCTACCACGATGAATTCAAAAGGTAAAACTCTTTGCTCTGGAACGGAGCCTCGTCCACTCTGTAAACGGCCGGCTGTTGCCTTGTTTGGCCCTCGGCAATTTTGCTTGAAGAGCATTTATAAGAAGCCGCCCTTGGGGAATTTCTCAGTTAATAATAATAAAATAATAAATCTTGAATTTATTGACCGCTCCATCTCCCTGGGGGGACTCGGAGCGGTGCACAGGGCAAATAAAACCATAAAAAACAACATACATACAATAAAAACGAATTAAATACATCCCTGCGCTAAAATCCCAGTTAAAACTACTAAAATTCCTAACTAAAATTAACAGTCCTATAGACGGGAGACTACCCTAGGCCGGCCAAGCAGAACAGATGTGTTTTTAGTTTAAGACGGAAGGAGTGGAGGTCCGTGGTTGTTCTAATGTCGGGGGGAAGGTCGTTCCAGAGGGCTGGGCCCGCCACAGAGAGAGCCCTTCCCCTGGGCGTCGCCCGCTGACAAAGTCTAGTGGACGGCACCCGGAGAAGCCCCTCTCTGTGGGAGCGAATCGGCCGTGAGGATGTATGAGGCAGGATCCGGTCCTGCAAATAGCTAGGTCCCGAGCCATGGAGCGCTTTAAAGATGGTAATTAAAACCTTGAAGCGCACTCGGAAGACGACAGGCAGCCAGTGCAGCTCGCGCAAGAGCGGTGTTACATGGGTAAACCTCGAGGTTCCCATAATTGCTCGCGCGGCTGCATTCTGGACTAGCTGAAGTCTCCGAGTGCTCCTCAAGGGGAGCCCCATGTAGAGAGAGTTACAATAGTCCAGTCGGGACGTCACGAGAGCATGAGTGACTGTGCGCAGGGCGTCCCGATCCAATAGGGGGCGCAACTGGCGAACCAGGCGAACCTGGTAAAACGCCCTCCTGGCCACGGCTGTCACTTGATCTTCCATGGACAGCCGGGCATCCAGGAGGACACCCAAGTTGCGCAGCCCATCCACTGGGGCAAGATGTTCGCCCCCAATGGCCAGCGATGGAGTCAGCTGGTTGAATCGGGCAGCCGGAAACCACAGCCACTCGGTCTTGGTCGGGTTGAGCCTGAGTCCGTTTCTTCCCATCCAGATCCGTACGGCTTCCAGGCACTGGCACATCACCGCTACGGCATCGTTGGGGTGGTTTGGGGTAGATATATACAGCTGAGTGTCGTCAGCGTATAGATGGTACTCTACCCCAAAACCACGGATGATCTCACCCAGCGGCTTCATATATGTGTTAAACAGGAGAGGCGAGAGGACCGACCCCTGAGGCACCCCACATGTGAGGGGTCTCGAGGTCGACCTCTGCTCTCCTGCCAACACAAATTGCGATCGGCCAGAGAGGTAGGAGGAGAACCACCGTAAAACGGTGCCTCCCACCCCCAACCCCCCCAGCCGACGCAATAGGATACCATGGTCGATGGTATCAAAAGCCGCCGAGAGGTCTAATAGGACCAGGATGGAGGAGCAACCCCCATCTCTGGCTCTCCAGAGATCATCTACCAACGCGACCAATGCCGTCTCGGTGCTATGCCCGGGCCGAAAGCCGGACTGGCGTGGGTCTAGATAGTCAACTTCCTCCAGGTGACGGGGAAACTGTTGTGCCACCACACTCTCAACAACCTTCGCCAAAAAGGGAAGGTTGGAGACTGGACGATAGTTGTTTAAAAGAGCTGGATCCAAAGAGGGCTTCTTAAGGAGGGGCCTCACCATAGCCTCTTTTAGGGAGGCGGGCAAGGAACCCTCACTTAAAGATGCGTTGATAACCTCTTGGAGCCAGCCTCGTGTCACCTCCCAGGATGCCAGTACAAGCCAGGAGGGACACGGGTCCAATAAACATGTGGTGGCTCGCAGTCGCCCACGTAACCTGTCCATGTCTTCGGAAGAAACGGAGTCAAACTCCTCCCAAACAAGATCTGTCTCGTGGCATCCCACTGGGCCATCAATGGGGGCTAACTCGTTCTGTATTTGAGCGGTTTTCTCCTGCAGAAAAGACACAAATTCCTCTGCTCTACCCTGTAACGGGGCTTCCCGCACCCTCTGTTGAAGGAGGGAGCGGGTCACCCTAAACAGGGCGGCAGGGCGGTTTTCTGCGGATGCTATGAGAGCGGCACAATGATGACGTTTGGCCACTCTCAGCGCCACAATGTAAGTCCGTAAATGGGCTCTTACCTGTGTCCGGTCAGATTCAGATCGAGTAGACCTCCATCTTCTCTCTAGGCATCTCTTGTGGCGTTTCATCACCCTTAGCTCCTCGGTAAACCAAGGAGCCAGGGTGGCTTGCCGCCGCAAGAGAGGCCGCAAGGGCGCGACCCGATCCAAGGCCCCCGTGGTCGCAGTATTCCAAACGGCCACGAGGTCCTCGGTCGGGGCGCGGGTCAGGGGTACAGGAAGTGGCCCAAGCGCCGCCTGGAACCCATCAGGGTCCATCAGGCGCCTGGGGCGGAACCAGATAGGTAACTCAGGCTCCGCCTCCCCGCGGTGGGGGGTGGCGGTTGGAAAGTCGAGCCGGAGAAGTGAGTGGTCTGACCATGACAAGGGTGTGATGACTATATCCCCTGTACCCAGATCACTCTTCCATTGGCCAGAGACAAAGATGAGGTCCGGTGTGTGTCCACCCTCGTGGGTGGGGCCTTGAATTAGTTGGGTCAGGTCCATGGCCGTCATGGAAGCCATGAACTCCCGAGCTACCTCGGATGATTCGCCCACCGATGGCAAATTGAAGTCCCCCATGACTAACAGCCTGGGGGTCTCCATTGCCATCGTAGCGATCACCTCGAGGAGCTCGGGCAGGGCTGCTGCTACATAGCGGGGAGCCAGGTATACAACCAGCAAGCCCAACTGCCTCCCTAGGCCCCACTTCACGCAGAGGGACTCGCAACCGGTGGTCTGCAGCACAATGGTCTCTCTCGGCTCAAGACCTTCCTTGATAATAACCGCTACCCCACCACCCCTGCCTAGGGCCCGGGGCTGATGAAAAGCGCGGTAACCTGGTGGGCACATTTCAACGAGGGGGAGTCCTCCCTCGTGGCCCAACCAGGTCTCCGCAATTCCTACCAGGTCAGGCTCCCCCTCTGACACAAGGTCATGAATGAGGGGGGCTTTGTTGACAACGGACCTGGCATTGCAAAACATCAGCCGCAGGCCCTGGCTCTGTATTCCCTGACCACCTAGCCTGCAGGGGTTGTGGCACCTGACCGTTTGCAACCAACGGCCGCGTGCCCCCAACCGGGTGAATGGAACTTTCCCCTCGGACCTGCCTCTCCCCACGACCCTATTGATGGATATGCCCTCCACAGGGACGACTCTTAGTTCCCCCCCCCTAGCGGTACCTTCCGCCTCCCTCCGTCGCCTGCTGGCCTGGCCCTCTCTTTCTGCCTCCGCCTCTACCTGTCTATAATACCCACCCCCCTCCCTGGTACCCACTAAAATAAACAAAAGCCTACTACTTAAAAAACCCCTGAGACCGCGTTTCTTCCACCTCTCCGGATTAATAAATCCCTCATCGAGGCGGGCCCTCGTTAGCATGGAGGGACAAACCTGCGAGAGCGGGGACTTTATTGGCTAGAGGGAGAGTTGCTCTCCCTCTAGCCAATAAAGTCGCCTTTGATTGATTGTCTCTGCAGATAATCCTTCTCAGTCTTGTCACTTGGTGTATCTTCGGTTGGCTTGGAAGCTGGACCTTTGGCAGGGGAAGCAAATCATTGCTAAAGCTCTTTCCCTTCAAAGGAAATGCATCTGACGGCATTCGTACACTTGAGTGCAGCCTGCCCTCGTAGAAGAGAAAGTGGGTAGGAGTGCTCATGTAGACAGGCCAGCTTGGGTTTGGGTCTGAATCGACAATGATTTATACATTGCATGGTTTCCAAGGCTTACTTTTATAGGGTTGGGCAAAACATTCAGTAGCTTCCCAGAACAGCAATCAATCAAATCTTTATTCGGTTGTAGACGAGCATGTAGAATACAGAAATCAGAGTTAATTAAAATGAAATGTAAAAGAAAAGTAGCGTGGAGATAAATAGAGAGATGGAGATGATGGAGATGGAGAGGTGGGTAGGTAGGTAGCTAGGTAGCTAGCTAGGTAGGTAGGTAGATAGATAGATAGATAGATAGATAGATAGATAGATAGATAGATAGATAGATAGATAGATAGATAGATAGATAGATAGATAGATAGATAGATAGATGATAGGTAGGCAGGTAGGTAGGTAGATGATAGGTAGGTAGGTAGATGATAGGTAGGTAGGTAGATGATGGGGCAAATGGTTGCAAAATGGGGCAAAGCTCAACTTCATAAATGTCCCATTTAACAACAGAGGTTCTGGACTCAGTTGTGGTCGTAACTCAAGGACTACCTGTCTCTGCAAAGCAATCAATATGTCTTATGCTGCTGTTAACCAGAAGAGGGTGCTGTTGTACTATGAAAAAAGGCTCTGAAGGGTTTCAGGAAATGGCTACTAGAAGGAATCTATTTCTCTTGGTTACTGTGGATTGTTCAGTCCACAACTTATGTTGTGACTCTTGTGCTCCACTGTACAGTAGCTGAATTCCAAAAATTTTCAGGGGGCGGGGATGTGTAACTCCTTAAACTCTGCACCGGGGACTATAGCGGTGGTGGGTTCCGGGTCCCATTGCAACCAGTACGCTGTGCACGGGGACGGGCGTCCTAATTGGGCATGCGCACGCATGCATACGCCACCGCCGTGCAGCACCCAGCTGCTTGGCGGAGGTCGCGCAGGCACCGCACACTGCGTGCCCGTATGCAATTGGCCGGTCGCATTATAAACAGCTATGGCCACACGGGCGGATGGGCCAAAAGAGCGGTAAGGTGGCCGCTGCTCCCGGCTACTACTGGTACGACTGTACCGCCTGGAACCCACCACTGGAGTATACGTTTTCCTCCTTCACAACACATGGTCTCAAATTGAAATATTGAAGAATTGATCTTTACTGCCTGAAATTGGGGGAGCAGGGAATCAGACCCCCTGCAATTCCCACCCTTTATTTATTTTATTATTTTTATTTTATTTTTCGAATTTATACCCCACCCTTCTCCTTGTTAGGACCCAGGGCGGCGCACAGGCATTATTAAAACCACTATAAAAACAATATACATCATTAAAACATATTAAATTATTAAGTTATTAAGCCCGTGCTAAAACCCATTTAAAACCCTGCCAAATTGCAATTTATACATAAACAGTCGGAAATGGGGGGCTATGTTAGGCCGGCTTGTTGGAACAAATACGTCTTAAGACGTTGGCAGAAGAGGCGGAGGTCCGAGGTAGTACGAAGGTCAGGGGGTAGGTCGTTCCAGAGGCCGGCCACAGAGAAGGCCCTTCCCCTGGGTGTCGCCAACCGGCATTGCCCAGCCGACGGCACCCGGAGAAGACCCTCTCTGTGGGAGCGGATCGGACGAAGGGATGTATGGGGCAGGAGGCGGTCTCGTATATAGCTAGGCCCCGAGCCATGGAGCGATTTCTTTAGTTCAGAGCTTGAAATATTCAGGTCGAGACCAAGAGAGGCGACAGTTAATGCTACAAGAACACTTTCCCATGAAATATATAGCACCAACAAAGAACAATTCACAATCCTCTGATACAGATCCAAATTCTCGGCCTGAAGTGTGGTAATGCCCATCCTGTCTCATGCTTGGGCTGGCCTTTGGTTGAGCATTCACAAGAATCGTGGCCAGGCTCTGTACATACAGGTGGTCCTCAACTTACAACCATTTGTTTAGCGACCGTCCAAAGTTAAAATTTGGAAGGTCGAAATTTGGATGCTTGGCCACAGGCATGTGTTGATGACGGTTGCATTGTCCTGTGATCACCCTGTGAGCCTCCGTAGCGCAGTGGTTAGAGTGCAGTACTGCAGGCTACTTCTGCCGACTGCCGGCTGCCTGCAGTTGTTTGGCAGTTCAAATCTCACCAGTTGACTCACCCTTCCATCCTTCGGTAAAATGAGGACCCCAAATTGTTGGGGTCAAAGAGGCTGACTCTGTAAACCGCTTAGAGAGGGCTGTAAAAGCGCCGTAAAGCAGTATATAAATCTGCGCGCCGTTCCTATTTGCGACAAATACATGAATCAAGAATCAGAAGATCCAACACTTAGTGATGTGATCTTAGTGAATCACAACACTTGGTGATTAATAACCGCGTGGTTCACTTAACCACCGGGCCCAAAAGGGGGGTCATAAAATGGAGCAAAAACTCACGTAACTGCAAGGTTAATTTTGGACTCGAAGGGGATCGTAGTTGTAAGAAAACAATAACCACGAAGAAAGTCGTAGAAACAAATCGCAAAGCATTCTTGCCTTAAACTGCCTTCGTGCTGCTGCCGAGCTTGGTCCAGCCCTGTTTATTGTACCTGACGGCGATTCTTTTGAGACCTCAAGCGGGACATATTTTCCAGAGATGCTTCCTGAAATCGCTTCGACCGGGAGGTACAGGAAGTTGAGTGCCAAACTCTCTGTGTGCAGAATTCTGTCACTGATTCGCCCAGCCTGTGAATGTTGGCAGCTATCAAATAAAACGTTAAGTGCAGCATTGACCAAAACAGGAAACCGTCTAATCTATTTCTGGGGCTTTCGGCTGTAAATTTTATAAAAGCCACGTCCACCTGTTTCGGCAACGTGAAATGGTTTGCTTTGCCACCCAGGGGTTTTGAGGATATTGAATTTTGAGAATATTTGAGAATTTCTTTTTAGAATAGGAATAGGAATAAGAATAGGAATAGAATAGCCTAGCATAGGAATAGAATACAATACAATAGCCTAGCATAAGAATAGAATACAATAGAATAGCCTAGCATAAGAATAGAATACAATATTGTGGTTTTATTGTGGTTTTAATAATGCCTGTGCGCCGCCCTGGGTCCCAACAGGGAGAAGGGCGGGGTATAAATTCGATAAAATAAAATAAAAAACAATAGAATAGCCTAGCATAGGAAGAGCATACAATAGAATAGCCTAGCATAGCACAGGAATAGAATAGGAATAGCATAGCATAGAATTCTTTATTGGCCAAGGGTGATTGGACACACAAGGAATTTGCCTTTGGTGCAGATGCTCTCAGTGCACATAAAAAGACAAGATACATTCATCAAGAATCATAAGGTAGAACTCTTAATGAAAGTCATGGGGTACAAATCGGCAATCAGGAAACAATATCAATATAAATCGTAAGGATACAAGCAACAAAGTTACACTCCTGCATTTCAAGAGGTGGGTGACAGGAACGATGAGAAGACTAATAGTAATAGTAATGCAGCCTTAGTGAATAGTTTTAACAGTGGTGAGGGAATTATTTGTTTAGCAGAGTGAAGGCGTTCGGGGGGAAAACTGCCCTTGTGTGTTAGTTGTTATGATGTGCAGTGCTCTATAGCCTCGTTTTGAGGGTAGGAGGTGAAACGATGTCCAGGATGCGAGGGGTCCGTAAATATTTTCACGGCCTTATTTAGATTTTTCTTTAAACACTCCGAATAAAGGAACATATTTTCACCTCTTGAAATGTTGCCTCTCTATCCAGGTGGATCTACCTGAGCGATCAGAATTTATGCATCCCAGCCAGCTCCTCATTTGTGTATGGAGCTGTGCCCATTGGGGCCAGCATATATGTGATCGGGGACCTAGATACAGGTGAGTAGCTAAACCGGTAACGTGGTCATTTGTTTTGTTCTAACCAAGCTACAAGAGAGGCTTGTCAAACTTTTCAAGGGTCATCTTGTTTTTGCGTTTATTTACCATGTTTAGAAACTGCCCCTGTTCCTTCTAGAGCAACTACGAACGAGACGTAAAAACAGCATGCATCTGATGATACGAGGCAGATTAGGACAGGCATAAAGTGTTTAACGTTCAGAATAAAAAAAGGCAGGGGAGGGTTTTCAGGAGCCTTCGCACCTTGAGTTTAGTAACTCTGCCGGATAAATGAGACACAATTATTTTCTTGTTTAAAAATGTACGTTTCTCTTCTGCAATCAAGCTGCAAAGATATCCTGGGTCACAAGAACGTCATTACTCCTCCAACTACTCCGTACATGTCTTTTAGAAAGCTACACTGACCCCCCCTTTACAACCCAGTTGATATATCTTTAGTTGACACATTACTGTAAGCCACAATTTCATTCAACTGTTTTTTTGGCTTGGTGCAACATGGTAACACACCCGTTATGGCTTATATCAGGGATGTCCAAACTTGGGAACTTTAAGACTTGTGGACTTCAACTCCCAGAATTCCCCAGCCAGCTATGAGAGCTATGCTGGCTGGGGAATTCTGGGGAATTCTGGGAGTTGAAGTCCACAAGTCTTAAAGTTCCCAAGTTTGGACATCCCTGGCTTATATGATATGACAGTCAGGCCATTATGGTTCATTCAGCCATCTCAGCCATCCCTGTCTTCTATAAAACAAATACACACAAACACACACACATTTAGCATTGTATGTAAATTGATTGTTATTAGTTGCGAAGTCATGTCCAACCCATTGCGACCCCATGGACAACGTTCCTCCTGTCCTCTACCATCCTCTGGAGTCCATTTAAGCTCACGCCTACTGCTTTGGTGACTCCATCCAGCCACCTCCTTCTCTGTCGTCCCTTTCTTCTTTTGCCCTCCATCTTTCCCAGCATTAGGCTCTTCTTCCTTCTCATTAGGTGGCCAAAGTCTTTGAGTTTCCTCTTCAGGCTCTGGCCTTCTAAAGAGCAGTCAGGGTTGATCTCCCCTAGGACTGACCGGTTGGATCGCCTTGCAGTCCAAGGGACTCTAACGCCAGAAAGTGTGTAAATTTACCTTTTGGGAAAGTTAAAGCAGAGAAGGGAATGAAGAAATGTTTAAAATATTTCCAGCCTAATGTTTGATCCTGTCCTGCCCTTTCTGGTAAAACCACCAGAACTGCTTAATCTGGTCAAAAGCAATATGATTTGAGTTGTTAAAAAGCTAAACCAAACCACTAAAATAATACTTTGTGGCGATGGAACCCATGACAATCTTGGAAACCAAGGAGATTATTTATTTGAGCATCGTTGGGGAAAGAGACAACCAGTGGAAGCTCTTAATCTGACAAGCTTCATTTGTATCAATTATCAAAGCTGGACATGCCATTAGACTAGCATTTTTTTTAAAAAAAATGTTCATTATAATTGTTGGTCTATACCGATTTGCATTCTCAGAGCAGATATTTCTGCCAGCGGGGAATGGGTTTCTGGCATTCTTCATCAGGTTGTCACAGATTGCTAACAGACTCTTAAGATCTTTTTCCGGAGTCCATGCTGCCTCTACTGAATCGTGCAGCGTGAGTTTCTCTTTATCTTCATAAACAAGATCATTAAGAATTATGTCATCAAACAGCGCCTGGCAGTCTTCCGTTACTGACCATGCAGCTGGCAACTTCCCCAAAAAACTATATTCAGATGCCTCAAAACCAGCCACTTCGCAAGAGACCAAGCAATTCACCTCCTATTCCTTAATTCAGGGGTCTCCAACCTTTGCAACTTTAAGCCTGAAGGATTTCAGCTCCCAGACTTCTCCGGCCAGCTTTGCTGGCTGGAGAAGTCTGGGAGCTGAAGTCCTTCAGGCTTAAAGTTGCAAAGGTTGGAGACCCCTGCCTTAATTATTCTCTAAACTTTTACAATAAACAGTTTAAAAGCCGACACGTAATTAAGCAGAATGACAAGAGTTGGAAGGGACCTTGGAGATCTTCTAGTCCAGCCCCCTGCTCAAGCAGGAGGCCCTGTACTGTTAACATTCTTCGGGCGTGAACTATTCATGCGTGTGAATAAATTCACTGGGTAGCCTTGTTTTGGACTTGCATTTTTTTAAAAATTAAGTTTCATTATAAAACAAAAATACGGAAAAACGCAAAAAGAGAACTGAGAGAAAGAAGTGCAAAGGAAGACAAATACCGAGGTGCGATGTTTTTAGTTGCAGTAAAGAACACACACAAACAAAATACAACCTCAGTTGTTTGCTTTGATAACATTTCAAGCCATTCCTACAATAACAAAATCATTCTAATTAGCAAAATCTAAGCTCAAAGTTTCCAAGTGGCTTCCGAGTAGAAACAAAACTAAATAAAGAATTTATCTTTAATTGAAACCGTTATTGCCTTCTCCACTAATCCCCATCCACTCTTCCATTGTTAGTTTTAGTCTGCCTTTCCATCTTTGTGCGTATCAGATTCTCGCTAGTATCTTTAACAGCCCATTTGTTTCTTAAACGTCTCTCCTTTTTAAATGTCATACTCCTTAACGATTACTTCTTTCTGGCGCATCAGTATTATGGCAAATAAAATGTTTGGGTTTTTTTCTTTTAATCTTAACAAATGAATAAATAGAATTCTTTATTGGCCCAGTGCGATCGGACCCACAAGGAATTTGTCTCTGGTGCATAAGCTCTCTGTGTACATGCAAACATCAAAGCGATAGGTCATAGATCATAGTTGCAATCATTAATCATAAGATGCAAAAACAAGTGATAAGGTGGCTAGAATCTGCCCAGCAGCACTGGAGAGTCATCAGAAACACACATCTAATCCATCATCGTTATTTTATACAACAAATGTGGCAATCCTTTTGCACTGCTTTTTCCTTCCCCTATTTAGTATTAAACTGACAACAGGACACACAGTTTAATGGATTGTAATTTTAGGATAGTTAGACCGGGTGTAATTGACAGACTGGGTTTTATCATAGATTTCAGTTGTTATTTATTACTTTATACTAGCATTTTTAATTGTAGATTTACTGAGTGGTGGTTTGTTTGTCTTTTTGCTCTGGTCTCTGGTCTATGACTGTAATAAACTGATAAATCCTAGATACCAGTAGGAGAAGGTATTAGGAAAGGTGAGAACAAGGATTAGAAAGGATAATAGCAATACAGCCTACTTACACCAGTACATATCTTCAGGCCTAAGACAGCGCTGGGGGAATTACTTGTTCATCTTCATTCACCTCTATGGCTTCTTTTTCTAAAAGATGACGAATGCTGCTTTTACTACATGCCTCGCTGTTGAATTCGGTTTGGCTTTTATCATTTTCAAAGCCGCTTCTCCGACTTCCCAAAACTAACCCTGCCCTCCGATAGGTACCAGTTACGATTACGTGCGGGAATTCCGGAGAAGCACGGGAACCTGGCACCCGACGAAGCCTCTCTTCCCGTCCTACCTTCGCCACACCGGATGCGCCGCCTTGCGCATCGCCAACTGCAAACTCTTCCGCCTCCAACTCCAGCAGGGGCTGCTGCTTTCCCTCCGCGCCCGCGTCCCTTCTCCTTGACCGCCCTTCAAACGCAGCGGCCGGGAAAGAAGCGCGCCCGGGAACTCCCCTTGTGCTGATAACCGCTTTATATAAGACGGAGAAGCCAACGTCCTGCAAGGTGACGTTTGAACCTTATACTCGGCTTTGGTATGATAACCGTTCTAACTTTTCTTTCGTTGCTCAAAACGCTTAACGCCTCGGCCTATCTCTGGAGCGGCTCACGGTAGAAAAATGGAAGAGGTCCCATTACTTACACGCGCTCAGCCCCGCAGCTGGGACCCTCCCTGGGCATCCAACGAAGAGCAGTACCGTAAAAAGAACACCTGTGGCAAACAAGGCAGCCTCTGCAGGATGTGTTTTCACCGAGGGGGTGAAATGGTTGCAAGTTACTAGGTTGGGCTGACCTAGGCAAGCCCGGCTGGCAGGCGATCTACTGAATGAAAATCGATCTCTCTCTCTCTCTCTCTCCGTGATGCCAAAAGAGACTTTTTTAAAAAAAACAAAAAACCGATCCACTGGGAGGAGAAGAAAATGGGCAGGTGGATTTTTTATTTTCGTTTTCGTTTTCTTTGGACAGAATGACACGTAAAGCCATCGTTCACCCTTTTTTTATTCCTAGGGTTTTATTTTATTTTTTTAACTGCAATGGACTTCATCTCTAAAACCAAGCTCAGCATTGTGCCGTGAAACGAAAAAGGGAACTAAATATGATTACTATACTGTAGGGCCTTTTATTATTTGTAGTTCACCTTGAAGCTGTTGTGGACTTCAGGAGCGGCTCTCAATTCATGAGGTGGGTGAGGATGAATTTCAGAAGTGCCATACTTTATTATAAACCGGGCAGGTAGCCCATATTCAGGGTGGGAAGGGGTGGGGCAGAAGACCAATAACACAAGGAGGTGTGATACAAGATAACTTAATAATTTAAGATAAATGCTAGATGAATCTGATGAATAAACAATGCTGCAACGTTCCAGGAGTAAAATATATATACAGTGATCCCTCGTTTTTCGCGGTTAATGGGGACCAGAACCTTCCGCGAAAACTGAAAAACCACGAAGTAGGATTCGCACCGGAAACTTGAGTTGGTGGACATCGTTTAAAGCAAGCACTAGGGGGCGCTTGCCTCCTACCGATGCATTTTTTTTTCTATTCTATATTTTTGAAAAACCCGCGAAGCACTGAAGCCGCGAAACATGAAGCCACGAAAAACGAGGGATCACTGTATATATATATATTCCTAAACAGTTGAAAGGCGCAGAAGATAACTTTTTTTTAATAATCTTCTTGTAAAGTGGGAGAAGGGACGATGGAGTTATTAATACATTTCAGACACTGTCTGGAGAATCATATGGGGGTCCAACGTTGGTGGTATAAAAAAATTACCTCTTGCTCAGAAACTTGTGCTGAATATTGTTAATAGGACTACAGTGAAGGTTTTATTTTTATTTTCCGTTTTATACTTTTATTTTTGGATCATAAATATTAATATTTAACTAGACTACGGATAATTTGCTAGTCACACTATTGTTTACCTTTCCACTTCAGCGTTATTTTGTTATCTTGTTAATGAAGCTCTGTAGACTTAAAAGCAAAAAAAAAAAAAAAAAAAAAGTGGGGGGCGGTCACATCGTTGAAATTATTCCATGTTCTCGCACTGCAGATTCTGGAAATGGCGCCGTTCCGACAACGGCCTTGTTTTCCGTTGTATGCGTGGTGCCCAGCAATGCAGGTTATTTGGGCCAGATGTTTACAGTAATGTGAATCCAGTGGAATTTCTGTGGATGTTTTTAGAGCACATCTCAGGGCTGCCAGATGTTCTTGAAATATACCTCCCATCATCCTTCGTGCCCTTGGAGGTTGGGGATTCTACACTTGTGGTTCCATAATATGAAGGTCCCCACATTCTTCCACGTTCTGGAGGAGCCATGTAGACCTCCAGATTGTGGGCCTTTCTCCACCTGATCTTAGAAAGTCCATATTTTGACAGGAAGGGCCGTCATCGGTAGACGACAACATCTGGGGTTAAAAAAAAAAATCAAACCCTTAAGCACATTTTGAAGTTTTGTTTCTGTTGCGAGAAAAGACCTGCTATGCATCCCTTCATAGGGCTACTCACACACCGACAACAATCCAGTTGTGGAGGGCTTATTTTCACATCAGAGGCGCATTCCTACCGTGTTCTCCGTGCGTTGGCTGGTTCTTCTTCCTTCAAAAAGTCAACTCATGCAAATATTTTGATAAAAGATGCACAGTTAGGTCATAGCGGCCGCAAATATTGTTCCCAAAGTTTTGCTTCTTTCCTCCCCAACGTTAGAAGTATCTTGGAAGGTTTGAGAAGCTGCTCTTTGGAACCACTCCTCTATCTTCTACAGCAGGGGAGTCCAACTTTGGCAACTTTAAGGCTCGTGCTGGGGAATTCTGGGAGTTGCCAAGGTTGCCAAGATTGGACTCCCTTGTTCTCAAGTCATCTAATGGTTCTTAGGGGTCCTTTTCTTTGTAGTTAGCTATTTCCCCTCCTTACAATCCCCAGCCACTTTACCTGGTAATTTAAGGCAAAGGAGACTCTTCAAGGGATTCCCTTGAGTTGCTTCTGGCTCTCTTGATCTAAACAATGGAAGTAAACAATACCCCAATCAAGGAATAGGCCAGATAAATCAACAGTAAACAGCCCAACCAAAGAACCTCTTGAGATCCCCCTCACCAACACTTGACAGGGTAAACCACCAGAATATACCTTGAGAGGGACCACCGCTCCCTACTAGCACTGATGACGTTACTTGGTTGGGCCACGAAACGTCTGCACGGAAACAGCCAAGCTCAGAGACCATCAAGGACCCCTCCTTCCCACCCTGAGCAACACAAATACTCTCACTGATCTCTCGATCCTCTAATATCCAGAACCTAGAGAATCATCCAGTTGGGATCTTCATTAATTGCCTTTCTTTGGGATCCCCATGCCATTCCGAGGGGAGCGAAATAAGAACAATGGATTGGAAAACCATAAAAGGAACAAGAAAAGGAGAAGCATTTGTGTTGCGTGCTCAGTTTGCAGAAATGAGCTAAATGTTGGTGCTCACCCATAACAGTGTTCAGTGTCTCCTTTTCATTGGCAGTTTCTCTCTTTGGGAAATGCTGTGTCTTCAAATCTGCCATCTTTTAAGTTTAAATATTTTTTTAATTGTCTCCCGTCCATTGGAAGCCCCCAGCAAGAGCAGATGGAGAAGCTCGCTTTATATTATTATTCCTTGGAGTCAAAGCTCTCTTCTCTTTTCCCATGCAAAGCTCTCTTCTGATTCTTGCAAGGAATTGCTACCCAGGTGTGCCTATAAAACACTAGACCACCGTCTATGGAAACAAGGCTCCATACTTTGAACCGAATGGCGTTAGGAAGGATCTTTCCTTGCTTTCCTTGAGAATTCAAAGGTGCTTGGGTGTTTATTTCGTTTCAAAAGATTAAATGGAATTTTCCTCGCTAACCAAACAAGTACAGTAAGAAGATCTGCAATTGCTGTGTGTTTTCCTTTCTTTTTTCTCTTAGAAGCCAGCTTTTTCAGTTTTTGCATGGGAGGTAATGCACACTGCTTAAGCTGCAGGAAAATAACTTAATAATAGCACCACATTAACTTAATAAATAGCACTGCACTAAGGGCTGCAGAGGGCCGGTTGGGAAAAAGTTAAAATACGACTGATAGCCATAGAAATAATAAACGGCATCCCAAAACAAATTAAATTGGTGCCTTTCTAGGAGCTAAAAACTCTTTCTATGGAGAAAATTCTGTCGGACAAATACATTCGGTTAGCTTGATTCCATTTACTGGCCTTGGCTGACAATGCCATTCGTAGAGAAAAGTTGGGCCATGATTCAGTGGGATTCCCATCGGTCTGAAGGGTTCTTTTCCTGACTTGTGGTCTTGGAGCCAAATTTTATTTATTTTATTTTATTTATTTGTGAATTTTTATACCGCACCTTCTCCCAGCAGGACTCAGGGCGGTGTAGAGGCCTCAATAAGAATCAACTAGTATAAAATTACTAAAAGGGACTACAGGGAATTACTTTTAAGGGTTTTAGGATTTTAAAATTTTAGCGCAGGGTTAATTATTTAATTCGATTTTAAATATTGTATTGTTGTGTTTTTATATGCTTTTTAATTGTCCTGTGCACCGCCCCGGGTGCGGTTTATAAATCAAATCAAATAAAAAATAAATACATAAAATAAAACTAATATAAAACAATTAAAATACAATTAAAAATCTATTAAATAGTACGCCTGATTTTGATAAAAGCCCTATCTAAAAACCCTCTCTAAAACCAATTAAAAGCTACGCCAGGCTGGCCGCACGAAATAAATGGGTCTTCAAAGCCCGGCGGAAAAGGCGCAGGTCCGTGATCGTGCGAAGGTCATGGGGTAGGTCATTCCAGAGGGCAGGAGCAGCCACAGAGAAGGCTCTCGCCCTGGGGGTCGCCAGCCGACATTGCCTGGCCGATGGCACCCTGAGGAGGCCCTCTCTGTGGGAGCGGACTGGTCGGTGGGAGGTATTAGGTAGCAGGAGGCGGTCTTGCAATTAGGTAACAGTCAATCTGTTGCCGCTGCCTCACCTTTATAAAGCAGATTTTTCATGATGATTTAAAAGGAAGATGTCTCCCCTCCCCTCCGCAAATCAGTTCTGTATCTGCATTTCTGCTGGGAGAAAAGTAATTGAAGAAGAAAAGTAGACAGGAAAGTTTTCTCCCAAATACAAGTTTATAAATTGTTTGCTGTGTTTAGTTTTACTCTTTGAAAGTCCTCTGTGTGTGTGTGTGTGTGTACACATACATACATACACACACACTTTTGCAAGTACTGTAGTGCTAGTCCTGGGCTACCGCTAGTAGCTTGGACAGCAGCTGTTTATATTTTATTTCAGGGTGTATTGCAATTTGTACATTTGGCAACCACCAGTCGCAACTGTTTGTCCACCTTTGGCAAACTGCTTTTCCAACTTGTGAAAGACCAATGAGGCGTTTTGAACCTGGCTCTCAAACGTCCGGTTTACGATAGTCAAACATTAATTTCGTTTTTGAAAAAACAACAACGAGCATTCGTAGTGGCGAAAAACATCTTCCTCCTCCTGGTTGTGTTTGAGCTCTGCACGATTAAAACCGCCTCCCTAGGTGCAAACATGAAGAGGTGTTTATGTAACGCATCTTCTCTCTTCCACCGTTACCTCAATAGTTTTCAAAATCACAGAGCTGGTATTTGTCACGCGTTACAGAAACAAAAACTTGCAGCGAGTGCCAATTCTTCTTCTTCTTCTTATTATTATTATTTTGGTTCTTTTTCAACACGGGTGCTGCTGAAGTCATCAAAGGGCGGGGAGATTGCAGTATGGCAGGCCTGCTGTAGAGCTGTTGAAACGATAGCTGCGAACGTTCTTCTCGTTTGTCTTCATTCCGAATCTAAAATCGCCTTGGACAGCCACACTACCTGGGCAACCCTGTCCTTTTGCTTGTAACAGGGCCGTCCTTGGAAACGAAGAATGAGTTTAAACTGTCCCTTTTTTTTGTTTCAACTCTTAGGGCAAGTCAAACGGCATTAAGGCTTAGGAAAGATTGTGTCCATGCCAGTGGTGGGTTACAACCGGTACGCACCGGTACAGGCGTACCGGTTCCTACCGTGAACACCATGTACTGTTCCGATACGGTGCTCTGATGCGCCCACCCACACTTCTTACCGGTATTTGAGGTTTTCGGGGCTTACGCACACGGGGCGTATGGCGCCTGCGTGACATTCCGCCAAGCAGCTGCGCGCGTTCCTTTGGTGGATGCCTGGCCCCGTTACACTGTACTGGTTTCATCCCACCACTGGTCCACGCCTGCTTTTATAATTTTGGAGTTCAGGGCAGGACAACCATACGTGCCGTGAGTAACGGTCGCAATCACGGCAAGCAATTTTTGGTTCTTAGGAACTGTGCGTAGTTCCCGTTACAAATGGTGGCAGAGAACGGCGGCCCTAGAATGACCCAACTTCCAATATGCATTGCTTGTTGTTTTATTCCATTTTATTCGATGAATGGATGGTTCCGTAGCCGTCCGAGATACTGGGTGTCCCTAAGGACACCAGAGTCGGAGATCCGATGCAGTTGCTACTATATGTTATAAATCGCATGTATCTTTTTACTAGTTTCCCTTTCTCTGTTTTCACCACACTTTCAAAGGTTTACGACTAAAACGGCATTTTTCCGATGTTTCTGCAGCACACTTTGTATAGACTTGCAACCCTATCCACCTCCCTTAGCTGTGGAAGGATAGCTTTAAAGGCGCATCTGTTGACCTCCTTTACTGTAGTTTGTTCTGTCACTCTGGTTTAAAATCTGAATGTATCAAATTCTGTTCTCGTTTAAGGTCGGGGACATACATGTACTGTATTCTGAATGTGAAACGGACAGAACCAACATGGCTGTCTTCCTCTTTGTTTTTCCTGAAGGATGCATTTTCGTAGCCATCATTCACTGTCTATTTCTAATGCAGCACCTAGACTTGAGTTCTTCATGATTTCAGCTCATTGAAACAGTCTGTGACCATGATGGCAAACCTTTTCGGCACCGAGTGCCAAAAAGATTTGCGCGGGAATGTCGCGCCCACGCTCGCCAGGGCCAAACTTCCGGGTTCTAGCGTGCATGCGCGCCCGACCATCACCAGGCCGGTTTTCCCCGCTGCCGTGCACACAGGGATTGCGCTCTGAAAAAACCGAACTTCCGAGTTCTGGCGTATAATCAGCTGACTGGCACGCATGCACACACAAGTTTTCGGCACTGCCACGCACACGAAGGACAGCTGATTATCGCCTGCACATGCGCGCCAGAACCCCAGAAGACAGACAAGCAAGGCCACACGTGCCAGGCGACATGGCACTATGAGCACGCGTGCCATAGGTTGGCCATCAAGGGTCTATGACAGGTGTGGGCAAACTTTGCAACTTTTAAGGTTGAAGGACTTCAGCTCCCAGACTTCTCCAGCCAGCTTTGCTTCAGACTTAAAGTTGCAAAGTTTGCCTACCCCTGGTCTATGAGCTACCAGGTTCTGCTACTGTGGAATAAGTTTGAAATTTCTTTGAGGTTAGGCTTTTTGTTGTTGCTCTAAGGCTAGTCCCATTTGGGAGAGAGGGCGGTATAAAAGTACGAACAAATAAATAAATAAATAGTCACTTATTGTACGCTAAAGAAAATAAGTATTGAAACTTAAGTATTGAACTGCTAGAATTAACTAAACCACCCAAGTGCCTAATATGACTTGAATATCCCCAAGTGAATGGAGATAGAAAATGTCTTCATTGAGCTGAATATAATCAGAATAATTAAATGTATTAGAAATTACTTTTAATCCTTAAATGTCCATATTTATCATTGCCACCTGCTGCCTATTAGGTTAGAGGGGATTGTCTACCAACTAATGGAATACAGGTTTGTAAAGAAAGTAGGAAAACAAGAAATTGGACATTTGGCTATTATTTTAATATGTCCCTGGTTAGCTGGATCCACTGTCCTGCAATCTTTAATGTATAAAACCCTTTTAGAGAAAGAAAATTACTCCATTCCACGATCAGTAGATTTGAAACTGATAGATTATAAATGTAAAACCTAGCTTCTATTTCATTGTAATTTTTACAATGACAATAAAGATTATTATTATTATTATTATTATTATGTTCTCACGAAAAGTTCACAGCTCACTCTTAAGAAAATATTTTGCTTTTAAATATTTACAAGCTATAAAGTACAATAAGCATCGGTCCACCCCTTGTAATATTACTAATGTTGTTGTAACTATGCTGTAAGCCTGAGGACATAGATTGAACCGTGGTTGAAAACAGTATCAATGGGCCGTAAGTTATTTTTTTTCTTGAATTTGAATAGTTAGCTGTGGCAAGAAAGAAAAAGAAAAACTCCCCCACCTCCCAAAAAAATAGCATGTAGATTAAAGAGACAATTTCCAGCCGTTCACGCAAAGAAGAATAATCAGCATAAATGCAAAGCTAAACTTTGCGTTGAGTATAATTACTTTGTCTTGTCGTTTGTTTTGCTTGATGCTGGGAACCCCCGACCATGGTCGTTAAGTGTTTTAGGTCATCGTTAAGCAAATCTGGCTTCCCCCATTGACTTTGCTTGTCGGAAGCCCCTCCTGGGAAGGGCGTAAAATGGAAGTCATGGGGGCAAACACCCCCCCCCCCTCCCAAGGACATGCTGGTTGCCAGTTGCCCCAAATTTTGAAGGTGAGAGCTATCCTGAAGCCAAATTTTTCAACACCCTCCTAACTTCAAATGATCCTTAAGTGAATTAAGTGGGTCCTGTTGGAGAAGGGCGGGATATAAATTGAATAAATAAATAAAAATAAATTGTAAGTGGAATATTTCTCCTTTAGATCTGGGCTCCCAGTTGACCCCGCTGTTAAAAGGGCCATCCGAAGTGGTTGGGCGACCTCTCATTTCCTCCCTCTTCCCTTTCCATCAGAACTTCCTGTGCGTTTTCAGATTCCTAAATTACTCGATTCTGATTTCTACTCCGGGAGATAGTAGGTTTTATGGCAACTTCAAGTCAATAGCCCCCCTTCCTATTTCCATCCCCCCCAGGCAAAAAAAAAATGATTGCAAGATTATTTCTTCTGCAACAAAGAACCGAGCCAGTTGATGGATGCTTTTTTTTGCAGCTTCCTTGGCGAATTCATGTTTGAATTCCTCCACAACTATGCAGCCAGGGTGCTTCCTCAGGGAAGGGTCTACCATAGGGGAGAGGACCGAATCCCTGGACTTTCTCTTGACTCCTTGTGCTAATTGACCAACTCTCTATGCATAGATGAAAGCAGTCAGTGGTGCTCGCATTGGGGTTGTGGTTTTTTTGCTGCCGTAGTATAATATTTGCTGCCTGTTGTCAAACTCCAGCATCTGATCACAAAGGCCCAGTCTTCAAAGGGACTTAATTTTTATTGATTGAGGCCGGAGGTCTCCAAACTTGGCAACTTTTAAGACTTCGATTCCCAGAATTCCTCAGCCAGCCTTGGATTCTGGGAGCTGAAGTCCACAAAGTCTTTAAGAGTTGCCAAGTTTGAAGAGCCATTATGAGCTAAAGGATTTTAACCTTGGGGGGGTGGGGGAAGGTAGGAGAGGCAGCTACTAGCTATTTTTTTCTGCGTGCAAAAGGTTCGTGCTTGCTTGCACCATAACATTTTTGGGTCGGTTTTCCACACTGCTGGTCACGTTAACTGGTTTTTCCCCCCACGTAGCAACGCTGAAGTTCATTTAATTCTTTCTTAAATTTAAAAAAAGGCATCTGGAATAATGTATACGCATCTGTGATTTGTCCAAATAAATCAGAGGTCGCCAACCTTTGCAACTTTAAGTCTGAAGGACTTCAGCTCCCAGACTTCTCCAGCCAGCAAAGCTTCAGACTTAAAGTTGCTGTTAAAAGGGCCATCCGAAGTGGTTTATGATAGTAAAGAAAAGGTTGCATAACCTGTAGAGCAGGGGTCCCCAACCTTTGCAACTTTAAGTCTGAAGGACTTCAGCTCCCAGAATTCTCCAGCCAGCTGGCTGGAGAAGTCTGGGAGCTGAAGTCCTTCAGACTTAAAGTTGCAAAGGTTGGCGACCCCTGAAATAAATGGAAGGATGCTATTTTCAAACAAGCTTACGGCTAGACTGCTTTTAACGGGACTCAAACACCTCTGATCTTAATAGTGTTCACAGCCATCTTTAGGAAGGCCCCCGATACACTTGCCCTGTTGTTGTTTTTGTTATTGTTATTAAACACGCAATGAATTCAGGGCTAGATTTTAAGCGTCGTGTCGACGTGTTGAGGTGCAGCCAGGCCAGAAGGTGTGATGAGACGTTTCTTATACTTCCAACATAGCCACAGTGTTTTATTAATAGAATCACACGTTTTATTTAAAGAAGCATACAATTTTTATACTTTTCTCCAAGGGGCCTTTCTAAAGGAAGCACAGAATATCGATTAGCGTGGCGTAAAGCAGTGTAATCGCAGAGGGTTTTGTACTTTATATGTGTGCTTTTTAAAAAAAACAAAAAACCAATAATGCTCTTTGGCTAGACTCATGCAGGAATAATGGGCAAAAAATAAATAAATAAATAAAGGAAAACACAACTATTTTCCAACACTATACGCTTTGCCTGGATCTCTGTCTTTGGGGTCAAGCCCTTTACTCCTCTGTTCCAGAGAGCTAATAGCATCAGGCTTCTCTGAAAAGTGAACAGCTAATGTGAGATGCTTTTCCCATTGGGAAGGAGAGATTCATAGCCTAGCCATCTAAAAAAGAAAGCAATCTTTAACCATTCAATCTCTGACTCAACTTCACGGGAAAATACACTCCCCACCCATTGGAAGTTTTACAGTCGAACTGCTGAATTCCAGAAGACTTAATTTCTCCTGTTCAGGTAGTAGTAGCAGCAGTAGTAGTATATGTTGTTCTCATTGTTACCTTAAGGGTTAACATGAAATATCCAGAGTCATTAATTACATGGGAATCAAAAACTGAAATAGTACACTAAGTGTTAAAAAACAACAACCCACAATACGCTATATATCATCTTGATTTGTGCCCAGTTTCAGTGAGCTTGTGAATTCCAACAGGTTACTGAAATTAGAAGCCAGATAATCAGAAGTTTAACATGGGAATCAGATCGAAACGTGTTTTCAAAACACACCATGCAAATATACCTGAAATTGCTTATGCAGTGCTATGAGAGAATTCACAATATTAAGGCCTGTAGATTGCCAATAATAAAATGCCTTTATATTCACCGTCTTCTGTAAATATATGGGACAAAGACCTCCAAAATCACTTTTGCATTATAAACTCGGTCAACTGGATTTGTTCAGATGTCATATTTTTAACCTTAAAGAGAGCTCAACGTGTACTGTTTTGTCACTGTGGGGGGAGGGGATTAATTTTTATCTACTCGTGTTGTAGGGTGAGGTGGAAGCGGGCAGCCTCCAAAATCAAATAAATGAAATAAACCGATCCGTCTCCATCGTTTTGAGCCCATTTATAACATCAAACAGATGTCGCCCAAGCATCAATCCAAGCAGGAAATTGTGTTACTCAAACCGAATCCTGAAGTGGAAAGTATAACCTGCCTATTTTGGCTTTCCTAAGATTCAGGTTGAAGCTTCCCCCAAATTTTCCAGTCTTTCATATTTTTTTCAATTAAAGGTACCCAAGATTATACCTAGTGTTGGGCTTGGATTTAGATTTAGATTTTAGATTTTATTATATTTATATCCCGTGCCTATCTCCTACAAAAGGACCCAGGGCAGCGCACAGGAATTTAAAAACACACTATACAATATAAAATACATAACATCCTAAAACCCTAATTAAACTCAATGACCCTGTGCTAAAAGCATGATTTAAAAAACCCTCTAATTAAAAATTTGTACAACTAACACTGTCATTTATTGGGTGGTTAACCTAAGCCGGCTTGATGGAATAAGTGCGTTTTCAGACGCTGGCGGAAAAGGCGGAGGTCCGAGATGGTACGGAGATCGGGAGGCAGGTCCGTTCCAGAGGGTCGGGCCCGCCACAGAGAAGGCCCTTCCCCTGGGCGTCGCCAACCGGCTTTGCCCAGCCGACGGCACCCGGAGAAGTTCCTCTCTATGGGAGCGGATCGGTCGAAGGGATGTATGAGGCAGGAGACGGTCTCGCATTTGTGTACAGATGTTGGGAAACATCTGTACACAAAAACCATATGAGGGGGGGGGAAAACATTTCATCCAACCTGTTGGTAGAAAGCTGCAATGTTTTTTTTCCTTTTTCTATTTATTGTTTATCCTTTGCACTTTAAGTCTCTCTGAAGCAGAGGTCTCTTTTCTCCCCCCATTTATGGCATCTGAACAAATTTAATATTTGATGTGCAGTAGACTTGTTTTTCTGTGTTCTAGCTTTAAGGGATCCCAGATCTCTTCCTAGTTTGCATAGATTTTGATTTTTAGGAACAGTTAAGGAGCTTGTTTGATTGCCCTGCATGCTGACTTCTGTGGTTGTATTTGAAGAGAAAAATAAAGTGCAATTTGAGTAGCACTTGGTGATGGAGGAGTGAAAACTGGGCCTTGCAATAAAACAAATGATATTAATATGTGTTTAGTTGTGTTCTCAGTGCTCTTTGTATTTCTTTTCCAAGTGTTTTAATAGTGGTTGTTAATTTAAAAAGGGGGGCAAACTCTTGAGAAATCCGGTTGAGTTTCTATTTATTTATTCATTGGGCAAGCAATGGCCAAAACTATGGACACGTAGAGGACGATAAATCTTCAGGGCTGTCCATTGCATGATTGACAGCACAGAGGAAATGGCCTGATACCATCTTTCCACTTCGCAAAGTCAAGATAAGACTCTCTTCGGCCACATATATATGCTTTCTTTCGTTTCATTTTTTTAAAAAAACCGAAGTTGCAAAACAAACGGATGAGCGAATCGGTCCAAGAATTTGGAGAAATTCCATCCTTTAACCACATTGAAATCTCCCCGTTGCGACAATTGCTAAAGAGAAGAAGTTTCGGTTTTAGCTACCTACCACTGGCATCTCTACCCTTCGTCCCCTCTCCGGTGTATTCGCACTCCAGAGATTTGAGTCTATCTTCGCTAATAGAAGAGCATAGAATATCGGTGTCCAAATCGGAGCCTCCAACTGTCGGACCACGTTATGTGACTTTCTAATGCTTTCGGATAATTTCACATGCCTTAAGCCTTGCCTGTCTGCTGTTCCTTTTCGGGGGGGAAATGTTGCATACGGACAGTTTAAGAACTCCTCTCTTTCTTTCTCTCTCTCTCTCTCTCTCTCTCTCTCTCTCTCTCTCTCTCTCTCTCTCTCTCATTGGTGTCCTTTTGAAGTTTACATGTTACAAAAACGGAGTACAGAAATGGTTCTCGGATTTAAAGCGGTACTTTGTTTACATGTTCCGTATAATGTTTGGGTGCATCAAAGGGTGTTTGTGTTTGTTTTAATTTAAAGCACATGGATTGTGCTCCACTACTTGCCAGTGCAAACTCTGGCAAAATACTGTAATAAGGATAACTGAAACGTCTGTTAACCTTTTTATTTTTTAAATGTAGTTTGAATTTAAATGTAGTTTGACCGGGTTTTATAAAAAACGTAAGGCAAAAATCTTGTATTTTTGGTCTGAAATGTGTGCTGTCATTTTACTTTGCTGTATGTGTCGGAGGTTTCTTGAAAACTTGAACTCTTTTATAGAAGGATGCAAACCAAAACTGAACTGTCTTACAGATGGTTAATGAACTAACCAAATAAACACTTTATGGTTGCATACATATGCTGTCTCTGGCATGAAAGCTTTCCTGATACTTATTTGCTAACAAAAGGGTGGCATGGAAACTAAATAAGGAATGGAGATAAATGGGATGTTTACAACGGCCTGGCCGATTATGACTACAAGGAACAGGAGTAATTGAGTGCAGAGATAATCGCCATCTCTGTTGTTAAAGGTCAGTTTGGCGTTGTCCAAGTGGCGGGTTAGAGCAGCGGTAGCCAAGTAGACCACTGGTGGTCCGCAAGAAAATTTTGGTGGTCCACAGAAAAAACTTGGCATTTTTGCATTTTTTTATATTGCCCTAAATCAGGGGTGCTCAAACTACGGCCCCTGGGCCAGATACGGCCCGCCAAAGCAATTACTCCTGCTCGCTGACGGGTTGGGGTCCTTCGGGCACTTAGCTTGGCTGCCTGTTTAGTAGCTCCAGCCCTTCTTTCCATGGGAATCCGGGCGCCTCAGTGAGCTGTGGGCGAAACATCAGCCAGACTCCTCAAAAGACAAGAGTTTGCAGGGGGCCGATCTAGCGCCCAGGCTGGCGACACGACAAACCTTCATTCTTGGCCGTATTTGAGATTCCTAGCTGCAAGGGACCGCAAAGCTAGGGTTGATCCCGTGCGCTTCTCTCCGCTAACAAGCAGCCAAGCTAAGTGCCTGAAGGACCCCATCCTGTCACTAATTCATATTAGTGGTCCACGGGATTAAAAATTATGAATTTAGTGGCCTCTGAGGTCCGAAAGGTTGGTGACGCCTGGTTTAGAGCTCAGAAAGCAACCTCTTACTCAATCTTCTCCTAAAGGCCGAATGAACTGGACCCTGGTTGATACCACTTGCAATGCCAACAAAGGAGAATGTATCTATAGCTGAGGGTTGAAATGAGGGGTGCTTGCTGCTCTGTCAGCTTGATGGTTTTTTTGCAGATGTTTCGTTACCCAATGAAATATCCACTAGCACTGATGATGTTACCTAGTTTGGGCAATGAAACGCCTGCAAAACTCAAAGAGCACCAAGGACCCCATAATTGTCATCCTCCGCCCTGCAAATCCCACTGCGCTCTAGAACTGATGATGTCACCTAGTTTGGTAATGAAAGAAGGACCCCAGAATCCTAACCTCCCTCCTCCTCTTCCTCCCCTCTCTCCCTGCAAATCCCCATTGCCTTCTAGCGCTGATGATGTTGCAAGAAAAACAACCAAGCTGAGAGCACACCAAGAACCCTTCACACGCTATACCGTAAGTCCATGATGGCGAACCTATGGCACAAGTGCCGGAAGTGGCACTCCGAGCAATCTCTCTGGGCACGCGAGCTGTCATCCTTCCTGGGTTACAGCGTGCCCGCCAGCACACGGGAGTGCCGGAAACTGGAAGAGGATAAATAATAATAATAATAAATTTTTATTTATAGCCCGCTCTCTCTCCCCAGAGGGACTCGAGGCGGGGCACAGGAGAATTAAAAAACAAACACAGAATACAAAATTTAAAATCACAATTAAACATATCCTGCGCTAAAAACATCTATAAAAACTAAAAACTGTCCCTAAAACCCCTTAACACTATAACTAATTAAAATTACCCTAGGCCAGCCAAACGGAAGAAATGAGTTTTTAAAAGCTGTCGGAAGGAGCGAAGGTCAGTGGTCGTTCTCATTTCGGGGGGAAGGTCGTTCTCCGGAACGGGTTCACACGCCGGGAGGCTGCTCTTCCTGATTTCTGGCCTGCACACCGGTTTCTGGCATGCATGCACAGGCGAAGACCGGCTGCCACATGCCATTAACCAGAAGATCGCCTTCCCGTGCGCACATGCATGCCGGACTGCTCATCCGGTTCCCAGCTCTCTCTCTCTCTCTCTCTCTCTCTCTCTCTCTCTCTCTCTCTCTCTCTCTCTCTCTCTCTCTCTCTCTCTCTCTCTCTCTCTCTCTCTCTCCTCCCTCCCTCCCTCCCTCCCTCCCTCCCTCCCTCCCTCCCTCCCTCTCTCTCTCCCCCCCTCTCCCCTGTTTTGGCACTTCGTGCCGAAAAGGTTCACCAACACTGCCTTAAGCTCTAACGTTTATTTGCTTTTGAGTTAAGTGTCTTGTTGAATTCAAGTCCCCATAGCTATGCACCAGGGGTTGCCTATGCCCCTATTAAGCAACGTATACTAAATGCAGTGTGCAAACTCAATCCAGACTAGTGGCACTGAATGGAACCTTCATGGAGCAAAGGCAGGCCTGGCCATGATATTTAATACTTAAACCCTCTACAGGTAAGTCCTATCATTTTTGTGTAAATTTCACCTGCTTATTGTTGCAGGTGCTTTTTTGAAACAGCAATAAGTTGGGGAGGAACATTGATAGCCTCAAGCTAAAATATTGGGGCATTCACAACTTCTGGAGGCAAGCTGTTCCATGGAACAATTAACCAGTGGAACAGCTTGCCTCCAGAAGTTGTGAATGCCCCAACACTGCAAGTCTTTAAGAAGATGTTGGAGAGCCATTTGTCTGAAACGGTATAGGGCTTCCTGCCTAGGCAGGGAGTTGGACTAGATGACCTCCAAGGTCCCTTCCATCTCTGCTATTTTATTATTATTGTTATCCCTTTATTTCTATATTTTCTTGAGGCCTAGAAAAACTCACTCATTGCAAAATAAAGAGCAGGGAAAACGCCAATGAAAGCAAGCTTTAAGGTCTCCTGTGACCAACTGATCTTTATTTGGATCTTTCGTCCATAAATTGAAAAAATTATGTCATAACTGAGAGCCAGCTTGATATGTAGGTAGTCCTCAACTTGCAATAATTCATTCAGTGACCGAAGTTACAACAGACCTGGGGGGAAAAAAATGACCAGACGTTTTTCACACTTAACTACTGTAGCATCCCATGGTTATGTGATCAAAATCAAGACACTTGGCAGCTGACTCATTTAAGATGAGTCCCTTCATCCGATTCACCAAAGACAATCACCAAAGACAAGTCTCCTGTTTGGAAATGTAGGTGCGTGCGTCTCTGTGCATCCGGTCACCAAGGAATTTCAGAGCTGCGCAATCCAAAAAGACAGCCGAGAGAGTCGCCCAGAGAGGAGCTCGTGCCTCCTTCGAAACGTGCAATGTGCAGGGTTTCACTGCACAGTGAATTCTCTCAAATGTTTTCCTTGTGTCTCGTGCACGGCCAGCTGACTCCCAGATTCCAGAGGAGGAGGAGGATAAAACCCCAAAGGTGATCTCCCCTACCTCCCCTCCATAGCATCCTTTTTCCAGGGGACAGCGCTACGGCTGGCAGCCAAAGCTATTTTTAAGCAGGGGCTGCAAATGCCAAGGGTGGCTCCTTTGAAATGCTAACTCCCCTGTTTCAGAGGAGGGTGGGGGCAGAGGATTGAGGTCGCAGAGAGTGCAGCCCTGGAGCTGAATGCGCTCTGTATGCGCGACATGATGCCTGCCTTTCACGTGGCCGAAGGAGGCTCGGCTCCCCTTCGTCTGTCCTCAGATAACTTCGGCACCTCTCTCTCTCTCTCTCTCTCATTCACATCAAAAGCTGCCGGCCTGTTTCTTCCCACGCTTCAAGTTCATTCATGTTATTTTCTTGACTTCTCTCAAAGAGGAGACATGACAGCAGATGAGCTGCTGCCTCCATTGATGGTAGCTCAACCTCAGAAAGGTGTTGTTGTTTCTTCTTCTTCTTCTTCTTCTTCTTCTTCTTCTTCTTCTTCTTCTTCTTCTTCTTCTTCTTCTTCTTCTTCTTCTTCTTCTTCTTCTTCTTCTTCTTCTTCTTCTTCTTCTTCTTCTTCTTCTTCTTCTTCTTCTTCTTCTTCTCCTCCTCCTCCTTCAATTTCTCCTTCTCCTTCTTCTTCCCCCTCTTGAGAGGGATAAAGCCACAGAAGCTTGAGCCACCTTCTACCCTTCAACCCAAAACATCTCACTATACGTTGGAAGAAAATTGGAGGTAGATAGGAATATTTGGTATGTGGCTTGAGTTCCAAAATCTAACATCTAAAAACTATTGGGGGATGGGGTAGCAGTAAAAAAAACCAAAAAACTTGAGCTCCTTCATAAAGTCTTCCCGTGAGATTTAATCAGAGGTGGGCATTCAGCAGGTTCTGACCAGTTCTGGAGAACCAGTAGCGGAAATTTTGAGTAGTTTAGAGAACTGGTAAATACCACCTCTGGCTGGCCACGCCCCCATCTATTCTCTGCCTCCCGAGTCCCAGCTGATTGAAAGGGATGAAGATTTTACAGTATCCTTCCCCTGCCACACCCACCAAGCCATACCACGCCCACCAAGCCATGCCCACAGAACCAGTAGTACATTTTTTTGAATCCCACCGCTGGATTTAATGGAAGTTGGAAAGACCAAGATGGTGCAAAAGATTTGTAAAACCAAAAGGGAAGAGTCCCTCCCAACCCTGATACAAGTTTAAGATGTTGGATTAGGAATTACGAAACTAAGGTTTGAATCTTCCCTCTGGCACAGAAGCTGACTTAGTTGCCTTCATCCCCAAACCTTTCCCTATACACTTGAGGGAAAAGATGGAGGTAGGAATATTTTCTATGTTGTGCTCCAGGAAGACACACAGATTCAAAATCTACCCGATCAATACATCTAAAAGCATTTGCAGAGTCTTGGGGAATGTGTTAGCAAATCAATCACATTGCATACCACCCCTGAACCTTTTCACGGAAAATGTCCCATCTCTTTGAAACAAGTTTCTAAACAGATGCCTTTTCAGCAAATGCCAGGAGAAAATAATATCTGCTTGGCACTGGATAACTTTTCAAGCCCGATTTAACCTTTCCCCGTTTCCTAATCTTTCCCTGGGCTTGTGAGATGAGCGAGAATTATTATCCTAACATTTCTACAACTGTAACGGTTCTACAGAGGAATCATCGCATCTGTCATTTGTATCTCAATAACTGTCTGGTTTGGCCCAGCAACTGAACAGGACAGGTGCAGACTTCAGAGGATAATCAGAACTGCAGAAAGAAACAATTGCAACCAGCCTGCCTTCCATTGAGGACCAATATGCTGCAGAAAGAGGGCTGGGAAAATATCTACAGACCCCTCACATCCTGGACATAAATTGTTTAAACTCCTACCCTCAAAACGACACTGTAGGGCACTGCCCACCAGAAAAAACTAGACACAAGGATAGTTTCCCCCCAAATGCCATCACTCTGCTGAACATCAAATTCCCCCAAAGTTTTATATCTAAGGATATTTACCCATGTAGTAGGGCTGCTTTCCTATTATCCTCGTCTTTTCGACTATCTTCTATCGATATCTTATGATTACATTATGTTGTTGTTTGTATGTACACCAACAGCTTATTCACCAGAGACAAATTCTTTGTGTGTCCAATCACATTTGGCCAATAAAGAACTGTTCTGCTCTACTCTACTCTACTCTACTCTGTTCTTATTCTATTCTATTCTATTCTATTCTGCTTCTCTTCTCTTCTACTTTATTCTATTTCATTGTAAATTTCCTGACAGAACAATTAATCAGTGGAACAGAAGTTGCCTCCAGAAGTTGTGAATGTCCCAACACTGCAAGTCTTCAAGAAGATGTTGGATAGCCACTTGTCTGAAATGGTATAGGGTTTCCTGCCTAGGCAGGGAGTTGGACTAGATGACCTCCAAGGTCCCTTCCAACTCTGCTATTGTATTATTGTATAAAGGAGGTAGCTTTTATCTGAAGCTACAGAATGGATTTGTACCTGAAGCAAGATTCTGCAATGGGATTTTGTGAGAGCTCAGCCAATCTTTTGCCTTGTTTCTGGCAAAAGCAAGTCCCTCTTTAGCATCTCATTTCCAAGTTCCAGATTTTTGTTATCGTACCAGAGTAAAGAAATGTATCCAGCCCAGTATCTTTGCAATAAATTTTACTGGATGTTTGCTATTAATACGACTGACTGGCTCATGAATCAGTTTCTTTGGAAATTAGTAATAGTTGAGCTGGCCAAGCTGAATATGAAAACTGTCCAGTGCTTTAAAAAAAACATGCTCCATTTTTTAAAAAGAAGACAAGTTATTAAAACATCTTAATAAGTAACTTCCAGTGGGAAAGTCTCAATCCCTCTCCTTTAGAAATAAATCGTCATGAACTTTTTATTCTTGGCATCTGTATTTGTATTTTCCTTCGATATTCTGACTGATCATCTCAGAAAGCCAGAGAAGAGGCAGTAAAGACTGGACAGAAAGGTTATCAGACAAAAATGTGCTCCTTTGTCTTTCCTGGTGAAGAAACATAAAGGACAGCTTGTATCAATTAACGAAAGTTGAGGCAATAAAACCAAACCATTTTTATTGTGGCAGGTTGAATAATTGCCCATGAGTTAAGCCCTGGGAGTTGTAGCCAAACATGTGAAAATGTTCCTTTTTGGACAGTGTTGGTCCAAAATGGTCTTTCCCACAAGGGTGTCAGAATAACAGAGTTGGAAGGGACCTTGGAGATCTTCTAGTCCAACCCCCTGCTTAGGCAGGAAACTCTACACCACTTCAGACAAATAGCTACCAAACATCTTCTTTAAAACTTCCAGTGTTGGGGCATTCACAACTTCTGGAGGCAAGCTGTTCCATTGATGAATTGTTCTAACTGTCAGGAAATTCCTCCTTACTTCTCAGTTGCTTCTCTCCTTGATTACCGTATTTTTGGAAGTATAAGATGCACCTGGGGGCCGGGGAGGGCAAAGACTTTTTGTTTTTAATTTACCTCTTCAAAATCTTGGTGTGCATTATATTCCAGTGCGTCTTACAGTGCAAAAAAACCAGTATTCCACCCATTGCTTCTTGTCCTGCCCTCAGGTGCCTTGCCTCTTCTTTGTGGCAACCCCTGAGATATTGGAAGACTGCTATCATGTCTCCCCTGGTCTTTCTTTTCATTAAACTAGCCATGCCCAGTTCCTGCAACTGTTCTTCATATGTTTTAGCCTCCAGTCCCCTAATCATCTTTGTTGCTCTTCTCTGCACTCTTTCCAGAGTCTCCACGTCTTTTTTACATCATGGCGACCAAATATGGATGCCATATTCCAAGTGTGGCCTTACCAAAGCATTATAAAGTCGTATTAACCCTTCACGTGATTTTGATTCTATCCCTCTGTTGATGCAGCCTAGAAATGTGTTGGCTTTTGTGGCAGTGGCTGCACACGGCTGGCTCCTATTTACAATACAATACAATAGCAGAGTTGGAAGGGACCTTGGAGGTCTTCTAGTCCAACCCCCTGCCTAGGCAGGAAACCCTACACCATTTCAGACAAATGGCTATCCAATATCTTCTTAAAGACTTGCAATGTTAGGGCATTCACAACTTCTGGAGGCAACTTCTGTTCCACTGACTAATTGTCCTAACTATCAGGAAATTTCTCCTCAGTTCTAAGTTTATTTAAATGGTTGTCCACTAGGACTCCAAGATCCCTCTCACAGTGACTACTATTGAGCAAGGTACCCCCTATGCTGTATCTGTGCGTTTTGTTTTTGTTGCCTAAATGTAGAACCTGACTTTGCCCTCAGAGTGGGGTCAAAGAAATTAAGGCCATGTCTGCAAAGGTGTGACCACTTCTTTATGTTCCAATGCATATAACAACAAAACAGGTGGAACTTTGATCACCGTCTCAGCCACCATCTTGAAAGGTTTCGGCTCACCTTTTGGACACACCTGAGTGACCTGGTCTTTCGCTTCATCCCAGCAAGGGGCAGGACCTCAGGAACTCCCTGAGTGAAGGACCTCAGCCCTAGAAGGTTCAATGAAGAACCGTCATTTGGTGAAGGGCGTTTATATGAGGCCGGCGAACCTTATCCTTCATTCTTTCACCCTGTTATCGATCTCACGAAATGATTAGGGAACATCTCCGGCACGTTTTGATCTAAAAATAAGTTTTATGGCTGTTCTTGTGCATTTTATGGCTGCAGTTGAAGACATAACTTGTCTTTATTGTGATTGAGAAGGGCAGAAACCAGGTGAAAAGCTTCCCTCTGAAAGAAAAACAGGATTGAGCTAGATCTTTCAGGTGGATGGTGTTTGTGTAAACAGGCTGAATGTTGAAGCTGCCCATCAAGATGGTTGCGTTTGGGGACAATTCCATTGGAATGGCTTCCTTTATCCTTCTGCACAAGGCCAGAACATTGGAATAATTGAGTAACTCTGGTTAAAGGTGAAGGTAAATGTTCCCCTCGCACATATGTGCTAGTCGCTCCCAACTCTAGGGGCCGGTGCTCCTCTCCGTTTCAAAGCCAAAGAGCCAGGGCTGTCCGAAGACATCTCCGTGGTCTTGTGGCCGGCATGACTCAACGCCAAAGGCGCACGGAACGCTGTTCCCTTCCCACCAAAGGTGGTTCCTATTTTTCTACTTGCATTTTTTACATGCTTCCGCACTGCTAGGTTGGCAGAAGCTGGGACAAGTCACGGGAGCTCACTCCATTATACGGTGCTAGGGATTCGAACCGCTGAACTGCCAACCTTCTGATCAACAAGCTTAGCATCTTAGCCACAGAGCCACCGCATCCCTAAACAGTGGTATAGTTAAGTAATGAAAGATTCTGGATTAAATGCTTTTAAAAGGCATACTTTTATTGGAATAGAGTCTGTTTTGAAGGGTCCTTGGTGCTCTCTGAACTTGGTTATTTCCTTACCCTACTAGGCAACATCGTCAATGCTAGAAAAGAGTGGCGTTAGCATTGATGACGTTACCTAGTCTGGTAATGAAACGTCTGCAAGAAAATAACCAAGCTCAGAGAGCACCAAGGACACCTCATTTCAAGCTACAAATATTCTATTTTATTGAGACATTGCTGTTGTTATTATTATTATTATTATTATTATTATTATTATTATTATTATTATTATTATTATTATTATTATTATTATTATTATTATTATTGTTTAATTTTATATACCGCGTCCTCTCCCCTAGGGGACTCAGAGCAGTGCACAGGGAAAACTAAAACACATAAAATATATACATCAATAAATACAAAAGATAAAAATCAATTAAACTAATTATCCCTGCGCTAAAATACCCATTAAAACTAACAACCCTAAAAACCCCCAAGGAAGAGACTACCCTAGGCCGGCCAAGCAGAAAAAGTGTGTTTTTAATTTTTGACGGAAGGAGCGGAGGTCCGTGGTTGTTCTAATGTCGGGGGGAAGGTCGTTCCAGAGGGCTGGGCCCGCCACAGAGAAGGCCCTTCCCCTGGGCGTTGCCCGCTGACAAAGTCTAGTGGACGGCACCCGGAGAAGTCCCTCTCTGTGGGAGCGAATCGGCCGTGAGGATGTATGGGGCAGGATCCGATCCCGCAGATAGCTAGATCCCGAGCTGTGTTACACAATACCCTTAATACACATTCTCAATGGAAAAAATAACACCATATCTATAAGAGCGCACTTAGAGAGCCAACAACTCTCTGGCTGCAATTTTTTTTTTTTTAGAAATTAGACGAATAGCACATGGTGGGAACCAGGATGCTTCCATGCCAGAGTAGAAATTGAGGTTCTACTCTTCAAATGATGCTCCCTTCCTCCCTTAGCCGATTCTGCCCTCCAGATCGATCAGCTGTTGATTCCCCGTGAGCGGTCGGGGTTCCAGGTCCCAGCCCTGCTTCACCCATCCCATTAAGCCAGGGATGTCCAAACTTGGGACCTTTAAGACTTGTGGACTTCAACTCCCAGAATTCCCCAGCCAGCATAGCTGGCTGGGGAATTCTGGGAGTTGAAGTCCACAAGTCTTAAAGTTCCCAAGTTTGGACATCCCTGCATTAAGCCATCATGTCATTCTTCAACTTTGGCTGAGCGTGCATGGGCTTAGCCACTGTGGTTTGGAAGTGATGATTTATGGCTTAGCTTCTTGCCCGGAGTTCAGCCAAATTAGGTTTATTCAATTAAGGAAAAGCACAGCCAACTTTGGATCACGCTGTGCGGCTGTTGACTTAATAACACATCCATGCTGCGCTTGTTGGCAACTTCCTACTTCCAAGTTGTTGGGGTTTTTTTGTTTTTTGTTTTAATCTTCTCACTCTTGCCTCCAGTTCCTGGTCTCCCATCCATACGCTAACGGAGGCTCAACTTGGCTTGGCTTCCAAGTTCAGGCAGTGTTGATTTTCAGCATTCTCAACTTTGACAGTTTTAAGATGGGTGGAACTTCAATACCCCAACTAAGTCATGCCTTCTGCTGGCTGGGGAATTCTGGGAGCTGAAGCCCAGACGTCTTAAAGTTGCCAAGATTGAGAAACGTTGGCTTAGGGCAAAGGGTAACGCCATCATGGTTTCTTTCCCATCTTGCTGGCGTGGTTTGTGAAGTCAACCCTGATTCTAGATGACCACCAAAACAAGTCCATTGGCAACACAACTTGCAGAAGTGACCTGCAGGGGCCGTTTTCCAAATCATCCAGCTGGCTTTCATGCCTCAACCAGGACTAGAACTCATGGTCTCCCGCTTCTAAACCCAGCTCCCCCTCCTCTTCTCCTTCCCCCTCCTCTTCTTCTCCTCCTCCTCCTCCTCCTCCTCCTCCCCTCCTCTTCCTCTTCTTATTCTCCTCCTCCTTCTCTCCTCCTCCTCCTCTACCTAAGATTTCCTCCTTCTCTCTTTAAGATCAAAGCAAAACTCTTGCTATTCTAATATTACCCACCCTCCCAAAAGCTGTCAGAATTGGAGGAATAGTAAGCATGGTCCAGTTTTACAAAAGAAATTGCAACCAGTCACAAAGCGTTCTTCAATGCTCAGGAAAACAACTTTGGTATGCATGGACTTCAACTCCCAAATCCCCTAGTCAACCATTCAAGCAGGGAACGGTCTCAATCGATGTTCCATGCATCACAGCTGTAAAGATATAAAGGAAATGGATGGGAACTTTTGACATTCCAAAATGAGACTCTTTAACCAGGTTAGTGAGTGTTTCCCCCCCCTGTCAGAGCTACTAAGAGCTAAAGATGGATTAGCTGACTGTTCAAGCTATGCATGCCATTTTCTTGTTGCTACAACATTTAGGATCTTCTGGATCATTATTGTGTTTCAACTTTGAAAACAATTTCTATTTCATAGAAATTAACAGCAAGAGTATCTCCAAATATCTCCTGTCTGTACAGCATTAGATATTCAGGTGGCTCAGTTTTAGTTCTACATCTGTCCTGGCCTTTCTTGCACAAGACATTGTTCAGATATTACTGTATTTCCTCTTCCTGCTCATTAAACCTCAGCCACAAACTTCAGTTTTGCAGATTCCACCCCACTATTCACGTGCAACGTCTTCCCAAATTTTCCGGCCCCAAGCTTGACCCCCCCCCCATGCATTACAATTTAATACCTAACTTCAAAAGAGGAGCTGTTGCCCTTTGCTGAAAAAAAGCCTACAGACTTAAGAGCACAATTCAGCCCCAAATTTCTGTTGCTAAGTGAGACAGACGTTCGGTGAATTTTGCCCCATTTTACCGACCTTTCTTGGCACTGTCGTTAAGCGAATCACTGCCATGGTTGAGTTAGTAACCTGGCTGTAAAAGCGAATCTGATTTTCCCGTTGATTTTTGGCAGATCAGAAGGTCGCAGAAAGGGATCCCATAACCTGAGGACATTGCAACCATCATAAATACGAGTCGCCAAGTGTGCAAATCCTGACCAGGTTACCATGGGGATGCTGCAGAAGTGGTATTCAGCCAGTTCTCCCCGGTTTGGGCGGCGGCTGCGGGAGGCTCCGCCCATCTGCCCCGATTTAATGTGCGAGCGCTGCGCATGTGCAGGAGGCGGTGCAAATGTGCAGACCAGGCATGCATGCTCACATTTGCAAACCGGTAACGGAAGGGAAGTGAATCCCACCCCTGGGATGCTGCAACGGTCATAAGTGTGAACAACAGTCATAAGTCACCTTCCCACCGTGCCGTTGTTACTTTGAATAGTCACTGGGGGGGGGGAAAGTGGCACGTTGAAGGCTACCTGTGGTCGTTTCCAGCATTTGAGTGAGTTGTTTTTCCAGGATAAGAATGGCTCATCAAAGATACCGGCAGCTGGTAAATAGCTTCCTGTTATATACTGTTTCACCATGACTGTGACACATGCCCACAGCCAGGTAGAAAAGCTAAGAACAATCAGCCTGAGACACAAATATTGTCGTTCATCCCTTCGCTCCCCTTCCGTGTCATCACATAGGGTGCTTTTTCCTTCACATGCAGGTTGAGAACATCGGGACATGCCTGCAGTTAGATGCCAAAACCGTTTCGGTTTCACTTGGTTAAACTCCGAAAACAAGACTTCGGCCTACGCTCTCCTGTGGGCGGCTATGAGAGACAGAAAGAGGACGTCAAAAGGAGGAAATCGTCCTCGCGGGGCGGTTCCCACCGAATTCGGCCTGCTTGAGAATTCAGGAAGCCGAAATCCACACTTGTAGAATTTGCTAAGGTTGCTAACACAAGGGGTAACCCAGCTGTTACCCTTCGTCATCATTTAAGCTGTGGGAGGGATCTTGGAGTCCTAGTGGACAACCATTTAAATGGGAGCCAGTTGTGTGCAGCAGCTGCCAACACAGTTCTAGGCTGCATCAACAGAGAGATAGAATCAAGATCACGTGAAGGGTTAATACCATTTTATAAGGCCTTGGGAAGGCCACACTTGGAATACGGCATCCGGTTTTGGTCGCCACGATGTAGAAAAGATGTGGAGACTCTAGGAAGAGTGCAGAGAAGAGCAACAAAGATGATTAGGGGACTGGAGGCTAAAACATACGAAGAACAGTTGCAGGAACTGGGTATGTCTAGTTTAATGAAAAGAAGGACTAGGAGAGACATGATAGCAGTGTTCCAATATCTCAGGGGCTGCCACAAAGAAGAGGGAATCAAACTATTCCAAAGCACCAGAAGGAATGGGTGGAAACTAATAAAGGAGAGAAGCAACTTAGAACTAAGGAGAAATTTCCTGACAGTTAGAACAATTAATCAGTGAAACAGAAGTTGCCTCCAAAAGTTGTGAATGCTCCAACACTGGAAGTTTAAAAAAAGATATTGGATAACCATTTCCCTGAAGTGGTGGTGTAGGGGGTTGGACTAGAAGACCTTCAAGGTCCCTTTCAGCTCTGTTATTCTAATCATGGTTAAATAAAGCAGCTGAACTGTGACTGCGTCGCTGAGAAGTTTCTTAATGGCCTCTTCCAATGGACTTAGCTAAATTATATACTCTTGGGTGGATGTAGCACCCAATATCCACACCTCCACACAGAATGGTTAGAATGCAGTACTGCAGGCTAATTCTCCTGACTGCCAGCTGCTGGTAGTTCGACTCTCACCAGCATGAAGTTGAGTTCCAAGGTCGGTAAAATGAAAACCCAGATTGTTGGGGACAATATGCTGACTCTGTCAAATGCTTATAAAGGCTTATAAAGTGGTATATAAGTCTAAGTGTTATTGCTATTAAAGCAGGCATGTTCATCTCGTGGGCTGCATGCAGCCCTGGACAGCTAGTCACGAAGACACCCAAGATCGCAAACTTTAACATTATTATGTGATTTACATATAATAACTGAAGAACTGAACTGAAGAAGCTTCTTGGATGAGAAGTGAAATGTTTTCAAAGAAAACGCAAGATCAATTTCAACCAAACTTGGTACACAGATGACTTATTATCTGGGAAAAAATACTGTGGGGTGTAAGACACCCCTAATACTCCTTGGGGGGGGTGTTCTATTAAGATACAGCCTATTGTGTCTTAAAATGGCTTCTACTGTACTCCCGTAAAATGGCTTGTACTGTACAGTGCAGGGGATTTGCCACGTAATAGATTCACAGTACTTCAGTAAGTTCCCCCTCTGGTAAGGGGGAAAATCCAACATCAGAAATTACATTTTGGTCTGGACATTTCCCCCCTTTGAATAAATATCCAGGCAACACCAGTTTATCGTCTAGTGCTATATAAACAAAGACAGGTCATTATAAAAGCCCATAATACTAACATTTATAAAAGAATGTTAGGCTATGCTAATTTAAGTCTTAAGAATTGCTGCAGCCTTGCTAGCCTTTGCTGGAATTAAGACCGCTCCAGCCAATTATGGCAAAGAAGTAGCAAAACAAAACATGATATAATGACTTCATTTGCATAATGATACTCATTTTTATTCCTGGCTCCTAGAGGGTCTGTAGGAGACACAGCGGCTCAGTGGTTAAGACGCTGAGCTTGTCGATCAGAATGGTTGGAAGTTTGTTGGTTCAAATTCTTAGCGCCACATAATGGAGGGAGCTCCCGTGACTTGTCCCAGCTTCTGCCAACCTAGCAGTTCGAAAGCATGTAAAAAATGCAAGTAGAAAAATAGGAACCACCTTTGGTGGGAAGGGAACAGTGTTCTGTGCGCCTTTGGCATTTAGTCATGCCGGCCACATGACCACGGAGACATCTTCGGACAGCACTGGCTCTTGAAAGAGAGATGAGCACTGCCCCCCCCCCCCTAGAGTCCCGAACGACTAGCACATATGTGCGAGGGGGACCTTTACCTTTAGAGAATCTGTAGGTTGGATTGCTACAAACCTGTGTCTAAATCTTTGGCCTCTTTGCAGATTCCTGTTTCATCTTGCAAGCTTTGAACGCTTCAGTGTTCAATCAAAAATAAATCTTCCTGCGTTCTTATACTCCATTAAATTTCACGAACTTTATTCCTAATCAGGTATGCCTAGAAATAGCCTGCTTGTTATTGCTGTGTGCATTCTTCTCCCTGCCAATTGAGAATTAATAATAATAATAATAATAATAATAATAATAATAATAATAATAATAATAATAATAATAATAATAATAATAAATTTTATTTGTATATCGCCTCCTCTCCCCAAAGGGACTCGGAGCGGTGCACAGGGAATAAAAAGCCAATATAAAATACATAGAAAGATAAATAGTTAAAATACGAATTAAACAATTGTCCCTGCGCTAAAATCCCCTAAATTAAATTACACTAAAAACCCCTAAAACCCTATCGAAAGACGGAAGACTAACCTAGGCCGGCCAAGCAGAAAAAAGAAGTAAATCCTTCTGAGCATAGCAGAACATCTCTCATTTTTTTCTCTCGCTTACTTATTTCTATCTAATCGCCTGCGAGATTGCTGCATTAGTCATCAAAATAAATCATCAATATATTTCGTGCACCCATAGGAATTTCATTTTACCTCTGTTACCTCTAATGAATGTAGAGGTAGTTCTCAACGCACGGCCACATTTATGTCCCTAAGAAATTTGTTAAGTGAATTTTGACCCATTTTGCGACTTTTTGTGCCACAGTTGTTAAGTGAATCTGGTTTCCCCATTGACTTTGCTGGTCAGAAGGACGCAAATGGGGATCATGTGACCCTGGGACACTGCAACCGTCATAAATGCGCGTCAGTTGTCAAGCATCCAACTGCATATCACATGACCATGGGGATGTTGCAATGGTTGTAAGTGTGAAACACGGTCCTAAGTCACTTTTTTCAGCGCCATTGTAAGTTTGAACGGTCGCTTAGTGTTGTCAGTTGAAGACTATCTGTATGTGCATTTTAACAGACGGTATTAGTTTTATTTATTTATTTATTTTATTAAATTTATACCCCGCCCTTCTCCTTGTTAGGACCCAGGGCGGCGCACAGGGATGTTAAAATACATACAAAATATATAAAATATATAAAATTTAAAATACTTATTCTAATAAATAAACCCTGCGCTAAAAACCGAATTAAAATCCCAAGTTTAAAACTATCTAGTAGTCAGTAATGGAGGTTACGCTAGGCCGGCTAGATGGAATAGGTGTGTCTTCAGACACTTGCGGAAGAGGCGGAGGTCGGAGATGGTGCGGAGTTCAGGGGGTAGGTCGTTCCAGAGGGCTGGGCCCACCACAGAGAAGGCCCTTTCCCTGGGTGTCGCCAGTCGGCATTGTCCAGCCGACGGCACCCTGAGAAGGCCCTCTCTGTGGGAGCGTATCGGTCTGAGGGATGTATGGGGCAGGAGGCGGTCTCGCATATAACTAGGCCCCGAGCCATGGAGCGCTTTATAGGAGTGTTTTGAATTCGGTCATTTTTTAATAATTCTCCTCCTCTTCATTCTTCAGTCCTCCAGATCAGGCTTTTGACTTTTTTAAGGCCTTCTTCTGTTATTTTCAGCAGGCAGATTTTTGGTTTAAAAATATCTGAACCAAAGCAAGCCCAGTACCGTTTACGATTCAATCTGAATGATTAAATATTTGCAGCTTTCGTAACAGTCATAAAAATGAAAGCAACTTAAAAAGAATTCCTGGTGCACGGGGCAAAACTCTTTTCAAACCCAACACAGGTTGTGATTCTGTATTCTAGTTATTCTGGGGATGCGGTAGGCCAGTGGCTAAGACGCTAAGCTTGTCGATCAGAAAGGTCGGTGGTTTGAATCCCGAGCGCCGCATAACGAAGGGAGCTCCTGTTACTTGTCCCAGCTTTTGCCAACCTAGCACTTAGGTGCCACCTTTGGTGGGAAGGTAACAGCGTTACCTATGCACCGCCCTGAGTCCCTTTTGGGAAATAGGGCGGTATAAAAATCCGATAGATAGATAGATAGATAGATAGATAGATAGATAGATAGATAGATAGATAGATAGATAGATAGATAGATAAATAAATGCCTTAGCATTTAGTCATGCCGGCCACATGACCATGTAGACATCTTGGGACAGTGTTGGCTCTTCGGCTTTGAAACAGAGATGAGCACCGCCCCCTAGAGCCAGGAACGACTAGCACACATGTGCGAGGGTAACCATTACCATTCTAGTTATGAACCTCTGAAAAGAATATTGTTTTATCTGTAAATGTGTCTGTTCAATTTGTTTTTATTGTTGCTTCCACTGTTGTTACAAGACTTTGGACCTAATATGATACTTTTTTGCATTGTATTGATTTTCCTAAGAGTATGCTTTTTTTTATAAAGCACTGAAGCGTAACATTGTTACTAGTAAATAAGCTTTTTAATGTCCTGTTCGCTCCATTGTTCATTATCATGTTTAGTATTATGTGAGAGTTATTTCAAGGTTCTGTAGGTTGCCTTCCAATCCCCTGAATTTAAATTTAAATTCAATTTCAAATTCGAATTCAATTAAAACATCGTTGTTTTTACATAAACAGCTACTCTCTTTTTTTAATTGGAAGATTACCTCGCCCTTAATTGATACCCTGTTTTGTTTTGCAAAGGTTCAGCTATAAATCCTCAGTATCATAAAGCAGGCTGGTTCAAAATGGAATATAAATCATCTTTTATTTTCGCCATGGCATTCTATCCATCCATCAACCCCTTGTGTGTGTTTTTGATAAAAGCTGCGGGCAAAATCGCACCTATGCAATTATAGGGCAGGTTTGAAAAGCAAGCTAAGATACAAATGCACAACTATAATCTCATCATCGGTGTGTCAGTGGCCCTTCCCCATTGGGCCACTTCATTCATCGCTCAGAGCTCAATCGAAAAACGGAGGAATTGAAAAAATCACATTTTAGCTCAGTCCTGTTTTATGCCAATGTCCATCTCTGAGTTCACACGTTCAAGGCAATCAAGGATCATCAGTTGAAGATGAAAAGAAAAACCAAACATGCTGGCTTGTCAAAATTTCCTAGCCAACGCCGGGCTACAAATCCTGTCGAGCAATCATTTGATTGACTGGGATGACTGTAAGGTCTTTTCCCTTGAGCAAGGGCTGGGACTAGAAGGCCTCAAATGTCCCTTCCAGCCCTGAGCTCTGGGCTGGCTGGCGAAAAGAGGATTGGTGGTGGGGAGAAAGTGAGTGGGGAAGGAAGGAAGGGAATAAGAATGGGATTGAGAAGAAAGAAAAAGGAAGGAAGGAGATGGCAATAAGAACAAAAGTAGGAGATTGGATTGAGAAGAAAGAAAGAAAAAGGAAGGAAGGAAGGAGGGAGGGAGAGAACGAATGAAAGTAGAATGGGAATGAGAAAAAAGATAGGGGACTAGATTGAGAAGGAAGGAAGGAGATGGGAATGAGAACGAAGGTAAGAGATGGGATTCAGAAGAAAGAAAAAGGAAGGAAGGAAGGTAGAATGGGAATGAAAAAAAGATAGGGGATTAGATTGAGAAGGAAGGAAGGAAATTAGAATAAAGATAAGAGATGGGAATCAGAAGAAAGAAAAGGGAAGGAAGGAAGGAAGGAGATGGGAATAAGAATAAAGGAAAAAGATGGGATTGAGAAGAAAGAAAGAAGAAAGAAAGGGAGGGAGGGAGGGAGGGAGGAAAGAAGGAAGGAAGGTAGAATGGGAATGAGAAAAAGGTAGGGGACTGGACTGAGAAGGAAGGAAGGAAGGAAGGAAGGAAAGCAGAATGAGAAAAAAGTTAGGGGAGTGGGTTGAGAAGGAAGGAAGGAAGGCAGAATGAGAAAAAAGGTAGGGGACTGGACTGAGAAGGAAGGAAGGAAGGAAGGAAAGCAGAATGAGAAAAAAGGTAGGGGACTGGACTGAGAAGGAAGGAAGGAAGGAAAGCAGAATGAGAAAAAAGGTAGGGGACTGGACTGAGAAGGAAGGGAGGAAGGAGGAAGGAAGGAAATGGGAATAAGAACGAAGGTGGGAGATGGGATTTGGAGGACGGGAAGGAAGGAAAGGAAGGAAGGAAAGAAAAAGAAAGAAAGAGCGCGAGAGAACGAGAGCGCCACGTTCTTCAACCTGGTGCCCTCCGGAAGGAACGGATTCTGCCATTCCCTTCCTACCGCCTGGCAGGACCAGCATGGGGGGGGGGGCATGGGACATGTAGTCCTTCCACCCTTTCCCCTCCTTCCTCCCCAAAGCCAGCTCCCCCCTCCAGCTCCATCCCGGGGCGAGGACGCGGCGCGTTCCCGGGGCCGCCCGGCGGGGCAGGCGAGCGAGCGAGCGAGCGACCCAGCCGCCCAGCCAGCCAGCGGCAGGAGCAGCAGGAGCAGCAGGAGCTGCCCGGGTTGGCATTGACGTCAGAGCGGCCGCACATGACCGGGCAAGCCAATCCGCGGCGCTCCGGAGCGGCTCCTGCCAGGCGCTTCCCAGCCCCGCTCGCCTCGCCTTCTCCTCCTTCTCCTCCGCCTCCGCCTCCTCGGGCTTCGCGACGCCGCCCGGGGCTCCCAGACACGCGTCCGCCCGCATCCCGACGTGCGCCACAGGACCCGGCGGGCCCTTCTCCTGCCTCCTCGGAAGCCCTCGCTGCCTCCGCCTGGCCGCCCAGCCCAGCCCCGCCGCCTTTTGTCTGGGCAGGGGGGACTTGGATTCGAACCGGGGGAGGAAGGCGCTGCATGGGGGCTCCGCGCGGCTCCGGGGGCGGCCGGGGTTAGAGACCCCTCCTCTCTCTCTTTCTCCCCCCCCCTCCTCCTCCGTCTGCTCTGCTGTCGTGCCACCCCCGTCTCTCTCTCTCTCTCTCTCTCTCTCCTTCCCGCCTGCTTCTCCCCGGGGAGGGGTCGCCATGGATTGCACGAGCGGCTGCGGGGGCGGCAGCGACCCCCGCCCGCTGGAAGAGAGCAAGCAGCCCCTGCTGGCCGAGCCCCCCGAAGGGACCAAGCCCGGAGCCGCCCCGTGCCGGCGAGGGGTCCACTGCAGCGGCATGCGCTACAAGCTCCTCCAGGAAGGGGACATCCAGGTGTGCGTCGTGCGGCACCCCAGGACTTTCCTGAGCAAGATCCTCACCTCCAAATTCCTCCGCCGGTGGGAGCCGCATCACCTGGCCCTCAACGAGCACAGCCTGGCCTCGGCCACGGTAAGTGGGCTCCCCCCTCTTCCCTCTGCCCTGGAGACCCCCCTTATCTTCCCACTTCTCCCCTTTGGTCTCCATGAGTGGCTCTCCACCTTCCCAATGCTGTGACTTTTACTACAGTGGCTCATGTTGTGGTGACCCCCAACCGTCAAATGTGTGTTTTGCGATGGTCTTAGGCGACCCCTGGGAAAGGGTCCTTCGAGCCCCAAAGGGGTCTTGACCTACAGGTTGAGAACCCCTGGTCTACATTGAGGTTTGCCTTCTTTCTCTCTTTTGGTTATTGGGCTTGTCCATCGTTTTGCAAGGTGACAGGTAGAAGGATGGGCGTGAGGATAGATGGGGAAGGTAGGACAGGGACGGTAGGCATCATGGGGCGCCTATGCCTTCTGTCCTCCCCTTTACCTGGGTTCTCCACCTCTTTGAGCCTCTCTTGGGGCGTCAGACCAAAGCAGCCAGCAGCAAGGCGGTTTTGTCGTCCCCCTCCCCCCTCCAGATCTGGCTCGGTGGGGTTTGAACCCACCGTGGGGCCAATCTGTGGTTGAGCTCCCCCCACAACCAGCTCAATTTAGGCTCTTGTTTGCTTGCCCTGAGGAAAGAGAGAGGGCCCGTTCTCTCTCTGCCTTTCCTTGCTCTTTGGCCCCTGGGGTTTGAACAGGCTCCCCGCACCTAGTCCCTTCTCTGTGCTTGGTGGGGTGTGGGTGCGGGGGTTTAAGGGAGAGTTGCAGTCCATCGCCTGGATGGTGGGAGCTGGAAAATCTCCCCCCCCAAAAAATATATATATGCAAAAAAAAGCGTGCGAGAAGGATGGTTTTTGAGGTCAAAAGAGGTGCTTTTGAACAAAGCCTCCAACAGAAGCAACGTTTCGACTTTTGGAAAAAACAAAATGTTTTCATTTTTATTGTTCGGCATCCGATTGTCATCTTTTTGTCCTTTGGCAGTTTGGAATGTCTCGAGGTTGAGAGGAGAAGGTTAGCCAAAGAAAAGAAGGAGGAATAATCCTCTCTGTGAAGGGCTGGTCTTTCCATTATTCAGATGGCTCTTGCAATTGAATTATTCATCACAAAGGACACCTCATGATGGAAGATTTTGCTTCCTCTTCCTCCACAAACACTCCGGTGCCCCCGATTGCTTAGATTTTAATCATTTCCCTTCTTGGGAGGTTGAGTTTCCTTTGTTGTTTTTAATCAGGTTGGCTGGCTCTTTAAAACGCTGACTTGTAATTAAAAGGAAGAACGGGAGAACGAATCAGGCCTTGGGACGGAAGGCAAAAATAGGCTTTGTAACGCATGGGGCGGTTGGACGGTTCAAGAAACAACCTGTGTGTGTTGTGTTTTCGGTTGGATTCTGAGCGTTACACCCTCGCGAACTTTGCTCCCTTCAAGACCGGGCTTCGCCTTTGTTCCTCTTGCACTTTTGAAGTGAGGGTGAGCAAGCGAAGGATTATGGGGAGGGTTGTAGTCCACCCAGTCTGAAAACAGAAAGCTGGAAGGACCTCCTCCTGCCCCTTCTCCTCCTTCTCCTTGGGATTTGAAATGATTGCGTTTAATTCTCCCACAATATCCCTTTTCCCAGTTGTAGTTTGCAGAAAATGGAAGGTTCTCTTCTCATTTTAGATAACACCTCTGGCTGGATTTTGGCTAGATTGCAGGTAATGCGATGCTTTCTTTGTGAGACTAAATTTCATCTGGGCCCAGGAACCTTGAGTGTTTACTTCTTCTCCTGCGTGTAATGAAATTCAAGCCTTCTTGCAAAGGGTTTAGCGAGCCAAGCACCTCTTACAGTTCACCATAACCCTGCAAGGTAGGCTGCCGGAGAGCCGCAGTTCTCTAGATACAGTAAGGCTGCCGTGTCCATAGCAGAAGGGTGAAGTGCCCAGATTTCCTTGCAGCTTTGCTGTGGTTGCACAACCCCACCCGTTGTGTTTTCCAAAGCAGCCATTTCCCACTTGGCTATCTGAAGTGGATTGTTGCCAACCGCAGGTAGACGTTACCAGTAGTCACCTGTTGGTAGAATTACCGTAATGCCTGTGCTGGACTTTGGGCCTTGGGATGGAGGTGGTGTTGCTCTCTAGATCCTGCATGACTCACCCACCTCATATAAATAGTGCAAATAATAAATAGTGCAAGGACTTTGCTCGTTCCTCCTAACCTGTGGCAGATAGTTCACAACGCCACAGGTCTTTAGCACTTCTTGAGGTCTATCAACTCAGCCCCTGGCTCTTTGTTTTTGTGGCTGTCGTGAGATCAAAGTTTATGCAGCCGTGAAGCCTGATTGACAGGGTTTATTGCTAAGTAAGGGTATATGGGTTGCAGCCTTCGTTCCTCTCTCTCTTTGTTTATCTCCATCTCCCTTTCAGTTCTCTTTTCCTGTTCGTTTGCAGAGTGTGGCTTTTGGTCTCTGATTGGTTTCAGTGACAAGCTTGCATTTTGGTTCACATGACTGAGGTGGGTGGGAGAGGGTTTCCTAATTCTTTGGGTTTTCGAACCGAGCCTACTAAGTGAGAACAGCCAACTGAAAAGGCAGAGCCGTGCGATTTTATTTTTTAAAGAGTGCAATTTACCAGGTTCACATCTGACTTTAGTCTGGGGTGCTACCCAAGCCCTGCCTTGCGTTTTTTTTTTTTAAATCAGGGTTAGGAAACCCAAGGCTATTTTCCAGTGGTAAACACAGGGCAAGCCACTAGAACCGTGATGGTGAACCTATGGCCCATATGGCCAAAGTGCCACATGGAGCATTGTCACCTGGAACAGGTAACGTTTCCCGTTCCTCTTCTGGGGTTTTGGTGCGCATGTGCGCACGATGATCAGCTGGCCTTCGTGCATGCAGCAATGCTGGAAACTGGAAGGGTTGGTCTTATGTGAGCATATGCGATGGCCAGATAATCGTTGCATGCGCCTGCGCACCACTAACTGGAAGACTAGCTGTCCAGCGTGCATGTGCACATCAGAAACCAGACGTTCATTTTACGGCATGTGCATGACCCCAGGACAGATCCCTTTCCAGGTTGTGACCCCGATGAGCGCATGAGCGCAATGCTCCCTTTTCGGCATTCACTGTGCTAGAGTGTAAATTGAGGACAAATGCAACTCCCTACCGGCACTAATGATGTTATCTAGTTTGGTAATGAAATGTCTCCAAGGAAACAACCAAAGTCAGAGAACGACAAGAGTCCTATCTCTCCTCCACTACAAAACCCCGCTCCCTATCATCACTGATAATGTCACCTAGTTTGGTAATAAAACGTCTGCAAGAAATCAACCAAGTTCAAAGACCTCCAAGGAACCTTCATTCCAATGGTTTATTTGGCCATCCTTATTTAATAGTTGTAAGGCACCGTGACCTATTAACTTAGCCAGAAATCTATGGTCAATCAAAATTGAAGTGCTGTGTTTATTCCTTAATAAAATTTTATAGCTGGGGATACCGTGTTCCCCCCGAAAATAAGACAGAGTCTTATTTTCTTTTGACCCCGCGAAGGCATGGCCTTATTTTCGGGGAGGTCTTATTATTTATTGTATTTATTGTATTATTTATTGTTATTTATTGCTGATTTTTAATTCCCTGTGCACCGCCCTGAGTCCATCTCGATGGAGAAGGAGCGGTTATATAAAGCGAATATAAATAATAAATAAATAATAAATAAATAAATAAATAAATAAATAAATAAATAAATTTTGAGGTGTAGGAGGCCCCCCTTAACCTTGACCCATGGATCCAGAGAAGGCCAGAATTTCTGTTTTCGGCACACTCTTGCCCGCCCTAACGTCTCTGGGCCTGCCGCTCTTTTTGCGACCGCCACTAAGGGAAGGGGCGCAGGAGCTAGGGTTTGTGGGAGCGTCCTCCGCGAGGCCGTTCTGCATGGATGGGAGGCGCATGGGGCAGGTTCCCTCCTTTGCCCCCCAGGAAATGGCAGGGTCTGGCTGCACACACGTTTAACTATTTTAGTGGAGGGCTTATTTTCAGGGGAGGGCTTATTTTAACACATGCACCCAAAAGCCCAATTGGGCTTATTATCCAGGGAGGTTTTATTTTGAGGGAAACAGGATAATATAAAGCACAGTTATTTCTGCGACGGTTTTCTTTAAAAAACAAAACAAAAAGGACAATGAAATCACCCAGATTGGATTTGGCTTGCATTGTGTTCCAGGGTTTGTTCTAACCCCGGTGTGGTTATTTTACTCAAAATGGTTGGGTTCATCTTACCTGTAAACCCCGATGAATCACGTGATAGCTTAGTGCAATCTGCGATCCAGGTATTGATTACTGTTGATCCAAGGAAAAACAAATAAAAGTCAGCCATTAGAACATCAGCTAATTGTCAGTATTACAGTCCCGTTCCCCCAGCCCAAAAAAGTCTTTGTCTTTCTACTCAATAGTAGTAACTGTGTAACTGGTACTGGTACCTTGCTCAATAGCAGCGACTGTGAGAGGGATCTTGGAGTCCTAGTGAACAACCATTTAAATAGGAGCCGGCCGTGTGCAGCAGCTGCCAAAAAAGCCAACACAGTTCTAGGCTGCATAAACAGAGGGAGAGAATCAAGATCACGTGAAGTGTTAATACCACTTTATAAGGCCTTGGTAAGGCCACACTTGGAATCCGGCGTTCAGTTTTGGTTGCCATGATGTAGAAAAAATGTTGAGACTCTAGAAAGAGTGCAGAGAAGAGCAACCAAGAGGATGAGGGGACTGGAGGCTAAAACATATGAAGAACAGTTGCAGGAACTGGGTATGTCTAGTTTAATGAAAAGAAGGACTAGGGGAGACATGATAGCAGACTTCCAAGATCTCAGGGGCTGCCACAAAGAAGAAGGAGTCAACCTATTCTCCAAAGCACCTGAAGGCAGGACAAGAAGCAACGGATGGAAACTAATCAAGGAGAGAAGCAACCTAGAACTAAGGAGAAATTTCCTGACAGTGAGAACAATTAACCAGTGGAATAGCTTGCCTCCAGAAGTTGTGAATGCTCCAACCCTGAAAGTTTTTAAGAAGATGCTGGCTAACCATTTGTCTCGTGTAGGCAGTGGTGGGTTTCAAATTTTTTAGAACCTACTCTGTAGGTGTGGCCTATTTTGTGGGCGTGGCTTGGCAGTCAGGTGACAGGGTGGGAGTGGCCACCTTTTAAAATGTGGTGAAACTCATTTAACAACGCTCTTGCTTAGCAACCAATATTTTGGACTCAGTTGTGATGATAAATTAATTAATTAATTAATTAATTCTTTCTTTCTTTCTTTCCTTCTTTCTTTCCTTCCTTCCTTCCTTCCTTCCTTCCTTCCTTCCTTCCTTCCTTCCTTCCTTCCTTCCTTCCTTTCTTTCTTTCTTTCTTTCTTTCTTTCCTTTCTTCCTTCCCTTCCTTTCCTTTCCTTTCCTTCCCTTTGGGTCACTGGCAGCGGTGGGCCAGATTTACTTCCAGGTACGCCAGTGGAACCCCCTCTCACCGGTTCTCTAAATTTCACCAACCGGCTTTCGTGAGTAGGTGCGAGCCTGCAGAAACCCACTACTGGGTGTAGGGTCTCCTGCCAAAGCAGGGGGGTTGGACTAGAAGACCTCCAAGGTTCCTTCCAACTCTGGTATTCTACTGTACTGTACTCTGCTCTGCTCTCCAATGGCCAAAATGTATTTTATATTTCTTTGGGGGCTTTCTGCCCCTTTCCATCCCCCTTCCCCCACTATCCCGCCTTCCAGATGCCCTCCCCTCTCTCCTGCCCTTCAGTTCCCCTGAGATTTAATGGAAATGAGGGACGTGGCAGAATCCTGGGGAGAGACTGGTATGCTAAAACACCAGCTCTTCACTGACGCCTGAGGTCTCGCCCCCTCCCCCTCCCAAAATGAAACATCTCTCCACTCCTCCCCTGGGAATTCCCTTGTAATCCTTTTCGCTTTGAAAGATGATCCCAGGCAAACTCCTCATGGAATTGGATGGGAGTAGCAAGGTTGCACCACAGTTCCCTCTCCCCCCCCCCCCATAGCATTACCGTATCTTTGGAAGTATAAGACGCTCCGAAGTGTAAGATGCACATCGCTTTTGGGGAGGAAAAGGGGGGAAAATCTGCCTCTGCCTCCCAGCAATTTGCTTAAGCAACTTTTAGACAAGTGTCCCTCAACCTTAGCAACTTTAGGAGGTATGGACTTCAACTCCCAGAATCCCAAACTTGTGCTGGCTAAAGAATTCTGGGATTTAAAGTCCACAAATCAATTTATTTCCTTCCTTCCTTCCTTCCTTCTTTCCTTCCTTCCTTCCTCCCTCCCTCCCTCCCTCCCTCCCTCTTTCCATCTCCCTTCCTTCCTTCCTTCCTTCCTCCTTCCCTCCCTCCCTCCCTCCCACCCTCCCTCTTTCCATCTCCCTTCCTTTCTTCCTTCCTTCTTTTCTCCTTCCTTCCTTCCTTCCTTCCTTCCTTCCTCCCTCCCTCCCTCTTTCCATCTCCCTTCCTTCCTTCCTCCTTCCCTCCCTCCCACCTTCCCTCTTTCCATCTCCCTTCCTTCCTTCCTTCCTTCCTTCCTTCCTTCCTTTCTCCTTCCTTCCTTCCTTCCTTCCTTCCTTCCTCCCTCCCTCCCTCCCTCCCTCCCTCTTTCCATCTCCCTTCCTTCCTTTCTTCCTCCTTCCCTCCCTCCCACCCTCCCTCTTTCCATCTCCCTTCCTTTCTTCCTTCCTTCCTTTTTCCGTCCTTCCTTCCTTCCTTCCTTCCTTCCTTCCTTCCTTCCTTCCTTTCTTCCTCCCGCTCTTGCTCTTTTTCTCTATAAATCGATTTAATAGGACCTTCACATGTTATCGTTTGCACCTGATCTATGGACCCCATAAATATGACTATTGTCAACTCACCAAGGCTGAGAAATCCTGTCTTGTAAGAATCATAGGGGCACTATCTACTTCTAGCTTAGAAGAAGGACTCAGGATCTATTGGAACAATAAATGCCCAAATAAATTCAAATTCAAATGATGATCATTGTATGAACTCTGCTATGCTAGCTGGCGGGAGAATTCTGGGAGTTCAAATCCATTCATCTTAAAAGTTTCCATGGTTGAGAAACACTGAATCTCGTCCTTAACCTACCCATTGCCTGAACGCTTGTTTCACTGTTATTTATTTATTGTTTATTTTTTCAACACTTTCAAAAAATGTCTAGTGAAAAACAAACACAGAAAAAGAAAGGTGAGCTTTTGGTAGGGGTCTCAGAGAAATGTGCCTGGATTCTCCCATCGCATTAAACCAAGATTCATGGACTAAGCTACCGGCTACCCATAGCCCGAAGTTGAAAATCCGGGATTATGGAACAGAAGGGCTAAATTCCCACAGCCCCCTTAATCCAAAACCAAGCAGATCACATTATAGCTTAGCAAAAAGAAAAAAAGACAAATATCAGATACAGGCATTTTCTTTTATTTGGTGCAGCTAATTTCGATTAAAATCCAAACTGGCCCTGCTACAGATTTTGATTTGGTTAAGGATTCCGATAAAATACAACGACGTTTGCAGTTACTAGCTAGCGCATAAACGATCATAACGTATTTTTTGTCAAATCTGCCCTGTTGTCAGGCTGGCTCCCCTCCCCACCCCCCACCCCTCCTCATTGTCCTTTAAATCAGATGCATTTTTGCTGTCTGCATGTAGTTTTCCATTGTGCAGGATTTCATACTTTCAAGAGTAACCTCATTTTTATCCCCGAGGTTGTATGCATACGGGTTTTACCGCTCAATTTCCCCAAAGAACAATTTTAATATTTACAAACTTTCATCTTCGCATAAGTGCTTGCTCAGGGGCATGATTTGTTTTGCCTCCTGGGCTTGGTAGTTTTATAAAACAAACGCCAAAGGAGTCTAAATATTTGTTTGTTTCTGAACCTCCTGTGCAAGAACACCTGAAGATGCCAGCCTAATAAAAAGCTAAATTCAACCGTCGTGAATTTATGATTTAATACCAGTATTAAATAAAACCCTTTAAGGTTTCGTTGTTATTATAATGCTCTCTGATCTCTTCACCACGGTTGAATTTCTGCAAGGCCAGTTGTGAATCATTTACCTTTGGAGGAATATTTTTTCTCCCTGTTGCTAAGGCATTTATTTTTCATTTTATATTAAAAAAAAACCCACTGTCTTTGATTTAAAGTAGCGACAAATGCGACCATTTCCTAGCCCTCGTTATTGTAGAGGTAAAGAACCTAGAAGTTTGCACGATGCTTTTATCTTGATAAAAAAAGCCAAGTCAGACTTTAGAAGTTCCTCTTTTTCAATGCAAAGGAGAAATTTGCAAACAAAATCTATCTTCCTTCTTCGCTGGCTCCTTCACTAGATCGACATGTCCCGATGAATACATGCAAAATACAAAACTGAAATGAGACAAACTTCAATCGAAACATTGATGCTGATATTGTCTTTTCTCTCTCTCTCTCTCTCTCTCTCTCTTCATGCTTTATATTTAGCTGGAGTTGCGGTTTGTGGTTAGGAATTCACATTGCAATGTTTTGTTGGCATTTCAATGAATTATAACAACCAGAAGATACAATGAAGTACACAACCCCAAAAATATGACAGGGCTAATATAATCAGAAAGTAATGCACAGAATAGTAATTACTGTAAATGACAGGTTTTTTTTTCTTTTTCAAGAAATCTGCTTCACTTCCAATAACATGATAATATCATCACTCGTACAGCTATCTATTGCTTGATTTTGATCTTCACAGTTTTCTCTTTTTTAAAAATATTATTCTGCCTTTATTAGTAAGCATCTTTGCTGCTGATGGAGTTGGGGAGGGGAGCCCTGAACCAGACGGATTTTTTTTTTCTGATCCAGCAAAAAATTCCCTCTTGCACCATTCATTCTTGAAGCGAAAAAGCAAAACCAAGATCTTTTGAGCTTAGGAAATTTGAGAATCAAATCACAATGACAAGGGTGTTTTGTGTGTGTGGTTTTTGTGTTTGTGTTTTGCTTCTCAAAGACCCCCTTCTCCCTTCCCGCTTCTCTTCGGCCCACGAAACCCCCCTGAGGTAAAAACATTGTACAGGTTTGAGCACAAGCTACGTATAACATGTTTTGCGGCCAGCTGTCCCATCATGAATGGAGAAGATCAACGTTATAGTTTAGTGATGGCGAACCTTTTTAGGCTCGTGTGCCATAAGGGGGGGGAGCACAGGGGGGTCGTGTGCCAGCGTGTCACACCCATAATGCAATGCGTGCCCCCCTCAATGCGCATGCATGCATGACAGCCCCCCCCCATTTTTTACATGCTTTTTTCGCCCTCCCCAGGCTCCAGAGGCTTTATAGGAAGTGACTTCCGGTTTGCTCGTAGGGTCGTTTTCAGTCCTCTGGAGGCTTCAGGGAAGCTTCTGAAACCTCCGGGGGGCAAGGGGGGCTGTTTTCGCCCTCCCCGGGCTCCCATAAAGCCTGGGGAGGGTGAAAAATGGCTTTAAAAATGGCTGAATCAGCTGGCCAGCGCGCGTGCCATAGGTTCGCCATCCCTGTTATAGTTAATGTGGTCATACGATGGAAACTCGTTCCCCTATATCCGAGATGGCGAATCTATGGCACGCATGCCAGAGGTGGCATGCAGAGCCCTCTCTGCTGGCACGCCAGGTCAGATCTCTGGGGCGTTTCTTTCGTGAGCTTCTGCTTCCCTGCAGACGACAAAACAAGCTCGCGAAAGGAAAATACTTGGTGCGCTGCTGATATTGGGATGCCCTGCCTTCGGGTCTCTGCTGCGCACCTTTGCACTATTCAGTTTGGCCATACGTGCAAGCAGTTTTGGCACTTGGTGTCTAAAACGTTTGCCATCACTGCCATAGATTGTTTTTCCATTGCGTCATTGGAAATTTCAGATAGTAGCATTTTGTGGGGTACATTTCACTGGAATTCGGAAGGGGTTGGTCCTGTTTTTATAGTTGTTTATAATATAAAAAACATTGCAAAACACGTATTAAATGTGTTTGATCACCACAGCAATAAGAAGTGCCATGTGATAGCTCATGTATTGATTTTTGCCCTGAATTTTTTCCTCTTCCCTTCCCCTCCCTTCCTTTCTGTTCATAAAATGATGAGTTCTTCTTATTGGCTGATATAAAAGCCCAGTCAAAAACTTCGCTTGTTGCCTCTTTTGCATGATACAGCTCAAGGAAACGCGCAGAAGGCTCTATGCGACTTCCCTCCCAGTAAATATAACCTTAGCTTCAGCTGACCTCTGCGCCCGGTCACCTCCTAGATGTAGCCATGCCTATTGTGATTTGCCTTGGAGAAGAGCTCAGTTGTGGTGGGAGAGGAATGCCGTGTGAATAGCCGCCTCCCGGGATGTGTTCTGACTTTTTCCTAGAGCTTTGGTATTTCCTGTTGGTGCCCCATCTAAGTAATTATTAAGAATTGTGGTGGTGCAGTGCTTAGAATTCAATATTGCTGGCTAGTTCTCACCAGCTGAAGGTTGACTCGGGTGAATAAAAGGCTAATTCTGCCCACAGCAGTTCGATTCTCACCAACTTAAGGTTGGCTCAGCCTTGCATCCTTCTGAGGTTGGTAAAATGAGGACCCAGATTGTTGGGGGCAAATAGGCTGACTCTGTAAACTGCTTAGAGAGGGCTGTAAAAGCACTGTGAAGTGGTATATAAGTCTAAGTGCTATTGCTATTGTCATTGCTAACTAAGTCCCAAATCCTTCTGTCGACCATCCCTCCGTCTGTCCATCCATCCATGATGTGCAGTCGTTAGAATACAGTATTGAAGGCTAACTCTGCCCATTGCCAGGAGTTCGATCCTGACCGGCTCAAGGTTGACTCAGCCTTTTATCCTTCCGAGGTGGGTAAAAAGAGGACCCAGATTGTTGGGGGCAAGAGGCTGACTCTGTAAACCGCTTAGAGAGGGTTGTAAAGCACGGTGAAGCGGTATATAAGTCTTAAGTGCTATTGCTATTGTCCTAATTTAATAATTAATTAATAATAATAATTTATTAAATTTCTAAACCGCCCCCTCTCCCCAAAGGGACTCGGGGCTGTGTACAGGAAAATTAAGAACATCTAAAAACATAACAATACATACATAATTAAAACCAAATTAAATCATTAACCCTGTACTATCCTTGCTAACTAGGTCCCAAATCAGCCCCTTGCTGTAACGTTCCCTTGAAGACAAGGGAGAACAAAAAACAAAATGATCCCAATTTGGAAAGTCTGCTTGGTCTCCATTTCCTACACGGGCTGACTTTTGCAGAATAAAATAGAGGATTGAAGGACATATTTTCCTCCGCTAAGTTCTCGTTGACCCTGCCTACGTAATGACTACCCAGGACAGGACATGATAATACAGTCCCCAAGTTATCTTTTTAACCTCCCCCAAGGAAGTTAAAAGGGAGCACGGTTTCATCCTGTCTTCGTTTTCTCTTTTTCTGGCTGAGAAGACAATGCTGGGAGATGGTTTCTATTGTAACAGAAAGGGAGTCTTCAGTTTTGGGTGGAGGTTTTTAAAAAGAAGAAAAAAAAGGTTCAGCTTTTATGGTTGGAACAAGGGGTTCCCCAGAGATCGAGATGATTTCACAAAACAAGGTAGAACACCTATAAATCTAGTTTTTCTGTCCGGCTGGAGAAGATAAAAATAATAATAATTCCAAGCTTTAAAAGCAGGCCACTGGAGTCCATTTATTTAGAAGCTAAAAGAATACAGATTTTTTGTATATTTAGACTGCCCTGTTCCTTCCTTCCTTTCATTCCTTCCTCCTCCTCCTTCTTCTCCTCCTCCTTCTTCCTTTTTTCTTTTCTTCTCCTCCTCCTCCTCCATCATCTTTAGTTCTGAATTGATGAGAAGCGAAATAACTTCTTCTTCTTCTTCTTCTTCTTCTTCTTCTTCTTCTTCTTCTTCTTCTTCTTCTTCTTCTTCTTCTTCTTCTTCTTCTTCTTCTTCTTCTTCTTCTTCCTTTCCTCCTCCTCCTCCTCCTCCTCCCAATCAGTCTAAAGCAGGGGTCCCCAACCTTGGCAACTTTCAACCTGGCGGACTTCAACTCCCAGAATTCCCCAGCCAGCTTTCAGTAACAAAAAGGGGGGAAAAAAAGAAAATGGGATAGGATCTCCTGCTTGAGCATGGGGTTGGACTAGATGACCTCCAAGGTTGAGGGGGAGCTCTCCATGTAAGCCGGCTTCAGCTGCTGGAAGGCAGGACTGTAACAGATAACATAAGTACAGTTTATTTTCTTAAAACTGACTTCCGAAACGACAGTTGGCTTGCCTTAATTAAAGACATTCTAAGGCTTGGAAATCTGAACATTCATCATTAGTCTTTTGCCTGGGGCCTAATTATAGTTTATCGTAAAGGATAAAAGGTGGAAATTGGAAAAAAAAGAGAGGAAAAAACAAAACAAAACCCAGAGCCTTAAAATAACCATTCTTCAGGGTGGTTGTTTTTTTAAAAAAAAGTTTCACAAAACAACTTCCAGGACCACCAAGCCACTCAGGGCATAACTGTGGAGAAGTTTATTTATGTATTTATTTATTTATCAAATTTATATACCGCACCTATCTCCCAAAGGGACTCAGGGCGGTGCAGAGGAAAGGAATATAATGTCAAAAACAATAAATACAGAATATTAAAAAAATAAATTAAATGAAGTTGAACCCGTGCTAAAATTGTCAATTAAAACCCATTTCTAAAAAGATTAAAGATTTAGAGCTGTGCCAGGCCGGCCTCGTGAAAGAGGTATGTTTTTAGAGCCCGGCGGAAGAGGCGCAGGTCCGTGATCTTCGTTAAAACCAAAACAGCTCAGTTTGCCATTACATTTTTATTTCTATTTCTATTTGTTGCTTTTTGTTCCTGATTAGAAAAAGAGGAAGGAAAGATTCGATACGGACGAGAAAAAAAAAATGGATCGTGTCGTTGATAAAGATATTTTTGGATGCGCATGTGATGGGGATGTGATTAGATCGGGCTTGAAAGCCCAGGCTGGCTTAAGATATTGAAGGCTGCTTATCTTTCAGTCTTTGCTGATCAAAGGATTGATTAAGGGTGGAAAGATGGCCCCAAATGCAGTCAATTCCCAAGAAGCAACGGGTGGAAGTGAATCAATTGCCAGTCCAGATTGGGGTGCAGCCTGTGAAATACTTTTGAATCTCACCAGGATCAAGGTTGACCTAGGTCGGTAAAATAAGGACCCAGATTGCTGGGGAATTGTTGGGCTGACTGTGAACCACTTAAAGAGAGCTGTAAAACAAAGTATTTCACTTAGAGAGAGCTGTAAAGCACTGTCAAGTAGTATATAAGTTTAAATGCTATTTTCCTTCCTTCCTTCCTTCCTTCCCTCCCTCCCTCCCTCCCTCCCTCCCTCCCTCCCTCTCTCCTTCCTTCCCATTCATCCAACCATCCATCCCTCCATCCCTGCATGATGTGCATTGGTTAGAACGAAGTATTTCACTTAGAGAGAGCTGTAAAGCACTGTCAAGTAGTATATAAGTTTAAGTGCTATTTTCCTTCCTTCCTTCCTTCCTTCCTTCCTTCCTTCCTTCCTTCCTTCCTTCCCTCCCTCCCTCCCTCCCTCCCTCCCTCCTTCCTTCCCATTCATCCAACCCTCCATCCCTCCATCCCTACATGATGTGCATTGGTTAGAATGAAGTATTTCAAGCTGACTCTGCCCACTGCTAGGCGTTCGATTCTGACTGGCTCAAGGTTTTACTCCTCAGCCTTCCCTCATTCCGAGGTGGGTAAAACGAGGACCCAGGTTGTTGGGGGGCAAATAGGCTGACTCTGTAAACCGCTTAGAGAGGGCTTGTAAAGCACTGTGAAGCGGTATAGAAGTCTAACGGCTATTGCTATTAATCTGAAGAATGAGCATCTTGGAGAAAATCACATCCGTGTTTCAGGCAAATGCTGCTATATACAGGCAGTCCTCAACTTACGACCCCAACCGAGCCCCAGATTTATGCTGCTAAGTGAGAAATCCGATAAGCGAGTTTAGCCCCATTGTCCTCCTGCATTTGTTAAGGGACAGCATTGCAGTTGTTAAGTTAGTAAGTGAATCGGTAAGTGACCGTCTGTATACACCAGGGATGTCCAAACTTGGGAACTTTAAGACTTGTGGACTTCAACTCCCAGAATTCCCCAGCCAGCATAGCTGGCTGGGGAATTCTGGGAGTTGAAGTCCACAAGTCTTAAAGTTCCCAAGTTTGGACATCCCTGGTATACACGAAAGGTCCTGTGACATAACTAACACTTGCCACATCTGGAGGGAGTCATTTTTAAACACCCCGCTCTTCTGTTGCTCCTGCCAAACAGCTGACTCGATTCTGTATCGGTCTTCCCCCCCAAAAAATCTGCTTGTTGTCTTCAGATTATCAGACAATGGACTTCCTTGGTGCCTGCAACCAGGAGGAGCTCCACCCTAGATACACCCCTGTTTGTAATGTCTGCAAGCTCCAATGTAAACACACGCTGGTTATTTGTGGTCTGTGTAGTAATGTAAAGAACATCCTGTTGGACCAGCATAAGGCCCATGTCAATGTTGTGTTTCCAACCAATCAGTTGCCTCTGGGATGCTCGCCAGTAGCAGATGGTGGCATCTCTTTCTTCCATCAGCAAAGGTATCTGCAGGGACGTAGTTCCAACTCTGGAGGTCACCTTGAGTCTTTAGGATTAATTAATCGCTCCATGGCTCGGGGCCTAGCTATATACGAGACCGCCTCCTGCCCCATACATCCCTTCGTCCGATCCGTTCCCACAGAGCGGGCCTTCTCCGGGTGCCATCGGCTGGGCAATGCTGGCTGGCGACACCCAGGGGAAGAGCCTTCTCTGTGGCGGGCCCGGCCCTCTGGAACGATCTACCCCCCGACCTTCGCACTATCTCGGACCTCCGCCTCTTCCGCCAACGTCTTAAGACGTACTTATTCCAACAAGCCGGCCTAGGATAGCCCCCGCTTCTGACTTTTAAATATAAATTATAATTTGGTTACGGTTTTAATAACGGATTTTAGCACGGGTGAATTAATTTAATATATTTTTAATTGATGTATATTGTATTTATGGTTTTATATAATGCCTGTGCGCCGCCCTGGGTCCTAACAAGGAGAAGGGCGGGGTATAAATTTAATTAAAAAAAAAAGTTCCTTAATAGAATTGTCCCGCCCCCCCTCCCCCCATAAAATTATCCCTTCCCTTTTCTTGTCGTTTTTGGTACATTTTTAAATTTGTTTTCTCTTGACATCTATGTGCTTCAGGAGCAGTGTACTTCCTGGGTCAGTTCATTTGCATAGTAATACTTATTAGGTTGGGGGATGCGGTGGCTCAGTGGCTAAGAAGACGCTGAGCTTTTCAATCAGAAAGGTCGGCGGTTTGGCCGTTCGAATCCCTAGCGCCGGGTAACGGAGTGAGCTCCCGTGACTTGTCCCAGCTTCTGCCAACCTAGCAGTTCGAAAGCACGTCAAAAATGCAAGTAGAAAAATAGGAGCCACCTTTGGTGAGAGGGGAACAGCGTTCTGTGCACCTTCGGCATTGAGTCATGCCGGCCACATGACCACGGAGACGTCTTCGGACAGCGCTGGTCCCATTTTATGACTTTCCTTGCCGCAGTTTCCGTGTATTTGTTAAGTTCGTAACACAGTTGTTGAGTGAATCTGGATTTCCCCATTGACTTTGCTTGTCAGAAGGTGGTCAAAGGTGGCCACGTGACTCCGAGGCACTACGACCGTCATAAATATGAACCACTTGCCAGGTATCTGAATTTTGATCACGTTATTCTGACCGAGGCTTCCCAAGAGCACAAAGTAGAGTCCTTGTCCTCACAAAAACCTCTTTTATTAATTGACTGTGAATTCTGCTCATTCACATCCAACAAAGTCTTTCAAGGGAGGATTTACAGTCACAGACCTTCTCTGGCTTGGAGAGCTGCCAGGCCGATCTCTGCAGAACTTGGCAAGGAGTTTCAGAGTGTCACGAACCAATTAAGTGAACTAATTGTCTCCTGCAAACTCCACTCCCCTTTTGCTCCTCTTTTATTCCCTATGGGAGGGGTCATTCACCATCCACCTGTGGCCTTACTCACAAGTTGACCCTTATTCCTTAGCTGTTAATAATAATAATAATCTTTATTGTCATTGTACTAAAATTACAATGAAATTGGTTCCCTTCTCCTGGCAGCTCTGCGCATGCACACATTGGGAACTGGCTCCAGCTGTTCTTCTGCCTCACTGATGCCTGACTCTGAAGGCAGCTGATAACTTGCATACGGCCCTGGCACCCTCTCTGCCTCCGACACGGAGCCCTCCTCAGAGCCTTCCCCAGACTCCAGGACTGGCCCATCTTCCTCCCCAACCTCCTCACTGTCCGAACCTGCTGCCAGCTCTGCTGGCCGCTGGGGGGCCACAGCACACAAGCCCATGGGAATACTGCAACGGTCCGAAGTTTGAAAAGCAGTCCTAAGTCTCTTTTTTTCAGTGCCATTACAACTTTTGAACTGTCGTAAGTGGAGAACTTCCCTGTACTGACTTCAAGTGACAGCCGTGGGCAGGGGGGCGTTCTACCAGGTTTGCCTGGTACGCCAGTTGCGTCTCCTAATGGACCGGGATGCCCTTCGCACGGTCACTCATACCCTTGTGACATACCGTCTAGACTACTGTAACACTCTCTACATGGGGCTTCCCTTGAGGTGCACCCGAAGACTGCATCTAGTCCAGAATGCGGCCGCGCTGGCAATTCTGGGTGCCCCTAGGCATTCCCACGTGACACCGCTCCTGCGCGAGCTGCACTGGCTGCCTGTGGTCTTCCGGGTGCGCTTCAAGGTGCTGACTACCATCTTTAAAGCGCTCCATGGCACGGGACCTAGGTATTTGCGAGATCGCATCCTACCCCATACATCCCTTCGACCGATTCGCTCCCACAGAGAGGGACTTCTCCAGGTGCCGTCCACTAGGCAATGCCAGCGGGCGACGCCCAGGGGAAGGGCCTTCTCTGTGGGGGGCCCAGCTCTATGGAACGACCTACCCCCCGAGCTCAGAACAACCACGGACCTCTGCGCCTTCCGTCAAAAGCTCAAGACTTATCTCTTCCAGCAGGCCGGCCTGGCCTAACCTACCTTCCAGCCTTTTTAGTCTGAACATCTAAATTGTTTTAATTGGGTTTTTAAGGGGTTTAGTTTTTAGGAGTTTAGGTTTTTTAGCGCAGGGATAAATTGTTTAATCTGATTTTATATATTTATGATGTATCTATGTTTGTACGTTTTTAATTCCCCTGTGCACCGCCCCGAGTCCCTTCGGGGGAGAGGGAACAGTCTACAAATTAAATTTAATATTATTATTATTATTGTTAAGCGATGAATCGACGCATGGCATTCCGAGGATAGAATTGGAGCGGGGGTGATTTCAAATGCCTCGAAAATGAATCTTTTGCTGCACTCTGTCTTTGTTCTGATGCTAAAGTTTCTCTGGCGGTCTCTTTCCAGCTGGACAAAATGTTGAAACGAGGGCTGGCAAGCAGCGGTGTGTGTGTGTGTGTGTGTGTGTGTGGAGGAGGGGGAGGGAAGCCAAAGGATTTTCCCTGCGTCACTGAATCCAAAGCCGCTTCTCATGATTTCTGTGCCAGGCTCATGTGGATGAATCTTTCAGAGCGAGGCAGCAACAGCTGGGCACTCGGTCACTTCAGCTGGCCGAAATACTCAGCTGTGAAAGGAAACTCTGCATGTCTCAGCAAGCCAGGAATTGTTTCCTGAAAATGAGAACTCGGCTGGAGGCAGCCTGCCAAGGGGTGGAGTTCCTGTGGCAGCGTGGAAAGGTAGCATGCAAACCGTGGGGGCCCACTGCACGTTGGCAGATGTTATGTGGCTGGGATGAATTGACAGTGTAGAGGAAAGCAGGAGAAACCTGGGCCTTGTGCTCCATTTTCGCTGGCCGAGGGCTGCAGGAGCCTGTCCCAGCTGAAAACAGAGCTTGGGAGCCCGTTTTCACAGGAGGGCCCTGTGCTCCATTTTCGCTGGCAGAGGGCTGCAGGAGCCTGTCCCAGCTGAAAACAGAGCTTGGGAGCCCGTTTTCACAGGAGGGCCCTGTGCTCCATTTTCGCTGGCAGAGGGCTGCAGGAGCCTGTCCCAGCTGAAAACAGAGCTTGGGAGCCCATTTTCACAGGAGGGCCCTGTGCTCCATTTTCGCTGGCAGAGGGCTGCAGGAGCCTGTCCCAGCTGAAAACAGAGCTTGGGAGCCCATTTTCACAGGAGGGCCCTGTGCTCCATTTTCGCTGGCAGAGGGCTGCAGGAGCCTGTCCCAGCTGAAAACAGAGCTTGGGAACCCATTTTCACTGACAGAGCTCTTGGGCCACCACAGGCGCCCCCTGAAATGAATGACGTCATGCTGGCCATGCCCCCTGGCCACGTCCACCCCGGGCCCCCAAGGTCAAACACAACCTTCATGCCGCCCTAAATGAAATTGAGTTTGACATCCTCGTTAGCTGCACCCTGGTGTGTTAATCTTGCTCAGTGCTTTGGATTGAGTTCTAAAATCATGGTGTGGACTCTGCCGGAGCCCAAACATTGCCTAGCTCTTTAAAGCAGCCATGTCTTTTCCTGGGGTTGCGTAACAGCTGTGAAGGGCAAGGAATTGTGATGGTCCTGGTGGCGCAGGGCCTAGAATGCAATATTGCAGACAAATTCTACCCACAGCCTAGAGTTCGATCCTGACGGGGCTCAAGATTGACTCAGCTTTCTATCCTTCCAACGTCGGTAAAATGAGGGCCCAGATTGTTGTGGGCAATAAACTGACATTGTAAACCATCCAAGAGACACGGGATGGTATATAAGCCTAAATGCTCTTGCTATTGCAGATAAAGACACAGCTGCTTTAAAGAGTTACTGATTAGGCCTCTCTCTCTTTAAACCCCAATATATTTTGAAGCTTTGTTTTTGGAATCTCATCCAAAATTCTATCTGGCTTTCCTTGCGGAGCTAAGCTGGAGATGAAAACAGTAGAAATAGGCACACTTGTTCAGTAAAAGACAACAGGAAAGGTTTCACAATTGTTGCTGGCCACTTAATGCTATTCATCTAAATCCTGGTTTTGTGTGGGAGGCTGAAGTGTCTCAGTTTGCCTGCCTAGTGAGCAAATGGAAGTGAGGGTGGGGTGTGATTTCCCCCCCCCCCCTTTCCCTCTGCTTTTGTTTTGGTAAAATTGTGTGGCTGAAATCCAAATTTTCTGTTTTGTTGTTTGGATTGTACAGCCGAATCTGGATTGTTTGCTTTTCCGCTTTAGCGGCTAGTATCCCCTGTCTTGAAAAACGGTGTGAACGTTTTCTGTGTGGCTACCAAAGCTGGTGTGTGTGTGTGTACTACAGGAATGCAAAACAAAGCTCACATTGAAAGGAGGAACAACCCATTCAACTATTTCTTTAGGAAGTAGGTTTTGGAAAATCTAAAAGCTAATCTCACGCGATACTGTAAACAGTCCTTGAAGGAACCTAAAGGATCGAGGTGACACAGTACGTCCCCTACTGAAATATATACTAAGGAATATGTTGCAATTTTTCAAATCTTTTGGTCTCTTGCTGATTTTGCCTATTCTACGGGGAAAAAATTGCTCCTGCAAATAAATTTAGCTCATCTCTAAAGAAAAGTCACAGGGACCCTCAGGGTGGCTCAACAGCTAAGACACTGAGCTTGTTGATCAGAAAGGCCAACAGTTCAGGAGTTCGAATCCCTAGCGCTGCGTAATGGAGTGAGCTCCCATGACTTGTCCCAGCTTCTGCCAGCCTAGCAGTTCCGAAGCACGCAAAAAAAGCAAGTAGAAAAATGGGGACCACCTTTGGTGGGAAGGTAACAGCGTTCCGTGCGCCTTTGGTGTTTAGTCATGCCGGCCACATGACCACGGAGACGTCTTCGGACAGCGCTGGCTTTTTGGCTTTGAAACGGAGATGAGCACTTCCCCCTAGAGTCGGGAACGACTAACACATATGTGCGAGGGCAACCTTTACCTTTACCGAAAGAAATAGATCTGAGCTATTTTGATCATATACTGTAAATAACACTGGACCGTAGGATCTGACGGACTTCTTCTTGGAAATACTTACATAAATTTTCCTGAGTTGGACATCTTCCCACTCCATAGAGGCAAAATTCCTTTTCTTGAGTCAAATGAAGGCTACAAAAAAAGCTTTGCAACTGTTTTGTGAACCTACAGATGGCCTAAAAAGGATGACCTGTCTTGAAATGGTTGAATCTGCCAGCTGGCTAGTTAACAAGACTTGAGTATTTATTTAGCGTAGGCCATAAAGCAGCTAGACAACAGTAATAAAATGATATATAAGGAGCACTTGGTTGCTTCTATGTACCTTGAGAGCTTATGGACCAGGAGACAAATTCCTCCTGTGTCCAATCACACTTGGCCAATAAAGAATAAAGAAAGAATATTCTAAAGAAATGATTTGTAAATTATAGGCTACATTTTGAAATGCCTTGAGTCATAAGAATAGAATAATAAGCATTCTATCTAGCAATGCCCAGAGTTACCCTGTGGCAAGTGGGGCAGCCAATAAATTTGATAAATAAAATAAAAATAAATACTATCGTTTCTAGGCCAACAAGACAGACATGGACTTCAACGGATAATTAGAACTGCAGAAAAAACCATGGCTGCCAATCTGCCTTCCATTGAGGACCTGCACACTGCACGAGTCAAAAAGAGGGCTGGGAAAATATTTACGCACCCCTCACATCCTGGACATAACTTGTTTCAACTCCTACCCTCAAAATGACACTATAGGGCACTGCACACACCAGAACAACGAGGCACAAGAGCAGTTTTTCCCCCGAACGCCATCCCTCTGCTAAACAAATAATTCCCTCACCACTGTCAAACTATTCACTAAGGCTGAATTACTATTGCTATTAGTCTTCTCATCGTTCCTGTCACCCATCTCCTCTCACTTATGACTACATGACTGTAACTTTGTTGCTTGTATCCTTACGATTTATAGTGATTGTTTCCTAGTATGATTTGATTACTTATTTGCACCCTATGACTATCACTAAGTGTTGCACCTTATGATTCGTGACGAATGTATCTGTTCTTTTATGTAGCCTGAGAGCATATATGCACCAAAGACAAATTCCTTGTGTGTCCAATCACACTTGGCCAATAAAGAATTCAATATTGTCCAATTAAGCTCAGTATTTGTTAGTTGGGGAAATTCTGCTTTTTCTCCTGTAGAAGCTCTCAAATGGTAGCTAATTGCTAAGGCAGTCCTTACATCGTGGCGACCAAACCTGGATGCAGTATTCCAAGTGTGGCCTACCAAGGCCTTTTAAAGTTGTATTAACCCTTCACGTGATCTTGATTCTATCCCCTCTATTGATGCAGCCTAGAACTGTGTTGACTTTTTTGGCAGCTTCTGCACACGGCTGGCTCTATTTAAATGGTTGTCCACTAGGACTCCAAGATCCCTCTCACAGTTGCTACTATTGAGCAAGGTACCACCTATACTGTACCCGTGCATTTCATTTTTCTTGCCTAAATGTAGAACCTTAAAAAATCTTGGCAGATGCAGGTAATTCATAATATTCATAATTTTTCAGCACTGGCAGGTGGCTTCAAAACCGGTTGATTTTTGTGGGTCAGATCTATTTTTTTTTTGTCTTGAGTAAATTCACTTCTTTCTAAGACTTTGATGGTGTTTGAAGAGGTGTGAGACTTGAGGGAAAGCTGTAGAGGCCTGTCCCCCAGATGTTTGAGGACTGCAACTTCCCAAATTCCCTCACCAGCGCTGAGTGCTGGGATATGTAGTCTCAATGCATTTGAAGGGCTGGAGGTCAAAGTAGGTCATGCCAGGGATACGGTGACTCCCCCTTCCTTGAATTTATTGCGCAACCAAACGCTGGAAAAGGAAGTGTAAGAAGTGAGCAGACGGATCCCGCATGAAAAATAAATTTTACTTCATGGACGGCCCTATCGAACACAGGACGATTCAACGTTCTGATTTTTTTTTTCTATCTCTAATTTATTTATTCATATTTTGGCATTCAAAATTTGAAAGGCGGCGCCCCACAGCACCTCCCCCCCCCATAAGCGCTACTGCAAATTGGCTGAAATGTGATAGATTTTACCTCGGTGTTTTATTGTCTCCTCCATCTTCGAGAGATGTGCTGATCGAGTTATGATTCACACGCTATTTATGGCCCCAACCTTTAGCAGTAATTCAACAGCAAGTTGGTTTCCTTCAAAAGATCCTGGAAAAGCGTTTCTCTGCCCCCCACCCCCGCCCCCACCCCACATCCCTCCCTTCCTAACCTGGCCACAGTCTTTGAATGTAGCAGGAAACAACAACAGCCAATAAATCACACAGATTAAATCCTGTTTAATCACACATTGTGCTGTGTCAAGCTATGAGTTGGGTCATAACTGCCGTTTAGAGCAGGGGACTCCAACCTTGGCAACTTTAAGACTTGGGGACTTCAACTCCCAGAGTGAGTTCCTCAGCTGAGGAGCTGAAGTCCCCAAGTCTTAAAGTTGCCAAGGTTGGAGACCCCTGGTTTTAAGAGCCTCCTTTGAAACCAGAGGAGAAGTGAGTGATGAAGATCTATGATTCACAGGCTTGCTTGTGAAGATTAAACATCAGATGGGTATGCAGGCACCAGCAGGCACTCATCTGTAACGCTTGCACATTCCTGTCTTGTGTGTGTACCGGATGATGACGTGCTGAACCACAAGAACAAACCTCTGGTTGGAAGGGCGAGTAACCTAGATAAGTCACCCACAAACTCTGAAGGCACCATCTTTGTTTCAAAAGGGAGGGTTCAGCCTGACCCAGATAGTTCACAGGTGGGTCACCATCTAGGGCCATGAAGACGGACCTATGGCACGCATGTCCGAAGTGGCACCTGGCATGCTTGGCACGCTTCTGCATTTTTGGCACGCATGCCGATCAGCTGGCCTTCAGAGTAGCTGTATTTTTTTTAACTAAAGTTTATTTTATTTTATTTTCAACATAGAAACATTTCATCTGTCCTTAAACAGTGTGTTTTCTGGATACAGATATCTCTATGCCATAGCTTTCAGCATTTACAACATCGTTCACATTCATATTAATTCTCTAATCTTAAAATTGCAACATATTAAGCAATTGAACCAGTGGTGGGTTTCTGCAGGCTCGCACCTACTCGCGAGAGCCGGTTGGTGAAATTTAGAGAACCGGTGAGAGGGGGTTCCACCGGCGTACCTGGAAGTAAATCTGGCTCGCCACTTCCAGTGACCCAACGGGAAGGAAAGGAAAGGAAAGGAAGAAAGAAAGAAAGAAGGAAGGAAGGAAGGAAGGAAGAAAGAAAGAAAGAAAGAAAGAAAGAAAGAAAGAAAGAAAGAAAGAAAGAAAGAAAGAAAGAAAGAAAGAAAGAAAGAAAGAAAGAAAGAAAGAAAGAAAGAATTTATCATCACAATTGACTCCAAAATTTTGGTTGCTAAGCAAGAGCGTTGTTAAATGAGTTTCACCACATTTTAAAAGGTGGCCACTCCCACCCTGTCACATGACTGTCAAGCCACGCCCACAAAATAGGCCACACCTACAGAGTAGGTTCTAAAAAATTTGAAACCCACCACTGAATTGAACGTTATTAACCTATTCATTTTCCTCTTAACGTATCTTCTAATAAGAATACAACACTAACATTAAGCATAATTATATTCCTCCTCATAAGAGTAACAATTATCATCTTGTTTATACTTCTATCTTTAGTCTTCTTCCTTCATTTCTAATTTCCCCTTTTTCTCTCTCTAGCCATTGATCAAATACTTCCCATGTCTTACAAGTATCCAGTTTGTTCTTTCTCTTTAATTATTAATGTTAATCTATTCATTTCTGCACGTTCTACTATTTTCCCAATCACCTTCTCATCGATAGGAATCTCTTCACTCTTCCAATGTTGTGCAAATACAATTCTAGGGGCAGTTAATGCATGGATAATTAAATAGGTGTTCTCTTTATTATAAGGAGGACCTGTATTGTATCAGCTGGATGGCACTGGGATTTTGCCCCTTTCTACCCTGCAGTTTCAGGATGGAAAAACGGGTAGGACTGAACATACCATTCGCCCTACAATTTTCTTGCAATAATACTTAAACTGAGAATTCCACCAGCAGTCCTTACAATTATGGGGGGAATCCTACAGAAAGTAGAGCTTTTAAGTTCCAGGTTGCGACCTGGAGTTTTGCATAGTGTGTGAACTCATCAACCTCTGATCTTAGCCAACGAATGTTTCTCTTCTCTTCGAGGAAGCATTCAGTTTCCTATACCAAAAGTTAAGTGGAATCATTTCTGTGTTAAAAATTTACTTATTTTTTTGGGAGGGGCGGGGGAGGATTTGAATTTAAAGTCTTGAGGAATTGAAGGATGCCGAAACTATACTTTAAACACCTTCTGCTTAATGTAGCGTTATGTGTGAACTGGGAATGCTTCTAGGTCACCTGGCTTGCTTTCATGGATAAGGCAGGACTAGAACTCACCGTCACTTGATGATTGGCTCAAAATCATCCATCCAGCTTTCATGCCGAAGGCGGAACTAGAACTCACCACTTCCTGGTGATTGGTCCAAAGTCATCCAGCTAGCTTTCATGCCTAAGGCGAGACTAGAACTCACCATCTCCTGATGATTGGTCCAAAGTCACCCAGGTGGCTGTTTATAACTGTTTAGAGTTATAATTATAGTTTGTTTAACAGGTAAGCTTAATTTATGTATCTAGTTATCCAATCATACTTTTTCCCTTTGCCTTTTCATCTCTTAAATGCACTTTTAATGCCCACTTTTTGGTTCATTTCTGATATTCTCATTCATGACTTCTTTAAAACCGGTTGTAGGCTTCAAGGAAGAACATAAATCGGGGTGGCTTTAAAAGCAGAATTGGTGATTGACACTGGAATTTGTGTTTTTCTCTGGGTCCTTTTTGCTGAAACGTTCTCTGGGTTACTAGCAGATTATATCTGCATGGAAAAAATGATAAGAAATGCCATTTGCACACATTTAAAAAACCAACATGCCTTTTTAAAAAGATTTAATGAGCACAATTTTAGCAGAATATACCAAAAAGAGTAAAGAATATATTTGGGGGAACATAGACCTGATTTATAGAATAAATTCAGCATATGCCAGAATAAATGATGTACCCAGAGAGATACATATTAAATTTATAAGAAGGTCAACAAGGGATGAGATCCTGAGAGCACAGCGAGATGGCCCTTTGATATACCAGCAGAAAGAGATCTCTATTTTGAAGCAGATCCCGAAAAAGATTCAAGAGATAAGAAGGAAATATTCCTTCTTGTCCAAAAAATTGTATAAAAATGGTGGTTGGTTCAAATGGTTGATGCCTGAAGGAATGTTGGTGTTCTGGGACGGGGGGAGAGTAAGAATTAAAACAATTGAAGAGGCGGAAGCCTTTCTTAAAAAACATTCCTCAACCCTGGAGGACGAAGATATGGGAGCGGGAGGGGCCCGCTTATTTCCATCTGGTGTAGCTTTTCAGAATAACAGAACAGAATATCACAGTTGGAAGGGACCTTGGAGGTCTTCTAGTCCAACCCCCTGCTCAGACAGGAAGCCCTAGACCATTTCAGACAAATGGTTGTCCAATTTCTTCTTAAAAACCTCCAGCTTTGGAACAACTTCTGCAGACGATCCTTCCACAGATTACTGGTTCAGGAAAGTGAGAAATTGTTTCCGTGAGCATAATATTTTGAAGCCCACCCCTGACTTAAGGGATCCTGAGGTGTTATGTCAATTCCCATCAGCCAAGGTCCTGGGGAACACCTGGACTAGCTGGCTCAGTGGCTAGGTCACCGAGCTTGCCGATCGGAAAGGTCGGCGGTTCGAATCCCCAGCATAGGTCTCTTGCAAGAGCAGGGGGTTGGACTAGATGACCTCCAAGGTCCCTTCCAACTCTGTTCCTGTTGCATGGATGGTCGGAGCTTCTGGGCTACTTCCTGTCTGTTTCCTCAGGGGCCCTGCAAAGCCATTTCCGCCGAGAGCCATTTCAACCGCTTCCTCCTTTTCCAAAATGGCTGACCTTGTCTTTCAGGGGAAGGAAATGTCTGCCTGACGTGGAAATCTGTAGAATGGGGAAAGGATTTTAGCTTTGAACTTTTGTTTTCGTCGAGCAACCGTAAGACTTGAGACTGGAACACAAAACCCTCGCCCGTGTTAAAACCACTTAAGTCTTCCGCAAGACCAGGAAAAGATGTGGTGGCGCGTCAGAGTACTCGCAAGGGCGTGCAGGCATTGTTGGGCAGAAATGTGGCAATTCCCCCTTTTGCTTCGCAAAGAAAACAAGTTCCCTTTTTTCACAGCTGCCTCCGAACGGGTTTATTCATCACACCCGTCGTCTTCCTTTCCGAAGGGATTGGTGACGTTGTGCAAGGCAGTGAGAAGTTGTCGCGATGGGTTCTGTTTTGCTTCCCTAACCCTGCATTGCTGGGCTAGGATGCCAGAGGTTGCACTCATTCATTGTCCCTCAACCGTGCGTTGGGCAAAGTCAGGCATTTGTGGTTTGTGACTTGTGTGTTACGCACTCACCAATGGCTAAAGTGATCCTAGGTCTGTTACTTCACTTGCTTTTTGAGCCCTTAACGTGTGTTCAGACTTCAACCTGGCTGCCTGAAAATGCTATGAGAGAATAACAGACTTGGAAGGGACCTCAGAGGTCTTCTAGTCCAACCCGCTGCTTAAGCATTTGGTGAAGTTAGAGGTGGTCCTTAACTTACAACCACAGTTTGGGGATCAGAATTTCTGTGGGTCTCGGCAGGGTGGGTTATTCAGCGAGTTGACTTTGATTTTACAGCTGTTTTTGCAACGCTTCTTAAAGGAACCACTGCAGTCATTTTGTTTTTCGAATACATTTTGAAAACAACAGCATCGGGACCAGGGTGGATTTGATTTACATCAAGTCGATTTAAATCACGATTTAAAACACTAGTAAAAAAAAGGCTTGGTTTAAATCAACTCGATTTAAATCATAGTTTTTAAGCGCAACTATCCCGCAGCAGACATCCCTCTGACCTCTTGACTCAACGACCGTCCGAATATTGTAGAATACACAGCCTCATGCTGCATATCTAAGGCTCCATTTCATGCCGAATATACTAAATTATTACTGTATGTTAAAATAGAAAACTACCTTTAGATTTTTACTCCAAAAGCATTTTATTATAATTAAATAGGTTAAAATGTTTAAAAAAAGATTTAAATTTAAAAAAATCTGATTTAAAAAAACAAAACCATCAATTTTTATCCATCCTGATCAGGACACACATCAAAAGTCACACACATCACAGCCACTCAAGCGCTTGTGACATCCCGGCTGGATTACTGCAACGCTCTCTACATGGGGCTCCCCTTGAGGTGCACTCGAAAGCTACAGTTAGTACAGAATGCGGCCGCGCGGGTGATTATGGGTGCCTCAAGGCAAACCCACGTAACACCTCTCCTGCGCGAGCTGCACTGGCTGCCTGTGGCCTTTCGAGTGTGCTTCAAGGTGTTGACAACCATCTTTAAATCGCTCCATGGCTCGGGGCCTAGCTATATACGAGACCGCCTCCCTTCGTCCGATCCGCTCCCACAGAGAGGGTCTTCTCCGGGTGCCGTCGGCGGGGCAATGCCGGTTGGCGACACCCAGGGGAAGGGCCTTCTCTGTGGCGGGCCCGGCCCTCTGGAACGACCTACCCCCCGACTTTCGCACTATCTCGGACCTCTGCCTCTTCCGCCAACGTCTTAAGACGTATTTATTTCAGCAAGCCAGCCTAGGATAGTCCCCCGTTTCTGACTTTTAAAAATAAATTATAATTTGGGAAGGTTTTTAACATGGGTTTTAGCACGGGTTAACTAATATATTTTAATTGATATTTATTGTATTTTGTGGTTTTAATAATGCCTGTGCGCCGCCCTGGGTCCTAACAAGGAGAAGGGTGGGGTATAAATTTAATAAAATAAAATAAATAAAACTGTACAAGGAGGGCTCTTCTTCCCTTTGTGCTGATGGGTGCATTATGGCCAGTATTGGAACACTTCGGTGTAAGGAGGAAAGTCAAACCACGTTTATTGGCTTGGAGACTTTTGGGGAACTCGGGGATTGAGGGATTGAGTTGGTTGCAGAAAGACAGACAACACTTAGAAGACACTCATGGAAGATTATTTCAATATAGGATTACTGTAGCAAGATTGTTCTTTGCCCAGAAACGGTAAGATGTGACACTACCTACTGTGGCTCAGTGGCGAAGATGCTGAACTTGTCAATCAGAAAGGTCAGCAATTTGGCAGCTCGAATCCCAAGCACCGCAAAACGGAGTGAGCTCCCGTTACTTGTCTCAGCTTCTGCCAACCTAGCAGTTCGAAAGCACGTAAAAAATGCAAGTAGGAAAATAGGGACCACCTTTGGTGGGAAGGTAACAGCGTTCCGTGCACCTTCAGTGTTTAGTCATGCTGGCCACATGACCACGGAGACGTCTTCGGACAGCGCAGGCTCTTGGGCTTTGAAACGGAGATGAGCACCGCCCCCTAGAGTCAGGAACGACTAGCACATATGTGCAAGGGAACCTTTACCTTTTACTGTGGAGGAATGGCTGATGAAGTTGACACATCTTGCTGAGATGGATAAATTGACTTCTTTGATTAGAGAAAAGACCTGATCTATATTTATTGGTGACTGGAAACCACAGATTTTTTTTCCCATAAAAAGGAAAACATAAATTTGTGATCTGTGGTTATGATGATTCGATAGGAGAGATCATAGAAAGAAGATCAATATGGATGTAACTTGAGAGAGAGAGAGAGAGAGAGAGAGAGAGAGAGAGAGAGAGAGAGAGAGAGAGAGAGAGAGAGAGAGAGGCTAAGCTAAATTTATCATAACTGCAGTGAAGAATATTAGAAAGTGTCTTTATATCTTTTAAAAAAATTTCTTCCTTGTTTTTCACCTTTTTTTCTTTTGCCCTTTTTGCTTTTTCTTTGATTTCCTTTTTTTAAAATTTACATTACTTTGTCTTAGCTTTTATCTTCCTGTTGAAAAGCTTTCATAAAAATTATGTCTATAAAAAAACCAAGAAAACATTCACACTCAAAGGTTTACTAATATTTTGAGCAGGATGTCATCATTAAGAAAGCAAAACAAAGTAGTAATAAGTTATTGTGGGTATCAGGTTTCAGAGTTTTTTGTCTCAAAACAGTAAGAATGAAAGAAGACTCTGCGGAAGGGGCTAAAATTGGGGAAGAAAACTGGAACAAGCACTGCAGCTAAAATGCAAGTCTAAGACAGTTTATGGTTTGGTAGCTTTTTTGCTGCTGATATCCTGTTCCGACCGAGGCTTCACAAAATCACGAAGCAGACTCCATGTCCCAAACCCCCCCCCCTTTTTATTAAGTTAATGTGAATTCCTCTCCTTCACATCCAGCAGATTCCCAGCAAACAGTTTTTCAAGGGTGAATTTACAACTACAGACCTTATCAGATGCCAGATCAATATCTTCCAAATGTTGTACAAGAAGATTTATTTATTTTATTTATTTATTTATTGGACTTCTAGACCGCCCCCTCTCCCCGAAGGGACTCGGGACAGTGTACAGGTACAAATTAAAACCATGACAATCAACATACATATAACTAAAATCGAATTAAATAAACCCCTGTACAAATTTATAAAAATTAAAACTTAACCTTAAAACCAAATCACAAAATTTAAAAATACAAACTGAGGTGGGAAAGCTGGAATTAGGCCAGGCCGGCTAGATGAAACAGGTGGGTTTTGAGTTTCTGGCGGAAGGAGCGGAGATCCGTGGTCGTTCTAATGTCAGGGGGAAGGTCATTCCAGAGGGTCGGGCCCGCCACAGAGAAGATACTGGCAAGGAGTCTCTTGAGAGTCACGAACAAACCTTCACACTAATTAAGCGAACTAATGGTCTCCTGCAAACTCCACTCCCCTTTCGCTCCTCTTATTTCCTCTGGGAGGGGCCTTTCATCGTCCATCTGTGGCCTTACTCCCAAGTCGACCCCTGTTCTATAGCTGTTCCATTCGGGGCAACTCTGTGCATACGCACACTGGGAATAGGCTCTGAAGGCAGCACATAACTCCCAGATAGCCATGGCCCCATCTCTGCCTCCGACACAGAGCCCTCCTCAGAGCCTTCCCCAGACTCCAGGACTGGCCCAGGTTCCTCCCCAACCTCCTCATGATCCGATTCTGCTGGCCACAACATATCCATTCTATTAAATTAAAAATGTAACATATATCGTGATTCATTCTCACAGACACTTTTCATTTTTCATTCTGGCTTCATTTCTCAGGAAAAGAAAAATTCCTATCCTGAAATAAAGAGTGTCCGATTCTTCACTTGATTTTTAGTACGCTTGAAAATGTATTTGAAAGTTCTTTGGGTGAAGTTTTCAAGCTGAGCTTAATTCTCAAGGATTTGGAGTCCCCGCCCTTGGGAAATAGACAGGTAATTTCTGTCCTTTTCTTAATAGATCCTTTCCTTCTACTTTCCTTTTACTTATAGATCTGTCCATAAGTAAGCCTCAATTTATAGCCATAATTGAGCACTTAAGCTTCTTTTCATAATTAAAAAGAAAAATAGGAATGTGTCAGACAGGCAAGAGTGAAATACGGAGTTGGAAGGGACCTTGGAGATCTTCTAGTCCAACCCCCTGCTCAGGCAGGAAACCCTACACCACTTCAGACAAATGGTTATCCAACATCTAAAAAACTTCCAGTGTTGGAGCATTTACAACTTCTGGAGCCAAGCTGTTCCACTGGTTAATTGTTCTAACCGTCAGGAAATTTCTCCTCAGTCCTAGGTTGCTTCTCTCCTTGATTAGTTTCCACCCATTGCTTCTTATCCTACCCTCAGGTGCTTTGGAGAATAGCTTGACTCCCTCTTCTTTGTGGCAACCCCTGAGGTATTGGAACGCTGCTATCCTGTCTCCCCTGGTCCTTCTTTTCATTAAACGAGACATTTCCAGCAAAGCCATAGCCGATTCCAGCAAATTCCACACTCTATTGTGTTCTCCACACCTTTCCTTCAGAGGATCAGTTATGCTCCTGCATTAGCATGGAAACGGGCACATTGGTGTAAAAGATCGTGTTTGCGCCTGATGCTTAACTGGGGAAACACACACACACACACACACAGCGTCCTGCTCCCGGTCCCAGAACTGCAAAGCAGTTGCAAGACGTGGTGTAACCTTGTACCACATTTTCCTCTCTTTGCCAGTTGGTTGTCATAGAAATGTGCCCGTCTGTCACAGATGGCCGCGATACACAAGCTAGAAGCTAGCAGGGCGGGACACGTCCTTGCTCCAAAGACAATATTTACACTGGAAATTGAACCAAAATGCCTGAAAAGCGAGAACGGTTACTACTACTAATACTAACCGTTTGCCCCGAAAACAGGAATGTGAAATTTGGAAGTCATCTCCTCTGACCTTTTCCCCTTCTTGGACCTCTTTAAGGAGAATTTAGTACCATTCAGGTAGTTTTTGACTGACAACTATTCATTGAATGGACGTTTAAAGTTACAACAGCGCTGAAAAAGACTTACGGCCGGTTCTCACCTTTATGACGGTTGCAGCATCCCGACAGTCACGTGATCAAACTTGGGGTGCTTTGCAACCAGCATGATATTGACAATAGTTGCAGCGTCCCAGGCTCCTATTCTCTCCATTTGCAACCTCCCGAGGGAGCTTCTAACAAGCAAAGTCAGTGCAGGAAGCGAGATTCGCTTAATGGCCACGTGATTCACTTAATCATTGTAGTTATATGCTTCGCAAGCCTGACACAAAAGTCACAAAAGGGAGCACACTTCCACTTAGCCTTGCTTAGCCGTGGACATTTTGGGTGGGTTGTAGCCGTAAGTCAAGGATTACCCGCACAACTCCTTGGTTACTACTTCCTTATGCTTTACTTAAATGCTAGGGAGCCTTACGTGCAGGCTGCTGGGTTTTCAGGTCATTCATTAATTCACTTATCGATTGAGCTTTCATGCTGTCCATCTCACCAACCGAAAAGCAACTCTCGATAGTGTTCACACACAGCTGCAAAACCCCTTAAGACTATCTTAGGCTCCAGTCCTGGAAGGCCAACATTTTCCGTGCCGTAGCCGAGCACCCTTGGCCGTGCTCCAAAAGTATAGTGGTTAGAGCATATCGTAACCCTGGAGTTTGTTTAAATTCCCGTTGAACTGAATTCCACCGGGATTTCGCGGGAAAGCATTCCGACGGTGTGTTGAACCGTTTTCCTACCCACCCACCCCCCAAATTGCACCACTCAACCCCTCTGCAACCAAGGCCGTACACATTACATTTGGGACCGAAGGTTTCCATTTCAACAAGAGTTGCGTTGAGGCGCTCTTGAGCAACTGCCTGAAGTTGTGTCCTTTTGCCACTCTGCATGCTGGAACGGGTGGAGGTAGTAAGCAGCTGTGTCAGTAACTATAAATACCCACTGGATTATTGGGGGTGGGGGTGGGTGGGATATATTTCATGCCAGATTATAAAGGAGGGGCTTAGATAAGTGAAGACGCTCTCTGGTTTAAGGGACAGAGTGCAATGAATGTAGGATCCGCGGAGGAGCTGTTGATGTATTGGGGATAAACTCGCCAGCCGTTTACAGGCACAAATTGGCTGGTTTCTCAAGTCCAGAGTACACCTCCCCCCCCCACACTCTGCAAATTTCGTTTTTGGCCTGGGGAGGCGAAGGGAAAGACCTTTTTTTTTTTTTTACTCTTTTAGAAAATAAGGAAGGGGGCACCATTTTGAGTCTGTGAAAATTAATGCCACCTTCAATACAATACAATAGCAGAGTTGGAAGGGACCTTGGAGGTCTTCTAGTCCATCTCCCTGCCTAGTCAGGAAACCCTATACCATTTCAGACAAGTGGCTATCCAACATCTTGAAGACTTGCAGTGTTGGAGCATTCACAACTTCTGGAGGCAAGGAGTTCCACTGATTAATTGTTCTAACTGTCAGGAAATTTCTCCTTAGTTCTAAGTTGCTTCTCTCCTTGATTAGTTTCCACCCATTGCTTCTTGTTCTGCCCTCAGGTGCCTTGGAGAATAGCTTGACTCCCTCTTCTTTGTGGCAACCCCTGAGATATCGGAACACTGCTATCATGTCTCCCCTGGTCCTTCTCTTCATCAAACTAGACATACCCAGTTCCTGCAACCGTTCTTCATATGTTTTAGTCTCCAGTCCCCTAATCCTCTTGGTTGCTCTTCTCTGCACTCTTTCTAGAGTCTCCACATCTTTTCTACATCGTGGCGACCAAAACATTATATGTGGCCTTACCAAGGCCTTATAAAGTGGTATTAACCCTTCACGTGATCTTGATTCTATCCCTCTGTTTATGCAGCCTAGAACTGCATAAACTGCATGAAGCCTAGAACTTCAGTTTGAACCCGTGCTGTCTTCCACTTATCCAATTGGCCAGTCCGTGCTGCTGAGAAAGGGCCATGTCCTTTATGTTATTCTGTTCTCAAAGGGTTTGTTTTATCCTTGTTCTAATTTGTTTCGGGGGGACGCGGTGGCTCAGCGGCTAAGACGCTGAGCTTATCAATCAGAAAGGTCGGCAGTTCGCGGTTTGGATCCCTAGTGCCCGTGTAACGGAGGGAGCTCCCGTTACTTGTCCCAGCTTCTGCCAACCAAGCAGTGCGAAAGCACGTAAAAAATGCAAGTAGAAAAATAGGAACCACCTTTGGTGGGAAGGTAGCAGCGTTCCATGCGCCTTTGGTGTTTAGTCATGCCAGCCACATGACCACGGAGACGTCTTCGGATAGCGCTGGCTCTTCGGCTTTGAAACAGAGAGAAGCACCACCCCCTAGAGTCAAGAACAACTAGCACAAATGTGCTAGTCCTTTACCTTGCTTTGTTTTGTGTTCTTCTGTGCTAATTCTTTGTATTAAGGCTTTGGGATGGTAATAATAATAAAATAAATAATAAAATTTAATTTATAGACCGCTCCCTCTCCCCGTAGGGACTCGGAGCGGTGCACAGGGAAAATAAAAAACAATAAATATACAAACAGATTTAAAAACAGATTAAACGTTGTTCCTGTGCTAAAAATTCCCCGTTAAAATACTAAGATTCCAAATTAACTTAAGTTTACTAACAAAAAACCCCATAGAAAGAGAGACTACCCTAGGCCAGAAGTGGCCACATATGTGTATTTCCTATTTTTCCCATCCTGATTGCACATATAGTGGGAACATGTCCTTTTCGTATCATCTTGAGCTTGCGCATCAAACATTTGGGACTTGCTTTATCAAGGGTTTTAGTGAAGTTGGGGTGGGGAGCTGACCACAAGAGATCTGTGGGGCCTATGATAAATAAAGAAATTCTGCTTATTAGGTTTTTTTTTTAATGTCAAATGGCTTCAAAACTCACCCATTTTTTAAAAAAATGTAGCTAATCGTGCACATTATCTTTAGCATTCAAACAGTTTTCTTCCTGTTTATCTGAGGTTTCTCACTAACTAAAGATGCTATTTAGAAGGAAGATAAGTCTTGAATGGAAAACTCTGAGGGAGGGGAGCAGAGGAAGGAAGGAAGGAAGGAAGGAAGGAAGGAAGGAAGGAAGGAAGGAAAGCAATAATGTGGTTATACATGTCAGAACAGAGGGAGAGAAGGAAAGGAAGGCAAGAAAAATCTGCTGTATTGCTTTTTATTTCTTTTTGTTCCACTTTCGCAATGAGACTTTTTGGAGCTGTGCTTGTTATCTTCTCTTTGGCCCAAAAAACCGTTTGGGATGATGTGCTTGGCGAAACCATTCCCTCAAAGTTTGATTCTCTCTTGGGGAGAAATGAAAAAAGGAAAGAGTGGGAGTTTGTAGCTTGACCACTGAAAACTCTCCCCCCTTCCCATTTTGGCAGAGAAGTCATTGGCAAGCGATTTTGGAAAGAGCAGGCATTAAGTACACACACAAATGGCTGCTCTTATGAACACGGAAGATTTTGGTGGTCATTGAGAGGAGTGGGAACTGCCCAGGTCCCTCCTCTGATGACCCAGAGAGCATCCTTGGCAATTTTCCTTGCTCTTGGCGAAAGATGCTGGGAGGGATAGCTTTGCAACCGTATGCATGCCCCTTCTTTTCTTAGGATCTCAAGAAGATCTGTTTCCAACAATTGCTCCTTGAAATTGCTGCTTTCATTGGGGACCACAGAAGTTGACTGGAATAAATGCATGCTGTCTCCAGAGGATCTAATCTGGAACCATGGAATGTGATCCATGATCTAATGTAGAACCTTCCCAGGAGATTCAAAAGTACTCTTTCAAAAGGCCCCCTGGATTGTTTTGAAGAAGAGGGAGGAAGGAGGAGAAGGAGAGGAGGAGAAGGAGGAAGAAGAAGAAGAAGGAGGTTGATGGAGATCGAGATTGAGATGGGGGAGAATGAGAGGGAGAAGGGAAAAGAGGGGAGGAGAAGGAGGAAGAAGAATTAGAGGAGGAAGAAGAAGAAAAAGAAAAAGTAGAAGAAGTAGAAGAAAAAGAAGAAGAAGGTTGATGGAGATCAAGATTGAGATGGGGGAGGGAGAGGGAGGGAGAATGAGAGTGAGAGTGAGAAAGGAAAAGAGAAACAGGGGGAGGAGGAGGAAGAAGAATTAGAGGAGGAGGAGGAGATGGAAGGAGGAGGAGCAGGAGGTAGTAGTGGTAGTAGTAACTCTGGCACTTTCCCTCAAGGAGAAAACAATCCAGTTGCCTTTTGAAAAAGCACCTTTGAGGCAACTCTGACTTGGATGATTGAGAGCCTCCACAGACGTTCCCAGGAGACATGGAAGCCTTCTGCAAGCAGCAGAGTTTGTCCCATAGAAGCAACACTTTCTGGCTTCCCCTTCCAGAGTATTGGAGCGTGCTTCCTCTCGGTTGACCATGATGTCAACCTGCAGTTTCAATTCTTGGCCCAGCCTTCCTTTATCATTATCTCCTCCTGCCCCTGTCGTGCTTGGCTTCTTACTTGGAATGCCTTGCTTCTTGCAAGAAACTAGGAAACGCAGCTCATTAGCCAACTTCTGTATGTGTTTATTTAAATATTTGTTGTTGTTATTATTATTATCTGGAGGGGCTGGCTTGGTGGAGAGTGAACCCCCACTAGGCACAATTTTGCAATATTTTTAGATGACAACATAGACGTTCCTCCCTCACCCACCCCCACTGGTCTAAACTGTGGCTTGTCTTCTAATAGTCATGTGTGTGTAAACCGATAGTTTGTTTTGACTAGTGTGGATCCGTGCAGTTTAGCTGAGCATTGGGATATAATTTTGACTCGGTGGCTCTCACCTCAGATGTTCTCCAGCCCAGCAGGATTTTCTTCCCGAAGTTTAGCCCTTACGTGACAAACACTCAAAAACCAGTAATGGTGAAAAAGTAAGGTTCTACATTTAGGCAAGAAAAACAGAATGCCCAGGTACAGTATAGGTGGTACCTTGCTCAATAGTAGCAACTGTGAGCGGGATCTTGGAATCCTAGTGGACAACCATTTAAATATGAGCCAGCAGTGTGCAGCAGCTGCCAAAAAAGCCAACACAGTTCTAGGCTGCATAAACAGAGGGATAGAATCTAGATCACGTGAAGTGTTAATGCCACTGTATAGTGCCTTGGTAAGGCCACACTTGGAATCCTGCATTCAGTTTTGGTCACCACGATGTAGAAAAGACGTGGAGACTCTGGAAAGAGTGCAGAGAAGAGCAACAAAGAGGATTAGGGGACTGGAGACTAAAACATATGAAGAACGGTTGCAGGACCTGGGTATGTCTAGTTTGATGAAGAGAAGGACCAGCGTCTCTTTGAAAGCAGGACTCTCTCTGGATTTTTGGGAAAAAAAAATTTCTTGATGGATTTGTGATTTCTTCTTTGGAATACCTTCGTTATTACTATTTGCTGACTTGGGAAATTGTGTCTCTTTTGGTTTCTGAATTGTTTGCAATTTCACGGCCCTGAACTGAACTGAGCTCCTGATCTGCCCCACCAGCCCCACCCGGAAAACGCCATCTTGGTGGCAGTGATTCTAACTTTTAACCATGGCACAAGAAGCAGCACTTGTAAATTTGGAACAAAGGATGGCTTCTCTTGAAACCTCTATGCAGACTTTGATATCAGAAATAAAGGCCCAGAGGGCTGAAAATAGTACTTTCAAAAAGGAACTATTGGATACCCGGAAGCAAGTGTTGGAGAATACACAGAAGAATGAAGAATTGGAAGGAGGGTTGGAGGGGGCTAAGGGAGAGATTAAAAATGTTTCTAATGAGGTGGGGGAAATAAATGGGCGTGTGTCTAGGATAGATATGGAAAGAATGACATATTTTTTGAGATTTCAGAATGTTTTTGAGGATTCTGGTGAATACCTCCCTGATCTTATGAGTACAATTTTAGCAGACTATTTACAAAAACCTAAGGATGAGATCAGGGGGGACATTGACCTAGCCTATAGAATTAATTCTGCATATGCCAGGATGAATGAAGTGCCTAGAGAGATACATGTGAAATTTGTTAGAAGGTCAACCAGAGAGGAAATCCTGAAAGCGCAGAGAGAGAAACCTTTAACTTATCATCGAGAAACGGTCACTATCTTGAAGCAGATCCCTAGAAAAATTAGAGATTCAAGAAGGAAATTTTCCTTCTTGTCTAAAACCTTGTTTGATCACGGGATTTGGTTCAAGTGGATGACACCTGAAGGGATGCTGGTGTTCTGGGAAGGAGGAAGAGTGAGGATTAAAACAGTTGCTGAGGCGGAAGCCTTTCTTAAAAAACATTCCTCTGCCCTGGGGGAAGATCCAGGGGGGACGGAGGGGGCCACGGCTCCGCCTGCGGGGGGCCAGGGAGGAGAGAAAGAAGATAAAATAGCCAAAAGACTTAGATCAAAAAAATAACTTTGCCTTGATTTTTTCCTGAACAATTTTGCATAATATTTCTATCCGGACTTTTTGTAAATGTCTGACAGCATGGAAGGGAGAATTTAGGTAAATGTACTTGCTTTCAACTTGTAGTGGTATGGAAAATGTTTTCTATGTTAACTTTTTTAATGTGAATTTTGAGGTCTCGGAAGGTCCGATGACTCTGACGTGAATGCTCTCAAAATTTCTTTGTAACCATTACCTTATCCTGTTAAAAAATGTAAAACCAATAAAACTTTTTCAATATAAAAAAGAGAAGGACCAGGGGAGACATGATAGCAGTGTTCCGATATCTCAGAGGGTGCCACAAAGAAGAGGGAGCCAAACTATTCTCCAAGGCACCTGAGGGCAGGACAAGAAGCAATGGGTGGAAACTAATCAAGGAGAGAAGCAACTTAGAACTAAGGAGAAATTTCCTGACAGTTAGAACAATTAACCTCTGGAACAACTTGCCTCCAGAAGTTGTGAATGCCCCAACCCTGCAAGTCTTTAAGAAGATGTTAAATAGCCATTTGTCTGAAATGGTATAAGGTTCCTGCCCACGCAGGGGGTTGGACTAGAAGACCTACAAGGTCCCTTCCAACTCTGCTATTGTATTGTATTGTATTGTATATTAGTTGAATGGAGCAGCGCTTTTCCAGTTATCAACTGCCTTCAAAGACAGACATCAATGAGGCAGAAGAACAGCTGGATCCTGTTCCCAGTGTGCACATGCGCAGAGTTGCCAGATGAAGGGAAGAGCTAAAGAACAGGGGTTGACAAGGGAGTAAGATTGAGAATCTCCATATAGACCTTCTTCCTGCTTGCTGTCCTATTGAGACCCATGTCTGATCAGTTGTGTGTTATAATCTTTTGTGCGTGCGCTGAAGCTGTATGGGTAGATGTGGAAATGCAGATCAGCGTACAAATCCTGACCAGGCCATTGCAGCTCCTTCAAACAGATAGAGCCCTAATGTAAATCAAAAGTTTCCTGAAGATTAATTTTTTTTTATTTTTTTTTGGAAATGCTCTCTCCAGATGTTTTTCGTTTGGAAGATTTTCTTGTGACCAAAACATCGTTGAGTCTTGAACTTTATCCTTTTCTGTCCTGCCAAATTCTGGACGAAAGTAAACCGATGAGGTCCTCTTGAATATTTTTCTTTAATCCAGACTGACCCAAGTCAAACGTTTGGTCTAACCTCAGGCTGCGAAGCCCAAACAGACTCCTTTTTGGACTGCTTCTCCGGCTTAGAAGTCCCAGAGGGAAGGAAATGGGCACTTCATGTGTTTGAAGAGTCAGTTTTGTGGGGCAGCTGAGGGCAGTAGCACAAACGACAACAGGCTCTCACTCAGCTTGCAAACTGGAGTCCAGGTGTTCCCGTTTTAGGTTTTGTACATCTCACCCTGGGCCAGGATTTATAAAAATATAATTCACTGAATGGCAAATCTAGACAGCCTACTAAAAGGCAGAGACATCCCCCTGCCAACAAAAGTGCGTCCAGTCAAGGCTTCGGTTTTCCCAGTTGCAATGGATGGCTGTGAAGGTTGGACCATAAGGAAGGCTGAGCGCCAAAGAATGGAGGCCTTTGAACTCTGGTGCTGGAGAAGACTTCTGGGGGTCCCTTGGACTGCAAGGCCATCCAACCGGTCAGTCCTAGAGGAGATCAAGCCTGACTGCTCTTTAGAAGGCCAGATCCTGAAGAGGAAACTCAAAGACTTTGGCCACCTAATGAGAAGGAAGGACTCCTTGGAGAAGAGCCTCATGCTGGGAATGATGGAGGGCAAAAGAAGAAGGGGACGGCAGAGAATGAGGTGGCTGAATGGAGTCACCAAAGCAGTCGGCGTGAGCTAGAATGAGGTGGCTGAATGGAGTCACCAAAGCAGTCGGCGTGAGCTTCAATGGACTCCAGGGGATGGTAGAGGACAGGAAGGCCTGGAGGAATATTGTCCATGGGGTTGCGATGGGTCAGACACGACTTCGCAACTAACAACAGTGTACTGAATAAACCATGATTGGCTGGGCTCACGCATGACTTGGGAAGCCCTAGGCCAGTGTTTTCCAAACTTAACCACTTTATGAGGTGTGGAGTTCAACTCCCAGAATTCCTGGTTGGGGAATTCTGGAAGTTGAAGTCCACACCTCTTAAAGCGGGTAAGTTTGGAAAACACTGGTCTGGTGAGTCAACCTTCCTTGCTCTGTAAGTTATCCTTTCCAGCCGTTTCTAAAAATAACGATTTAAATTCTGTCACTCACACATTGGTTGGGTCGTCGCTGACGAACACTCGTCTGTCATATAAAATGGAATTTGAGGCATCTGTGTCAGGCATTCTTTGGCTCCCTAGTAAGCAAAAAGTGCCCATTTCTGCTGGGAGACAAAATATTTGCTCGGTGCATTTAAATGAAATGGAGGCAGTAGGAAAATAGGTCAGTATCAATGAGATTTAAATATTGCAACACCTAGTTTCACTCTACACCCTGCTTAAATTATATAGCCTGTCTGCTTCGGTTCCTATGCGCATCTTGGTTCCTTCTATGGAGATTAGCCAAATGGAAGGAAGTTCTGCGTTTATTAGAAGGGACCAAAACGTAGGTTAATTCCGTTTTGTGGGTGTATAACAAAACGAGAGAGACTCTTTCCAAAAACGAGTCTTGAAAGGACATGTTTTATTCAGAAAAGTCCTAGAAAATAGCTTCTTCTTTAACCTAGTCAGGTAGTCCTCAACTTAACAGGGTCCACTAAGTCACAACGCCGCTGAAGAAAAAAATAAGACTTCTGACCAATTTTCACCCTTGTAGGTTGGATCTCTCTTTAGTGAACCTCTGGCTCTTTGTTCTGCTCTCAGGTGCTTAATTGAATAAGTCATTCTCCTAGATGCTGCTTGGAGTGTCCAAACGCGGGTTATCCTCAGCTTGCTGCCCATTGGACTGAGTTTCACTTTGATGTGTAGCCACGCCTCTTGCCTCTGCATAGGGCCAGTTCTAAAAACTCAGTCGCCCTTATCGGACGCGTCTGGGGAGTCTGCAGTCCTTGGCCAGCAATCTGACCTCCCCAGCAGTGAGTTAGTGTAGCCTTTGTTGTTATTTTTGTGTGTAGTTGTGTTAGATAGGTGATTTTTTATTTTCGTTCCTGTCTTCGTTGTCTTCGTTGCGCGGAGCGGGCTGTTCAAACCGCGGCCGTTTCCCGCTTTTTCTGCGGAGCGGCTTGGCACTGGGAGGGCTTGCCAGCGGCTGCTGGTAAGCTTCTAAGGGGGCTAGGTAGCTAGATAGGACCCCCCAACTAGCCTATCGGGGGTTTTCCTCCCTAGGGAAGCCTCTACTGAGGCTTTTCAGCCCGTTGTTTCCCCGGTGCCGGTTTGAGCTTAGGCGGCCGTTCGCAAGGGAAAAAAGGCGCGCGTTTTAAACTTGCCGCCATTTTTCTGCCGCAGCCCGACTCCTCTTCGCAGATCGCCGCTGCTTCGTTCCTGGGGCGGTTCTTGTTCTGGGAGTCCCGGACAGGATCCCCTGGGGCAGCTGAAGAGATCCTTCCCAGCGGCTGCGGGGAGATTGGCAGATTTGGTTGCCATTCCCTGGTCTACTCCAGCGCAGATCTGCAACGCCTGAGGATTTTGGGTCTGAATTTGGCGCCAAAACCAGGTTCCAGTTTCTTCCTGTTTTAAAGTGTATATTGTTTCTTCCCTGGGGGATTGGGGTGCCTTGACTGGATTTAATTGTTTGTTCTTGTTCTTTCAGCCACTCCATGGCTGATCCCAGTGAGCAAACAGGAGAACCTGCCTCCAAGCGCAGCAAGACCAACCCTGCTGCCAAGGGCGATTCTGCACCCTGTCCTGACAAGGGGAAGAGGCCTGCAGCCAAGGCCACCAAGGCTGATGAGAGACTGGCGGATAGACGGCTGAGGATTCTAGAGCAGCAATTCCAGAAGGCTCTCTCTGCCCGGGACAAGGCTGTGACAGATAAGACCCCCCCTGCCCCGCAGCTTCGTAGGGAGACCCAATCCATTCCCACTGGTGATGGGGATTTTGGGTTTTCCCCCAATCACTCAAGGGTTTCCCTGGCCTCTCCAGTCCCCTCAATGGAAGTGGAGCTAGAGGAGGAGGAACCAGAGGAGGAGGAGTCCTCCATGGTGGGGGAGGGGGAGGAGTCAGTGGATGAGGAAGAGGAGGCTCCGGCCACTCCCATTCCTGCACCTGCTGAGACTGCCTTGCCCGCGGCCATGCAGGAGGTTGTGTCCAAGGCCATTTCACAGGGCATCACGGATTGCATGAAGCAATTAGTGGCCTCCTTGCCCCTTCTTTCTACCCCCAAGCCCAGGGCACCTAGGAAGGTGGTTCCTGCCCAGGGGGGTGGCGTTTCCCCTTCTGCCTCTTCTGCAGTCAGCGAGGCATCCGAGGGGGAGGATGATGAGGAGGTGGTTACCCAGGGGGCTCCCGACCTTTCAGGGGATGAGAGCTCCACCCCGGAGGCCCCCGCTTCCAAGGGGCTGTTTAACCCCATCATGTTCAAGGCTATCTTGACCAAGGCTAGGGAGTCTGCCGTGCAGATGGGTCTACCGGCTCATTCTGATAAGAAGGCCTCTGATCAGGACAATGCCATTGTCATCGGTCCTGGACACCCTGGGGCGGGTCTCTTTAGGGATCCTACACCTCCCCAAGAATTGGTGCCGGCCCCTCAGTTGTTCCTCGACATCATTCAGCGCCAGTGGGTTCAGCCCGCTACAATGGCACACCCCAGCGGCGTGGATAAAAAGCTGTACGCTGTTGAGGACGCTATGGAGACCATTCTGGCTCTCCCGCAGGTTGATGACCCCATTGTGTCTTTGACCTCCACATCCTCACTCCCGGCCGAGCTGGTGGAGGGGCTTAAGGCGGAGGACAGGCGGATGGAGAAGTCTTGTCACAAGACACACCAGGCCACTGCCTGGGCCATGAAGGCCTCGTCCTCTGCGTCGTACTTTAGTAGGGCAGCCCTATTCTGGCTCAGGAAGCTTCTGGCCTCCTTGCCCGAGAGACAGATTAGATCGAGACAAAGGGTCAATAAGATCATCGCTGCGGTGGAATATTCTTGCGACGCCTCGCTCAATTCCACAAAGTTTTCGTCCAGGGCTCTAGCATCCAATGTCACTTCACGCCGTCTGCTGTGGCTCCGCCATTGGCAGGCGGACATGAAGGCTAAGTGGAAGTTGGCGTCGGCCCCCTTCAAGGGGGGCAAGCTCTTCGGCGAGGCCTTGGACTCCTTCCTCATCGAGTCCAAGGATAAGCGGAAGATTCTGCCGGCTGTCACCAAGAAGCAGGACCGGAAGAATCAGTCTTCCTACCGTAGACAGCCCTTTCGGTCTACGGAGGCTCCCTCTACCTCGGGTGGGGCCTCCAGGACCTACCCCCAGGCCCAAGATCGTTCCCAGGACAGGCCGGCCTACAGGGACAGGTCCAGGTTCCAAGGTCAGCGTAGGCCCTTCAAGGGTGGTCAGGCCAACCGCCCCTTCAAGAAGAGCAAGTGACCCCTGGGGGATCCCTCCCATAGGGGGACGCCTACAGCAGTATGCGTCCACGTGGGAGACGACCACGACGGACGCCTGGGTCCGGAATGTGGTCCGACACGGCCTCACCCTCGACTTCCTATCCTTTCCCCCGCGGAGATTCATCCGCTGCCCCCTTCCCAGGTCCCCGCACAAGCAACAGCTCATGAGGGCGGAGATAAGTCACCTACTGGAGATAGCGGCCATAGAAGCGGTGCCGGAGGGGCAGGAGGGCAAGGGGTTTTATTCCATCCTCTTCCTAGTCCCCAAGTCATCGGGGGGGGGTCAGAGCCGTTCTGGACTTGAAGAAGCTGAACCGGTATCTGCAATACAAGCGCTTCAAGATGCAATCCCTCCAGACGATCCTGGGATGCATACGACAGAACGACTTCCTGACCTCGATAGACCTGAAGGAGGCGTATCTGCACATTCCCATCCACCCGGCGCATCGCAGATACTTGAGGTTTCAGTTCGCCGGCCAGCACTTCCAGTACAAGGCCCTACCTTTCGGCTTGTCATCGGCTCCAAGGACCTTCACGAAGGTCCTCTCCGTAGTGGCGGCGCATCTTCGAGCCAGACCTGTGCGTTTGGTCTGTTACTTGGACGATATCCTGTTGATGTCACCTTCCAGGGACCAGGCCCTGAAGGACTTGGACAGCACCATCCGCTCCCTGGAGGACCACGGGTTCTCGGTGAATCGGGAGAAGAGCCACATGCAGCCCACCCTCTCCATACTTCATCTGGGTGCCGTCATCGACTCGAAGGCCTGCAAAGTTTTTCTTTCACAGGAGCGCGTCTGCAGCATTGTGAAGTTGGTGGAGTTGGTCCAGAAGTCCAGACTGGTTCCACTTGTGACGCTTTCCCAACTGTTGGGGAAACTGATCTCGTGCATAGCCATTGTTCCCTGGGCCCGCCTGCACGCACGGGAGCTACAATGGTTTCTGCTTCCCTTTCAACGACGCAAGATCAGCAATTCCAGGAGGCGGGTAACAGTCCCACCCCCAGTGCTTCGGTCCCTCAGGTGGTGGAGGTCTCCCGCCATCAGGCAGGGGTCGCCCTTCAAGGAGCCAGACCGTGTCACCATCACGACGGACGCCAGCCTTTACGGCTGGGGAGCTCATCTGCACCACCATGTGGCCCAGGGCAGATGGTCTCAACGGGAGCTCGCCCACAACATCAACTGGCTGGAGCTCCGGGCGGCCAGGCTGGCTCTGCGGCATTTCGGCAATCTCGTAGAGGGGTCCCATGTTCTTCTCCTGACGGACAACATCGCCACCCGAGCATACGTGAACCACCAGGGAGGCACACAGTCGAGGGCGCTCATGACGGAGGCGGAGGCTCTGGGCAGGTGGGCAGAGAGGCATCTCCTGTCCCTGAGAGCGGACCACATCGCGGGCGAGGAGAACGTGACGGCGGACTGGTTGAGCAGGACCACCATCAACACCTCAGAGTGGCAGCTGCACCCGGATCTCTTCCAGCAGATTTCCCGGAGATTCGGCCTGCCCGTCCTGGACCTGTTCGCCAGCCCGCAGAACACGCACCTGCCAAGGTTCTTCACCCGTTTCCGGTGTCCGCAAGCAGAAGGGACAAACGCCCTCCGGTGTCGTTGGCCCGCAGGCCTGCTATACGCCTTCCCTCCTCTCCCGCTGCTTCCTCAGGTAGTCCGGAAAATCATCTCGGAGGGGGCGGAAGTCATCCTGGTCGCTCCCCATTGGCCCAGACGGTCCTGGTTCGCCGATCTAGTGGGACTGTCAGTAGAGAAGCCCTGGCGCATTCCTCCGACCCAGGTGTCACTAATACAGGGGGCCATTCGTCACCCGGACCCTCAGTGCTTCCAACTAGCCGTCTGGCACTTGAGGGGATCGTTCTGAGACGAATGGGCTATTCGGACAGGGTGATTAGAACGATCCAGGCTTCCAGGCGCCCTGCCACCGTTCGCATTTACGAGACTACGTGGTCCACCTTCTCTACCTGGTGCCATGCCAGGCATATCGCTGCGGCTGAGGCCTCCACACCTCAGGTGATGGATTTCTTGCAGGAGGGTTTGGACAAAGGGCTCGCCCCCAATACCCTGAGAAGGCAGGTGGCTGCTCTCGCTACCATCCTGTCGCCCGGGGGGTCCCTGCCGCTCAGCAGACATCCAGGGATTCGTGGTTTCCTGAAAGGGGCCTCGAACATTCGGCCCCCAACAGTCCATAGATATCCGACCTGGGACTTACCCATCGTCCTCCAGGCCCTGACTGAGGCGCCATTCGAACCATTGCGCTCCGTGTCACTGCGCCACCTGACCTTGAAGACGGTGTTCCTCATAGCAATCACATCTGCAAGGCGAATTTCGGAACTCTCGGCCCTCTCCGTACGGGAGGACTTGTGCGTGATCCACGCAAACAGGGTGGTTCTCAGACTAGACCCGACCTTTGTGCCCAAGGTCAACTCCTTGTTCCACAGATCCCAGGAGCTCGTCCTGCCTGACTTTTGTCCGCACCCCTCTCACCCCAGGGAAAGGAGGTGGCACAAGTTGGACGTTCGCAGGGCGGTGCGGATGTACAAGAAGAGGACGGCTGATTTCCGCAAGTCTGAATCCTTCTTCGTTTCCTTCCAGCCGGTGTCCATGGGTCGCAAGGTCACGTCTACCACGATTGGGCGCTGGCTGCGCGCCTGCATTACACTGGCATATGAGCACCGGTCCAGAACTGTACCTCCACGTATTACCGCTCACTCCACCAGGAGCGCTGCAACCACGGCTGCTTGGGCCACCCAGGCCCCCATAGACGAGATCTGCAGGGCAGCTACGTGGTCCTCGCCGGTGCCGTTTATCAGACATTACAAGCTGGACGTATTTGCATCCTCGGAGGCCGCCTTCGGCAGACGTGTTCTCCAGAGGGTCCTTAATGCTCCCAGTTCCCACTCAGTCGATTCTCCCCTCCCAGGGACAGCATAGCGTTGGCATGTCCCGCGTTTGGACACTCCAAGCAGCATCTAGGAGAATGACCATTGGTCTTACCTGTGAATGGTCTTTCTCTAGATGCTGCGGAGTGTCCAAATCCCACCCTGGGCGTGGTGGGAACTGGTCCCGAGTGTTGTTGAAGGTTAAGACTAGTGTTGTTCCCGTTGTTCTGCGTTTTTTCTGGTCTACCTTCGTTTTTAGAACTGGCCCTATGCAGAGGCAAGAGGCGTGGCTACACATCAAAGTGAAACTCAGTCCAATGGGCAGCAAGCTGAGGATAACCCGCGTTTGGACACTCCGCAGCATCTAGAGAAAGACCATTCACAGGTAAGACCAATGGTCAATCCCTTCATTTTTGTGACTGCCCCTCAAGTACTGTGTTTCCCCGATAATAAGACAGGACCTTATTTTCTTTTGCCCCCTGAAATAAGCGCTTGACCTTATTTTGGGGGAGGTCTTATTATTTTTGAGGTGCAGGAGGCGGCGTGCGTGGTCACCTCATGGCTACTGCTGGGTTGCAATATTTTTGGGGAGGGCTTATTTTCAGGGGAGGGCTTATTTTAGCGCATGCGCTCAAAAGCCCGATTGAGCTTATTATCCAGGGAGGTCTTACTTTCATGGAAACAGGGTACTGGAAGACATCTACCATGTCACCCCTAGTCCTTCTCTTCGTTAGGCTAAACATACCTAGTTCAATTCAATTCAGAATAGAGCTGGAAAGGATCTTGGAGGTCTTCTAATCCACCCCCTCCCTCTGCTCAAACAGGGGACTCTAGACCGTTTCAGACAAATGGCTGACCGGTCTCTTCTTAAAAACTTCCATTGGTGGAGCACCCACAACTTCTGAAGGTAAGTCTTTCCACGGGTTAATTGTTCTCAGTGTTAAAAAAGTTCTCCTTAACTGAATGGTTCGTGGTTCCTGGAATCATTCATCGTGTGATTTCACCTCCAGATTCCCTTCCTCGTTTTTGTTGCTTTTCTCTGCAATTTTAGAATAGAGTAGAATAACAGAGTTGGAAGAGACCTTGAAGGTCTTCTAGTCCAACCCCCTGCTCAGGCAGGAAACCCTATACCCCTTCAGACAAATGGTTATCCAACATCTTCTTAAAAACTTCCAGTGTTGAAGCATTCATAACTTCTGGAGGCAACTTGTTCCACTGATTAATTGTTCTCACTGTCAGGAAACTTCTTAGTTCTTAAACTACTCAAGGAGAGAAGTTGCTTCTTTGCTTGATTACTTTCCACCCATTGCTTCTTGTCTTGCCCTCTGATGCTTTGGAGAATAGTTTGACTCCCTTTTCTTTGGGGCAACCCCTGAGATATTGGAAGACTGCTGTCATGTCTCCCCACGTCCTTCTTTTCATTAAACCAGACATACCCAGTTTCTGCAACAGTTCTTCATATTCAATTTTTCTACATATGTTTTCTGCTTAACACTTTGCAATCCTTCAAGGTATGTGTTGTGGAAAGCAGATCATAAATGTTGCAACCTCTAAGTTTCAAAAGTTTTTTTTAAAAGTGAAGTGCAGATACTGTGGAAAATTGAGCAACCTGCTTGCACGTTGCTGGGTGTCTCCAAAAAAGAAAGAAAGAAAGAAAGAAAGAAAGAAAGAAAGAAAGAAAGAAAGAAAGAAAGAAAGAAAGAAAGAAAGAAAGAAAGAAGGCATGCTTAGTGCAACGTTTATTTTATTTATTTTTATTTTATTAAATTTATACCCCGCCCTTCTCCAAACGGACCCAGGGCGGCGCACAGGGATGTTAAAACACATATAAAACATATAAAATTTTAAAAAACTTATTCTAATAGACCCTGCGCTAAAAACCGAATTTAAAAAACCCAAATTTAAAACTATCTAAGAGTCAGTAATGGGGGTTACGCTAGGCCGGCTAGATGGAATAGGTGTGTCTTCAGACACTTGCGGAAGAGGCGGAGGTCGGAGATGGTGCGGAGTTCAGGGGGTAGGTCGTTCCAAAGGGCTGGGCCCGCCACAGAGAAGGCTCTTCCCCTGGGTGTCGCCAGTCGGCATTGTCCAGCCGACGGCACCCTGAGGAGGCCCTCTCTGTGGGAGCGTATCGGTCTGAGGGATGTATGGGGCAGGAGGCGGTCTCGCATATAACTAGGCCCCGAGCCATGGAGCGCTTTAAAGATGGTCGTTAAAACCTGAAGACTCCCTGGTCTTTTGTGTTGTGTCGTTTGCAACCCCACATAAGACAGCCACAAAGGAAACCCTGGTTATCTCTCAGTTCTACTTGCTACTTCCCCTCGGAGGAAGGGAAAGGAGAAGCAACAGAAGAAAACCAGGTGATCTGAACAGCCACAGTTGCGCGATCGGCTTCGTTGTCATTCAGACGGGTTTTGCTTTCCTGTTGTTTGAAGTGATGCTCAAGAGACTTTGGGAATGATTCGCCGTGATCTGCTTCACGCTTTTTGCATGCCGACAATGACCCACTTTGCGGGCTGCCCCCATGGAGTTGACATGTCAAGAAAACGAAGAAAGAATGCAGCAGTTTTACATCCGTTGCTTTGCGTTGTCGTTGTTGTTTTTTCAGATTAAATAATGTAGAACCAGAAAAGAAAGGACGTATATATTATATTTATACATTTATTAAATTTCTATCCCGTCCTATCTCCCAAAAAGGGACTCAGGGCGGCGCACAGGAACTTAAAATCCAACAATACAAATAGTACAAATTCTCCAAAATTTAAAACTACTATTAAACAATTTAACCCGTGCTAAAAAGGAGACAGTTAATTTAAAACCCAGATCTAATAAAACATGGTTGTAGCAGCTATGCCACATGGTGGCTCAGATTGTGCTGAGATTGTCTATTAGAAAGGTCGGCAGTTTGAATCCCTATTGCCGCATTATGGAGTGAGCTCCCATGACTTATTGTGCTCTAAAAGGATTTGTTTTATTCTCGTTCTGATTTGTTTCGGGGGACGCGGTGGCTCAGTGGTTAAGACACTGAGCTTGTCGATCAGAAAGATCGGCAGTTCGATGGTTCGAATCCCTAGCCCCGCATAACAGAGTGAGCTCCTGTTACTTGTCCCAGCTTCTGCCAGCCGAGTAGTTCGAAAGCACGTAAAAAAGTAGAAAAATAGGTGGGAAGATAACAGTGTTCCATGTGCCTTTGGTGTTGAGACATGCCGGCCACATGACTACAGAGATGTCTTCGGACAGCGCTGGGTCTTGGCTTCAAAACGGAGATGAGCAGTTCCCCCTAGAGTTGGGAACGACTAGCACATGTGTGCGAGGGGAACCTTTACCTTTAGAGCCAGAAATATGAGACTAGGGAAAGCTGATAGAACAAACAGGAACTTTTGCAACAATAGGTTTGATCTTCCAATAGGTTGCAGCTCCCTCCTGATTAAATTATTGCTGATCCCACTTGGAAGATTGCACCAAAGTTCTGGTCAACGCAATACAAAAAAAGATGTTGAGACTGTAGAACAGGGGTGTCAAATTCACCGCTCGGAGGTTTGATCTGGCCCATGGGGTGCTTAGATCTGAGCCGCAGGGCCGAAAATGGAGCTCAGGAGGCAGTTTTCGCTGGCAGAGCACTCCGGCTATCACAGGCGACCCCGACATGAGTGATGTTGGTCAGGCACACTCACCTTGCCGCCCCCTCTCAATCTTGGCCCCTGAAGGTCAAAAACAACCTTGATGTGGCCCTCAATGAAATTGCATTTCAGACCCTTGCTCTAGAAAGAGTGCAGAGAAGATCAACAAAGATGATTAGTGGGATGGAGGCTAAAACATACAGACAAACAATTGCAAGAACTGGGCATGTCGTATCCAGTGAAAAGAAGGACTAGGGGTGACATGATAGCGGTGTTCCAATATCTGAGGGGCTGCCACAAAGACAAGGGGGGCAGCCTATTCTCCAAAGCAACCGAGGGCAAGAGAAGAAATAATGAGTGGAAGCTTGTTAAAGAGAAACCCAACTGAGAATTAAGGAGAACATTCTCTGAGAGTGAGAACAATTAATGAGTGGAACGGCTTGCCTCCAGAAGTTGGGGGTGCTCCATCACTGGAAGTTTGCAAGAAGAGATTGGACAGCCCTTTGTCCAGAATGGCGTAGGATCTCCTCCTAGAGCAGTGGTAGTCAACCTGCTCCCTACTGCCCACCTACTGCCCACTAGTGGACATTTCAGCTTTCATGGTGGACGGTAGGGGTTTTGTCCGATACTGAAGCACTTTCCTTTTTTTAAATTGAATTGACTTCCCTACTTGATAAATCACCCTTACTGTGGAGCCGGTGGGCGGTTAGAAAATGTTACTACTAATAGAGATACAAAAGTGGGCGGTAGGTATAAAAAGGTTGACTACTCCTGTCCTAGAGCATGGGATCGGACTAGAAGACCTCCGAGGTCCTTTTGAACTCTATTATTTTGACGTTCTGTAGGTCAAAGCCACTGAGATTGCTGATGCTAGAATTTAGCAATTTTGCCGGAATTCTTTTGCAACATAGTTAGGCTCTTAACTGTTTTGGCTGTCAGCTTTTCCGTCATTGTCCAAACCCTCCTCTTGTGACTATTTCCTCACTGCCTTTTGTGGAAAGGGCGTGTAGCCTTTTAGTTCCTATGAACAACTGGATTACGTTCTGGATGTGTCATGGCTGACATCACCAAAGTGCCCACAGGCCTGGGTGGAGCTGGTGAAACCCTTAAATAAACATGCGCTTTAGAAAAAGCAAGATTGCAGAATGGCAACCACTCTGGTACGGTTCAAATAAATGGAAGAATTGGGGAATTGGGGAGGGAGTATTTGAGATATCAGAGATCAATAGGTTTGATTAAACATGGATCTTCGGCCCTTGGAGTATTAAAAAGTCAACATTTCCAGCAGTGCTCAGATACGGAGCCAGAAATTGGCAACATGGTGTCCTCTGGTGCGTATACAGTTCTGGTCACCATCACACACACACACACACACACACACACACACACACACACACACACACACACACACATTGAGGTCCTAGAACAGGGTTCTGCAACCTTAAACACTCAATAGAGCCAACTTGTCCCATTTCCCACAGAAAAGAAAACACCGGGAGCCATAAAACCTGAGTGGGCTAGCCAACTCAATGTCACTCCCATTCAGTGTCTTGAGGCGGAGAGCAGGTAGTGCGACTGGGTTGTCAAGGAGCCAGAGGAGAGGGGTCAAAGAGCCACATGCGGCTCTGGGGCTGCAAGTAGCCAATACCAGCCTTAGAAAGTTGCAGAAAAGAGCAATGGAGGTGATAAAAAGCCTGGAAGCTAAACCATATGATGAATGGTTAAAGGAACCAGTATATCTAGCCCATCAATGAGAAAGATTATGGGAGACATGATAACTGTGTTCTGGTACTTGAGGAGTTGTCACAGAGAAGATGGGAAGTTAATGAATGGAAGCTCATTAAAGAAAGATCCAACCTAGAACTAAGGAGAAATTAGGTGAGAACATTTTCATCAGTGAAAGAGCTTGCCTTCAGAAGTTGTGGGTGCTCCATCACTGGAGGCTTTCAAGAAACGTTTGGACAACCCTTTGACCAGAACGGTATAAGAGCAGGGTGCTGGGCTAGAAGACTTCTGAGGTCCCTTTCAGCTCTATGATTCTGTATTCTAATGCCTTCTTTGGTGCACTCTCTGTCATGGAGAAATGATGGTGGGGAACCAGCCTTTTAACGACAAAATGTACCAGCCTCTGGCAATATCTGTGCTTCCAAGAATGCATGAGACTTCTAAGAATCCTTGAGAAATAAAGGAGACAGCTGCAGCCAAGAATTACATTTCAAACTTTGCCTAGAAAATGGAAGAGAAGCTGGGATGGAGGGCAGCATTTTGAAATGGTTAGAGAGGAAGATGGGAAGTGACCTCCCAAGGGTTTTGTGACTGGTTGTACCATGGCAGCCATTTTGTGAATCCCCTACCCTCCAAGAAAGCCATTTTGTGGCAGCTCTCAAAACCCCAGGTGTTCTAAAGCTTACCAACCTTAAATCCACATCCTAGATTTTGAAGTGTGGATTTTTAAAATCATTTTAGAGGATTTAATTGCTTGAGATGTTGAAGGTGTTAGAAAGAATTGTTGATTGTTCCATGTCAGTTTTGGTCAAAGATAGGTCTTCTTAAGACAGATTTGGACATATGATCCGTTCTGAAACTGATGGAAGCTGCTATCAACCTGAGATGGAACCATACCTTGTCCCAAATGATGGGCTGTCTTTGATTTTGGAGTGGATTCTCACTTAACTCGAGATGTTACATAGCAAGTTGGGTGTTGTGTTTTAACCCTCATGAACGAAGGCAAATACACGTGTCCCAAGACAATGTTGGAAGATCTGATCAGGGTCAGTCACGAGAACCAGAGGTTTAGTCTTTCTATGTTCCCAATAACTAACTCCGATTGGATCGTGGTTGAATCTGCGCTGGATCCATTTTTTTAAAAAAAAAAACCCAAATCTTATGCATTTGTGTTTTGAGCAGGAAATTATTGCATCATCTTTACTAAAAAATATTGCGACTTGTGCCAAATTCTATATCCTTTATTAGCTTATAGGCCACCCATTTTTCTTCTTGTTCCTCCAGTCAACTGGAGAAGATCTGTGGGAATGCATTCATTTTTCATTTCATTTTATTAAATTTATTTACCGCTCCACTCTCCCAAAAGGGACTCGGGGCGGTGCACAGGAGAAATAAAACCACGCATATACATAAATCCAGATAATAAATATGTCATAAATATTAAAAACTTATTAAATTAACCCAACCTGTGCTAAAACCAATTCAAACCCCAATAAAATCTAATTCAATTTAAAACCAGTCGATAGTCTCGGAAGATTAAGCCAGGCCAGCTAAGCGAAAAAAGTGCGTTTTTAATGGTTGACGGAAGAGGCGGAGGTCTGTGATATTCCTACGATCGGGGGGTAGATCGTTCCAGAGGGCAGGGCCCGCCACAGAGAAGGCCCTTCCCCTGGGCGTCGCGAGCCGGCATTGTCCGACCGTTGGCAACCGGAGCGGACCCTCTCTGTGGGAGCGGATCGGTCGGAGGGATGTATGGGGTAGGAGGCGGTCTCACAAATAACTAGGACCCGTGCCATGGAGTGCTTTAAAGATGATAATCAACACCTTGAAGCGCACCCGAAAGACCACAGGCAGCCAGTGCAGCTCGCGCAGGAGAGGTGTTACATGGGAATGCCGTGAGGCTCCTAAGATCCCCCACGCGGCTGCATTCTGGTGCATCTCAAGGGTGCATCTCAAGGGGAGCCCCATGTAGAGAGCATTTCCATAGTCCAGACGGGATGTCACGAGAGCGTGAGCGACTGTGCGAAGATACCCCTTTTTGCAGAACCGGTTTGCAAAATGACATTGCTGGGAACTGAGAAATTGTCCCTGTAATGTTTGACAACAATAGCGAGGAAAAGAGGAAGTCACTGACAAGGACGCTGTCATTCTTCAACTTCCTTCCTGCTTTTTGTGTTCTCTGTAAGAAACTTTCAGTGCAGAAAAATCTTCCTTGGACAATAAAAGCTGAAATGTTTTCTGCAGAACTTTGCAGCCCCCCAAGATTAAAAATGAAGAAGCTTTTCAAGTCACATTTGATTCTAAAGCAGGGATGTCCAAACTTGGGAACTTTAAGACTTGTGGACTTCAACTCCCAGAATTCCCCAGCCAGCATAGCTGGCTGGGGAATTCTGGGAGTTGAAGTCCACAAGTCTTAAAGTTCCCAAGTTTGGACATCCCTGTTCTAAAGGAAATTCAGGATACTTGTTCCCGCAAGGTAGATCATCTGTGCCGCAGATCACAGTGTGGCACGTGAAAAAGGTGGCTTGTGGAATAATTTAAAATAGAACAGTGTTTCTCAACCTTGGCAGCTTTAAAGATGGGTGGGTTTCAACTCCCCAAATTCCCCACCCAGCAATGGGACATAGAACACGGAACTGGGTATTCTGTCCTGTCGAAGAATGAAGAATATACAAGATTCGATCTGTGGGCTAATCAAAGTACCGCAATTGAATCAAACTCCATTTCCCAAACCTGTTCCGAATGCCTATTTAGCAGCATGAAAAATTAAGGCCGCCACCTCGGTTTAAAAAGTTTATTTTTTTCTTAAAACACAGCGGGGCAATGCCGGTTGGCGACACCCAGGGGAAGGGCCTTCTCTGTGGCGGGCCCGGCCCTCTGGAAGGACCTACCCCCCGACCTTCGCACTATCTCGGACCTCCGCCTCTTCCGCCAACGTCTTAAGATGTATCTATTCCAACAAGCCGGCCTAGGATAGCTCCTACTTCTGACTTTTTAAAAATAAATCAATTTGGTACGGTTTTAACATGGGTTTTAGCACGGGTCTATTAATTTAATATATTTTAATTGATATTGTATTTTGTGGTTTTAATAATGCCTGTGCGCCGCCCTGGGTCCTAACAAGGAGAAGGGCGGGGTATACATTTAATAAAAAAAACAAAAACCATACAGCCCACCATACACGCCCGCCAAGCCACACCCACAGAACCGGTAGTAAAAAAAATAATAATTGAATTTGACCACTGCTTGGTAGTACTGCAATCGCCATAAGAACAGGACGGAATGCTTTGCAAAAATAAATAAATGTTGATGTTTGCGATTACGCAGTCCGGAAAAAACAAATCACATTGTAAGGAATTTCTGCATTATCTTAATTCAGGACCACCCTGCTGAGTTTCCTTCATCCTCTTTTGAAGGACTTGCGTTTTCAGTGTTCCTCAGATCCCAAAACCTCCTGTAATTTTTTTGTTGTCCAAACAATTTTTATTGATTTTTACAATGTTTATAGGAAAAAGGGAAGTGGTAAGGTAGAATGATAACATTTTAGGACTTCCATGTCGGGGTCGGTGTTCGCCTCCGGGGCTTCATACAAATACATTTTTTTAAAAGATATATAGTGGTGAGAGATAGATCTATCGTATTACATTTCATACATTCAATCATACTTTTTTTTTTTAACATCCATCTTGGTTATAGTGAATTTCAAAACATACTTATTTTTGAGATCTGAGTCTCTTAGCAATAGTTTCTTCTTCCTCCTTCTTTTCAATGGGTGGAGCCCCCATGCTCCCTCTTTTTCTTCTAGGAGTGGGGAGTGCTTTCTAAGAAAAGTCTCCGCCTCTCCTATTGTTTTAATTCTAACTCTACCCCCTTCCCAGTATACCAGCAATCCCTCAGGCATCAACCATTTAAACCAGATTCCTTTTTTATATTATTTTTTGGATAGGAAGGAATACTTCCTCCTAATCTCACGATTTTTTTTTTTGGAATCTGCTTCAATATGGCAATTTCTTTGTCTTAAAACCTCCTGTAATTTTGTTATTATTAATGATTCTGTGGTCATTCTGGTTTTCTTTTCTTTTCTTTTTTTTCTGGAAGAAGGGAAATCTCATCCACTCAGAGTCCTTTTGGGTTGGAATAAGAGTCCTAGTGAATAAAATGGAACCAGAGTGAGCTCGAAATGCATAAGTGGTTGTTTGTTTTTTTTTTTTAATTGTTTATTTATAATGGGGATGTCTCCAAGAACAAGGAACTAGCTCTCGCCATCAGCTGGTAGCACATCGCAGATGCCATCAGAAACACTGGCCCTCTCTGTGGATTAAGAGAAGAACCGGTTTAAGGGCGGAGAGAATGCCTTTGGGACCTCTTTCTTGGCAGCCCACGTTTGGGCTGATGGATTGATTGACTTGAGCACTGCTGTCCATCTCGTCTAGAGGCGATGATGATGATGATGAAAAAGTGCAGAAAGCTGTTTGTTGGGAACCTTCGGGCCAGATTTGATAGGTTCTATTTTTATTTTTTTTGCGTGTGTATCCCTAAAATAGGAGAGCCAGAATGATTTAGCGGTCCAAGGTCTGGCCCAGGAATGAGAACCCGGGTTCTAGTTGTTCCCCCAAGCCACAGAAGGGGCCTGGGGATTTGGAGTCAATAGACACAGAAGCTGGATGGGTGACTTTGCTCTCTCTCCCTCTCCCATCCATCCATCCATCCATCCATCCATCCATCCATCCATCATCTCTTGCTATATCTTTATCTATCTATCATCCCTCTCCCTCCCTCCCTCTCTGTGCTCTAACTGGCAAATAGAAAAACATCTTGTGCCAACCTTCACTCATTCAGCATGGTAGATTACGATCCATATCTATCTATCTATCTATCTATCTATCTATCTATCTATCTATCTATCTATCTATCTATCTATCTATCTATCTATCTATCTATCTATCTATTTCTGTGTCCAATCACACTTGGCCAATAAAGAATTCTATTCTGTTCTGTTTTATTCTTATTCTATTCTGTTCTATTCAACTGTCTGTCTGTATCCTCTCTCTCTCTCTCTCTCTCTCTCTCTCTCTCTCTCTCTCTCTCTCTCTCTCTCTCTCTCTCTCTCTCTCTCTTTCCCTCCCCCCCTTCTCTCTTCCCCAACTGTCAAGTAGAAAAACATCTTGTGCCAACCTGCACTCATCCTGCAGGGTAGATTGCGGTCCCTATCCTTCAGGAGGCTGCTGATAATAACCCTAAAAAGCCAATGCAGTATTTTGTCTTCGGACTCCAAAATGCACTGAATTGAGAGAATTAAAGATAATTATGAGGCCTGCCAGCATGCACATTAACATTATTTGTCTATATTTTGAATTGAGCAGCCTTGGAAAAAGCTTCGTATTCTAAATGCGTTAGACAATTAGAAAGAAATGTTGAAGGTTGTTTGTGTAACATCTTTTTTAGGGGGCAGAAAAACTCCTGGTGATTGCATCCATAATCAATTTCCCCAACGATAGTTGCAGAATAACAGAGCTGGAAGGGACCTTGGGGGTCTTCTAGTCCAACCCCATGCTCAAGTCTTTATACCATTCCAGACAGGTGACTGTCTGTCCAGTCTCTTCTTAAAATCTTCCCGTGATGGGAAACCCACCACTTCTGGAGCCAAAGCTGTTCTACTCATTCAATTGTTCTCACTGCCGGGAAATTCCTCCTTAGTTCTAGGCTGCTTCTCTCCTTGATTAGTTCCCATCCATTGCTTCTTCTCCTGCCTTCAGGTGCTTTGGAGAATAGCTGGACTCCCTCTTCTTCGTGGCAACCCCTCAAATATTGGAATCTGGAATGTTTGAAGAGTTTGCAAATTGCAAACCATGGATTCCGTTTGTATGGGTCTTCTTAGGAATTGTTGAGGAATCTATGCAGCACAGAGGTCTTCAAACTTGGCAACTTTAAGACTTGTGGACTTCAACTCAATTCTGGGCGTTGAAGTCCACAAGTCTTAAAGTTGCCAAGTTTGGAGACCTAGCAGATAGCAAATATGAGCAAGTTTGTAGTTTTGCTGCCAGCGTTTGATTACCCATCCTGTAGCATGTATTTTGGCCTGATGCAAGAGTTACTCTTCGTTGTAATATTCTCACGGTTTGGCCTCTCTTTTCCGCAGTCTAAAACAATGACTCATGTTATTCTCCTACTCAGGATGAGGTTAAGCAACAGTTGATGTCTAAAGACTCAGAATTTTCCATTGTTCTCTCACCTGAATGACCCTCTGTTTAGGCTGAGCAGCTAAGCAGGAATTGGGCCTGGTTAGAATAAGGTTGGAAAGTCATCTGGAATTTCCAGAGCTATAGGCTAGACTGGGAAGTCAGAAAATATTTGCAGCGTTCTTGATGTCGTGGTAGAAAGACACACCCTGGGTGATATTTTAACACTTGAATGCAGGAACATGACGTCTATTGCCAACCAAGCCAAGAGCTTAGGTTGAGTGTACTTGGTCCCTCCAATCTTTCCCTTCCCGTGTTCAACCTTGACAACTTCAAGCCTTGTGGATTTCAACTCCCAGAATGCCCCACCCAGTTATGCTGTGGTTCACTTAACAACCATGGCAAAAAAGGTTGTAAAATTGGACTTGCTTAACAACTGCTTTCTTAACAATGGAAATTCTGGAGCCAGTTGTGGTTATATCTTGAGGACTTCTGGCCTTCTCTCACCTAAGTGTATTTGAGCGTTACAGAAGAAAAAATAAGTTACAGGTTGTTCTTGTTGTTACTTGCGAAGTCGTGTCCGACCTCTCGCGACCCCCATGGACAACGTTCCTCCAGGCCTTCCAGTCCTCTTCCTGTCCTCTGGAGTCCATTGAAGCTCACGCCTACTGCTTTGGTGACTCCATCCAGCCACCTCATTCTCTGTCATCCCCTTCTTCTTATTTTGCCCTCAATCGTTCCCAGCATGAGGCTCTTCTCCAGGGAGTCCTTCCTTCTCCTTAGGTGGCCAAAGTCTTTGAGTTTCCTCTTCAGGATCTGGCCTTCCAAAGAGGTTGATCTCCTCTAGGACTGACCGGTTTGATCGCCTTGCAGTCCAAGGGACTCGCAGGAGTCTTCTCCAGCACCAGAGTTCAAAGGCCTCAATTCTTCGGCGCTCAGCCTTCCTTATGGTCCAACTTTCACAGCCATCCATTGCAACTGGGAAAACCATAGCCTTGACTATATATACTTTTGTTGGCAGGGGGATGTCTCTGCTTTTGAGTAGGTTGTCTAGATTTGCCATAGCCTTCCTCCCCAGGAGCAGGCGTCTTTTAATTTCTTGGCTGCAGTCCCCATCTGCGGCTACAAATTATGTTTACATAATTTAAGCACCATACGATTTTAAGTTACGAATACGATGGCCTTTCCCCCCGCCCCCTCTTCTCCTCAGACTCTGCACCCGAATTTCATCCGAAATTTTGATTTGGGGGACACGATCATGTTGCACAAAGCCTTTTTGTCTCCACACACCCTCCTCCTTGAAGTCGATAGTCATGTTGATTCGTTTAGTGTACAGTGATCCCTCGTTTTTCGCGGCTTCATGTTTCGCGGCTTCAGTGCTTCGCGGGTTTTTCAAAAATACAGAATAGAAAAAAAAATGCATCGGTAGGAGGCAAGCGCCCCCTAGTGCTTGCTTTAAACGATGTCCACCAACTCAAGTTTCCGGTGCGAATCCTATTTCGCGGTTTTTCAGTTTTCGCGGAAGGTTCCGGTCCCCATTAACCGCGAAAAACGAGGGATCACTGTAATCCTTTTTTTTTTCTTTTGGCTATCATCTGTTTATGGCTGCTTGCTTCCTTTTCGTTGTCTTCTCGATCAAATTGTCAGTCAGATATAAATGTCTTCATTTTCCCCCTCCATCTGCTCTCCCATTTCCCCTCATTTACAACCAGCACGGTAGACATTTCGTTCTCGTTCATCTTGCCAAGCCTAACCTTGGGCACCTTTTGAGCAAGGTGTCTGCCCAAAAGGACCAAGGGTCTACGTGATCGTCTCCTGGATGCGTAGATTAAAGCTCTTTCAGAACCTGAAAACCTAACTTACATCACCCAGCCTATAGTCTGCACTTAAATTGTTTTAAATTGGTTTTTTAGGGATATTGTTTTAATATATTTAAATTTTTTAGCACAGGGTTAATTTAATCTGGTTTTATATTTTGTATTTTGTTATATTTATATATGTTTTTAAATTGCCTGTGCACCGCCCCGAGTCCCTTCGGGGAAAGGGTGCGGTATATAAATTTAATAAACTATAAACGATAGCTAACTTTCTGCAGCAGCTCAGCATCAGCAAAAGGCATGGTAGAATGGCTTAGGGGAGGTGTGGGATTCTGAACCCAGAACTGCAACTTTTGAAGAGCTCTTTCCAGCTGCATCGCTGCAAACTTAAGAGTAACTTTGTCACTTTGAATGCACACTTAATTGGCATACGTTACAATAAAATTTTGTTGCGCGCGGCTCTCAAAGGCTCTCCACCTCGAATATAGACTACATAAACATGGCAAAATAAATAAATAAATACAGAATTATGTAAAGGTAAAGGTTTCCCTTGCACATATTGGGCTAGTCGTTCCCGACTCTAGGGACGGTGCTCCTCTCCGTTTCAAAGCCGCAGAGCCAGCGCTGTCCAAAGACGTCTCCGTGGTCATGTGGCTGGCATGACTAGATGCAGAAAGCACACGGAACGCTGTTCCCTTCCCACCAAAGGTGGTTCCTATTTTTCTACTTGCATTTTTTTACGTGCTTTCGAACTTCTAGGTTGGCAGAAGCTGGGACAAGTCACGGGAGCTCACTCCGTTAGGCGGCGCTAGGGATTCGAACCGATGAACTGCCGACCTTTCTGATCGACAAACTCAGCATCTTAGCCGCTGAGCCACCGCGCCCCTATATATCATGCAATATTTCAGTTCAATTGTATAGAATGCGAAGGATGGGGTTTTTTATATGTATAATGTACACTGAAGATGGCAATTTAATTTTGTTGTACCATGACAATAAAGGAAACTAACTAAACTAACTAACTTTAAATGAACCCAAAGTCTACTTCTGAGGTATATATAAACTAGCCATGTAAAATGGGATTTATTAATACAGGTAGTCCTTGAATTAAGCAGTTTCTTTAGCGACCGTCTGAAGTTACGACATTCCACCCTGGGTCCTTCGTGGAGAAGGGCGGGATATAAATTTAATTTAAAAAAAAAAAATCCCTACAGAAAGTTGCCATTTTTCACACCTTGCAGCATCCTTGCGGTCACGGGGCGAAAAGTTGGATGCTTGGCCAAGGGGTTCATATTTTATCATACAATTATCATACAATAGCAGAGTTGGACGGGACCTTGGAGGTCTTCTAGTCCGACCCCTTGCCTAGGCAGGAAACCCTACACCATATTTTGGACGGTTGCAGTGTGCAACAACCTTTCTTGTTAAGTGATATTTGGGGCAGTCCCTCAAATATTGGAAGACTGCTCTCCTGTCTGCCCTGGTCCTTCTCTTCACTAGACTAGCCAGGCCCAGTTCCTGTAACCGTTCTTGGTGAGTTTTAGTCTCCCTAATCCCCCTGGTTGTTCCTTGCACTTTTTTCTAGAGTCTCAACATCTTTCATTAAAGTAAACTTGCACTCTAGCTCTTTAACATCCTTAGAGGCTGAGAGGTGGCGTTTCTTTTTTCAACTAATCAAAGTAAATGACTATCTTTGTGTGTGGCAATAGAGCGGGCTATTTCCAGATGGGGGTAGGGCAGAATTAGTACAAAACGGGATGGTCAACCCTTCGGAAAAATCTCCTTTCACCAAGTGGGGACCCCTTTGCCTTTTTAATTTGCTTCAGAGCTGCTGGCTGCGGGAGTAAATTGACACCCAAAGTTAACACACTCCCCTCGTCTTATCTCCCCGTTGTTATTGACACAGTAGGTGCCATGTTGCACCGCGCGAGGAAGCCTGCGGGCGGTTAAAACAAACAGCTCGCTTTCCTTGGAGCCTGAGCTGAAATGCACACAAAGAGAGAGACCCCCTTTTTGAAAGGGGGTCTCCCTGCACCCTTGTTCGTTGGGGGTCTTGCTCCAAAAAGCATTCCTGGTTTTGGGCTCCCTTTGACGAAGATTGCTGACGCGGGGGGTTGTAAAGAGGCTGTTTTAAATGTTTGCAAATGTGCAGAGCCGACTGCTTCGTGATGCTCTCCAACAGACGCTCCTGTTCTGTACATTTAAAGATGTGAACAGATACTGGGAATTTAATACTGAATTATGAAAACCCACAACGCTCAATGTGTGCATGGAATTATATTAGAATACTACCTGGATACATCCGTGCTTCACGGTGAAACAATGTGATTAGACTATGCAGGAGAAACTCGGTTCAGAATCCGTTGGGTCAGTGGTGGTCGGTGATTGAAACACATAAGAGAATATCGCTCCCGCCACCTTGAGTCTGGAAGCACTTCCATAGGTGGAAAGCGTAGACATTGTGATGAGGTACTAATGTCTAGTACTGTAAGGAGCCCCAGTCCGCTCTTGAGTGAAGGAGTGGAACGTCTGCCAGTTTGAACTGAGGTAACGGAATGTGAGGCAACTGGCAGTTGGAACAGAGTTCTTTTCAGGTGGGGAGGGGGAGTAGAACTCCTTAGCATCAGAATGTGTTAATTACTGTATAAGAAACGCTAATGATCTGGTGGTCATTTGGAAAAAATCTTTTCTTAGCGAGAATCTTTTCTTAGCAAGCACCTAGAAACCAAGAGGAACATATGTGCCAAATTGCTTCATAGGGCTTTTACAGCCCTCTCTAAGCAGTTTACAGAGTCGGCCTATTTCCCCCAACAATCTGGGTCCTCCTTTTACCCACCTCAGAAAAATGGAAGGCTGAGTCAACCTTGAGCTGGCGAGATTTGAACTGCCGAACTGCAGCTAGCAGTCAGCTGCAGTAGCCTGCAGTACTGCACTCTAACCACTATGCCATCTTAGAGAGGGCTGTAAAGCACTGTAAAGAAATATATATAGCCTTCATAATCGCAGGCCGAAGCCTGAGGATGGCAAGTGAGATCTTGCCGAAATGTTGCAATAACAATTCCATGCTATATACATGGGAAAACACCAGAGGAAAGCAATACCAGCATATATATATGCTGCTATTGGAAACAGTATGTCTCCTCCCTTAATTGGGGCCTAATAACAGGTTGTTGTGAAACAATTACATACATACATACATACATACATACATACATACATACATACATACATACATACATACATATGGTTGTGTCACAACACCCTAAGCTCCAATTAAGGGAGGAAGCATACTGATTTCCTTTTCTGCCTTTCGGCTCATCACCAGAGACCATCTAGACAGAAAGCTATTAGTTCCGTTGTGTACTTTTTTAATATGTGCCTTAGCCATTAGGCCAACCGGTTCTCTTCCTGTTCAGCTGAGACAGGAGGATAAGTATATACTTGTTCCACAACACCCTGTTAGGCCCTAATTAAGGGAGGAGACATACTGTTTCCTTTTCTGCCTTTCGGCTCATCACCAGAGCCCATCTAGACAGAAAGCCATGAGTTCCGTTGTGTACTTTTTTTATATGTGCCTTAGCCATTAGGCCAACCGGTTCTCTTCCTGTTCAGCTGAGACAGGAGGATAAGTATATACTTGTTCCACAACACCCTGTTAGGCCCCAATTAAGGGAGGAAGCATACTGTTTCCTTTTCTGCTGTTTCTACTGTTCAAATCCCAGTAAGGGTATGGCTAGCTGATGAGAGCTAAAAAGCTCGAAATAGATCTATACTAGTCTCCCTGATTTTTTTATTGATCAGCTCAAAACCCTAACACACATATATGAAAAAATTTATCCTCCTGTCTCAGCTGAACAGAAAGAGAACCGGTTGGCCTAATGGCTAAGGCACATATTAAAAAAGTACACACTGACAGCATAGAACTGAGAACTTAGAAATATGTACTTGCTTTCACTCTGTAGTGTATGAAAAATGTTTTTTGTTAATGATCTATTTTGATGTCCCGGAAGGGCCGACGACTTTGACGTGAATGCTCTCAAAATTTCTTTGTATCCCTTACCCCACCCTATTGAAAAACTGTAAAACCAATAAAACTTTTTCAATATAAAAAAGTACACAACGGAACTCATGGCTTTCTGTGTAGATGGGCTCTGGTGATGAGCCGAAAGGCAAAAAAGGAAACAGTATGCTTCCTCCCTTAATTGGGGCCTAACAGGGTGTTGTGGAGCAAGTATATACTTATCCTCCTGTCTCAGCTGAACAGGAAGAGAACCGGTTGGCCTAATGGCTAAGGCACATATAAAAAAAGTACACAACGGAACTCATGGCTTTCTGTCTAGATGGTCTCTGGTGATGCTAGAAAACTTCCCATTCCCTTCCAACTCTGTTATTCTACTAATAGCCTTCCCCTTTTTCTTTTTTTAAACTTTAAATTAAGTTTTAGAAAAAGAAAAAAAAAGAAGCATAGGTATGGTGAAAGCTGACCGCCCAGGTAGAGTCTTCCTGGCCTTTGGCTGGAAGAAAAATTAAATGCTGAGACAGTTGTTTGTCACAGACCCAGGAAACTTTACCGACCAATTACATAGCAGGGCACAGGCCAAGAATAACAAGCCTTAAGAATTTCTGAATCATTAGCAAAGCTTAATGACCAATATTTGAACTTGGTGTGCCACGGGAAGGGCATTTAAAACAATTAGGCATTTAAACGGAGAGGCTTAATAGCAAAGGCCAGAAGCTAACTTTGCCACCATGTTTGAATAAGACGTAGTTACTCACTGCTTTTCACCCACTTAACAAAGAGTATGAAAACTTTACCGGATGCACTTTCTCTGAACATAACAAAAGTATTTCCCGCTGCCGTTGTTGTTTTTAAATGTTCCAGTTTGCTTTGCAAATAATCGCAGAGAGAGAGAGAGAGAGAGAGAGGCTGATAAGACCCATGTAAAGAAACAAATGCATGAGGAAAACCCATAAAATTATAGTATTGGGATAGAGAGGAATCCTACCACCCGTTTCTCCTTTTTCACAAACTTCTTAATTATTTCCATTGGAGACAAACATTACTTTTTTTGGAACAATTGTTTTTGTTTTGTTTTTATATTTATATTTATATTTAGCCTTTATTCTTTCTATAATAAAGTTGCTTCTTTTTTATAAAGAACTGAAGAAGGCAAACATAGACTAGAAGACCTCCAAAGTCCCTTCCAGCTCTATTTATTCTACTCTACTCTACTACATTCTACTCTACTACATTCTACTCTACTCTACTACATTCTACTCTACTCTACTACGTTCTACTCTACTCTACTCTACTACATTCTACTCTACTACATTCTACTCTACTACATTCTACTCTACTCTACTACATTCTACTCTACTACATTCTACTCTACTACATTCTACTCTACTCTACTACATTCTACTCTACTACATTCTACTCTACTACATTCTACTCTACTCTACTACATTCTACTCTACTACATTCTACTCTACTACATTCTACTCTACTCTACTACATTCTACTCTACTACATTCTACTCTACTCTACTCTACTCTACTCTACTCTACTCTACTCTACTCTACTCTACTCTACTCTACTCTATACTCTATTCACTCCACTCCACTCTACTCTTTACTCTCCTTCCTCCTTCCTCCTATTTTCTCCATAACACAACCCTTGGGCTGAGAAAGAGGCACTGGGCCAAAATGACTCAGCTGGCTTTCATGATTAAGGAAGGGACTAGAACTCCCAATCTCCTAGTTTCTAGCCTAGTGCTTTGACCTCTAGACCAAACTGACTCTCTATTTTGGATCTGGGCTCAGTTTTATCGACTTAAATTGCGTGCTTGGGTTCTTTCTTTTTTTCCTTTTTCCTCCCTTGATTGGCACGCAGCGGTTTTGTGGGAATTGTAGTCCCCCCTACCCCCACATCTGGGCTGGGCCAGGTCGAGAAACGCCGTTCCACAAAGCTGCTGTGGGGTTGTCTTATTTTTCTCTTCCACCTCTTCATTGCAAAGTGGGGGGAAAGGTCCCAAAATAATGTATCTACGGCACTTCTATCCTTATTTGCAAAGAAAAAAGAAAGAAAAGGTTACTGCAGCGTTGCCATAGCAGCGGCCGAGGATGTGGTTTCTATGGTTACAAGTCACAATGACACGGGCAAAAAAAGAAAAAGAAAAAGAAAAAAGCCAGGGTTCTTTTCTTTGGGTACAGGGTGTCTTGAAATCTGTACCTTTCCTTTTCGTTTTGAAAAAAAAAAGAAAAAGAAAAACATCGCATATTTTGGTAAAAGTAGAATTCTTATTTTTTTTTTCCTTCGTGGTTTCTTGGTTTTGCTTTCTGTATCTCTTCTTGGGGATACCTGAACCATCTCCTTGACTAGGAAAGGCTTCTAGGGTTTGTAATGCTAAACATCCCATGGTTACACTCAGAAGAAAATGAACACAATGATTGTAGAACGGGGGTTTTATTTTATGATTAAGGGCTGTGCTTGCTTGGGGCTGCGGGCTGCACTTCAAGCAGAAGAGGACAGAAAAAAGGAAGACAGAAGAATAGAGTAGAGTAGAGTAGAGTAGAATAGAATATCGGAATGAAGAATAGAATAGAATAGAATATCGGAATGAAGAATAGAATAGAATAGAATATCGGAATGAAGAATAGAATAGAATAGAATATTGGAATGAAGAATAGAATAGAATAGAATATTGGAATGAAGAATAGAATAGAATAGAATATTGGAATGAAGAATAGAATAGAATAGAATAGAATATTGGAATGAAGAATAGAATAGAATAGAATATTGGAATGAAGAATAGAATAGAATAGAATATTGGAATGAAGAATAGAATAGAATAGAATATTGGAATGAAGAATAGAATAGAATAGAATAGAATAGAATATTGGAATGAAGAATAGAATAGAATATTGGAATGAAGAATAGAATAGAATAGAATATTGGAATGAAGAATAGAATAGAATATTGGAATGAAGAATAGAATAGAATAGAATAGAATATTGGAATGAAGAATAGAATAGAATAGAATATTGGAATGAAGAATAGAGTAGAATAGAATAGAATAGAATAGAATAAACAGAGTTGGAAGGGACCTTGAAGGTCTTCTAGTCCAACCCCCTGCTTAGGCAGGAAACCCTACACCACTTCAGACAAATGGTTATCCAATCTTTTCTTCAAAACTTCCAGTTTTGGAGCATTCACAACTTCTGGTGGCAAGTCATTCCACTGATTAATTGTTCTCACTGCCAGGAAATTACTCTTTAGTTCTAGTATGGTTCACTCTTTAATTACTTTCCACCCATTGCTTCTTGTCCTGCCCTCAGGTGCTTTGCAGAATAGTTTGACTCCCTCTTCTTTGTGGCAACCCCTGAGATATTGGACCACTGCTATCATGTCTCCCCTGGTCCTTCTTTTCATTAAACTAGACCTACCCAGTTCCTGCAACCGTTCTTCATATATTTCAATCTCCAGTCCCCTCATCCTCTTGGTTGCTCTTCTCTGCACTCTTTCTAGAGTCTCCACATCTTTTCTACATCGTGGCGACCACAACTGGATGCCGTATTCCAAGTGAGTTTGACCAAGACCAAAAGCAAGATTAGAACAAACGAACCAAGCCTAATCCGATGCAATGAATGTGATGATTCCCACCACGTTCTCTTAATTTTTGTTCTCCTAATCTGGCCGTACCTCTTGGAGGGCTTTCGAGCTTGCACCCAAGAGTGCCGGAGCTACGTGCAGTCCTGAAACCTTTGAAAGATCAGAGTAGAACGTCTTTGGCTCTGGAGAAACAATTTATAGAAAGCTTCTGAAATTAAGCCAAGAGTTGTCCGAACCCACCCCCCTTCCCTTCCCGCCATTGCCCACCCTCCGTCTGAACACTGTTTATCTTGGAAAGCTTTTAAGTGCTCAGTTGTTACTCAGTCCTACCAGTCCCAGAAAAATCTTGGAGAGCTAGCTGTGTATCATTGATTGGTCCCACAAGTTATCAGGATCCTCGGTTAGGTTGCCACCCCGAAGCCTATTACACACGAAATAGGGACGCGGTGGCTCAGTGGCTAGGACGCTGAGCTTGTCAGTCAGAAAGATTGGCAGGTCGAATCCCTAGCACTGCGTAATGGAGTGAGCTCCCATCACTTGTCCCAGCTTCTGCCAACCTAGCAGTTCGAAAGCACGTAAAAAATGCAAGTAGCAAACCAGGAACCACCTTTGGTGGGAAGGGAACAGCATTCCGTGAGCCTTTGCCATTTAGTGATACCGGCCACATGACCACGGAGACGTCTTCGGACAGCGCTGGCTCTTCGGCTTTGAAACAGAGATGAGCACCGCCCCCTAGAGTCGGGAACGACTAGCACGTATGTGCAAGGGGAATCTTTACCTTTATCTTAAGGAATCAGGATCACCGGTTAGGTTGCAACCCAGAAGATTTATTTGAGTCTATTACACAATCTGGTCAACTTGTTTGATGCTAAATTGACAGCAGATATGAGTGAATGGAATTCCAGAGGGATGAGCACGTGTGGCAACGCAATGATTCTAAGCTTCTGATATGTTTAACTTCGCCCACCCTCTTCCCCAACTCTGCCTGCTCTTCTCCTACCTCTGGCCAGGCTTGGTAGTCTTTGACTTGCTATAAATGATTTCAGATCCGTTTCAGACCCATCCATTCCACTTCTGCCAGGCTCCAGGAGATGAGAGTAGCCACTTCCTCAATTGGTTTTTCCCCCTGCTCATCGTGTCAGCTGTCTTCTCTAGTCTATGCCCTTTAATAAACTGGGAAAGGAGGAGGGAGGGAAGAAAGGAAAGAAATGAGAATGAGAAGGGAGGAAAGAAATGGGAAGGAAGGAAAACAAGAAGGAAAGAAAGAAGGGAGGGAAGAAAGAAAGAAAAAGAAAGAAAGAAAGAAAGAAAGAATGAGAAGGGAGGAAGGAAATGTGAAGGAAGGCAGACAACAAAGAAAGGAAGGGAAGACAAGAAGACAAGAAGGAAAGAGGGGGAGGAAAGAAAGAAAAAGGAAGGAGAATGAGAAGGGAGGAAGGAAATGGGAAGGAAGGAAAACAAGAAGGAAAGAAAGAAGGGAGGGAGGAAAGAAAGAAAGAAAGAAAGAAGAATGAGAAGGGAGGAAGGAAGGAAATGTGAAGGAAGGCAGACAAGAAGGAAAGGAAGGAAGGAAGGAAAGGAAGACAAGAAGGAAAGGGAGGGAGAGAGGAAAGAAAGAAAAAGAAAGGAGAATGAGAAGGGAGGAAGGAAATGGGAAGGAAGGAAGGAAGGAAGGAAGGAAGGAAGGAAGGAAGACAAGAAGGAAAGGAAGGGAGAGAGGGAGGATCTACGTGTTCAGATCAAGTGGGATCCAGACAGGAAAGGGACCTTTGGCTCCTGCTTGCCACGCCTGGCCTCCTGAGGTGTCTACTTTCACATGGCTCCAAATGCATTTGCAGCTGTGGTCTCTCCAGCACCACCCGGGCTGAAGGTCACCATTGTTTACTTACGAGCAGAGCAGCGGAGGGGATGGGAACACAGGCCCCCATTTACTGGCCCCCTCCCTGCATTCCTGTCCTGGGTCAGAGGCATTGGGGAAATAAGCCCTCGGCTTGGATTGGAGGGTGCCGGTTCATGTACAAGGCCTGCATTGCCCTTTGCTTCCACCTGCAAAGATGCTCAGGGTGGACAACTGCAGGTGGGGATGGAGGCAACCTTGGTTTATTTTCACAATCTTGGCCTTACAAGATGTATTGTCTCTCCCTCTCCCCTCCATGATGCATGGAGATGTTGAGAGTATGGAAACAGTGCAGAGAAGAGCAACAAGGATGATTTGGGGGCTGGAGGCTAAAATATTTGAAGATCGGTTGCAGGAAGTGGGTGTGCAGGAAGGTCTAGTCTAGGGAAAAGAAGGACTAGGGGTGACATGATCCTTCCTTCCTTCCTTCCTTCCTTCCTTCCTTCCTTCCTTCCTTCCTTCCTTCCTTCCCATTTTCTTCATTCGCCCTTCCTTCCTTCCATTTCCTTCTTTTCTTTATTCTCATTTCTTTCCTTCCTTCCTTCCTTCCCCCCCTCCCCCTAATTTCCCAGACTCTGCCACTATGAATTGGCCACAACAGACCAAATCAGCTATGGAGTATAGTGCAGCCTTCTAGAAGTGGGCCAAGCCACCACCACATCCTCTCCTCTGCAGACGTGCACTGCATGTTCATAATCACACACACACACACACACACACACACACACACACACACACACACACACACACCAGGAACCCAAAGAACAATTCTCATTTCTTTCTTTCTTGTCTTCCTTCCTCCTTCCTTCCTTTCTTCCTTCCCCTTTCCTTCCTTTCTTCATTCTCATTTATTTCCCTCCCTCCAGTGGTGGGTTTCTGCAGGTTCGCACCTACTCGCGAGAACCGGTTGGTGAAATTTAGAGAACCGGTGAGAGGGGGTTCCACCGGTGTACCTGGAAGTAAATCTGGCCCGCCGCTGCCAGTGACCCAACAGGAAGGAAAGGAAAGGAAGGAAGGAAGGAAGGAAGGAAGGAAGGAAGGAAGGAAGGAAGGAAGAAAGAAAGAAAGAAAGAAAGAAAGAAAGAAAGAAAGAAAGAAAGAAAGAAGAAAGAAAGAAAGAAAGAAAGAAAGAAAGAAAGAAAGAGAAAGAATTTATCATCACAATTGAGTCCCAAATTTTGGTTGCTAAGCAAGAGCGTTGTTAAATGAGTTTCACCTCATTTTAAAAGGTGGCCACTCCCACCCTGTCACATGACTGCCAAGCCACGCCCACAAAATAGGCCACACCTACAGAGTAGGTTCTAAAAAATTTGAAACCCACCCCTGCCTCCCTCCCTCCCTCCCTCCCTCCCTTCCTCAAACATCAAAGCAGTGCACATAGCAATTTATCTCATTTTATTCCCATAATTTCTCTGCCAGGTACTATAGTTAGAGAAAGACTGACTCAAAGTGCCATTGTCTGAGGTTGCCTAAGTATTATTTATGGCAGGCCTATCCTGCAATTTTTTTTTTTAGACACTCAAGGGAGGGACGGGGACTCTCCCTCTTCTATTTTATCTCCGCAACAGCAACTCTGTGATAGAAGGAGAAATCCTCACCCCCTCACTCCCAGCTGTTCATGGGGCTGCCGTGTGGGGCAGAGACTCAAACTGCAGTCTTCCCATCCCTGCTCCAACATTCACAGCCCAGCTGCTCACATTTCTTGAGATTGCAAAGATCAAAAAATAGGGTGAGAACTTAACAGGTCAGATTGTCATGCTTGTGGTTTGCTCTTCCTCAGGTGGTTACGTTGAGCAGGCTTGCTGGAAGTTGTGAGAATAGGTGCTTTCATATATTATCAAGCAAGCGCAAACCGCTAAAGCAGGCCATGGCTTGGTGCGAGACTGTTACCATGGTAACTTCCCTGCGCCGTACAGTAGAAGCCAGTTTTGATTGCAAAGAGCTGCCATCAAGCTTGCATATCCTAATTGGAAAACAGAAATAGTTTTTTTTAATAAACTGAATTAATAATTCTGTGTTCCTCACAGCACTAAACCTCCATTGCTCCATGTTGCTGCATCATTGAGGTGGTTGCAAGAATTAGGAAACCAAATAGAGGAAGGATGAGGACTAGAAGCTCTCAAACTGTGGTTGGTTGGTTGGTTCTTTTTTGAAGAACTGGTTTCTTGTGACTGCAGCCTGTTCATTCATCTATCTATCTATATATAAACAGTTGTGTGTGTGTGTCTGTATGTGTGTGTGTGGCCCAGCATAACTCTGGAACGCCTCCAGCAATTTCAACCAAGCTTCGTACACAATTGATTTACTCTATGGAAACAAATACTGGGGGAGTAAGACACCCCTAACACCCCTTAGGGTGTGCGTTCTGTTAAGATACAGCCTGTTTTGCCTTTAAATGGCTTCTACTGTACAGCGCAGGGAAGTTACCATGGTAACAGTTTCACAGTGTTCCACAAGGGGGCTCCCTCTGGTAAGGGGGAAATTCCAACATGAGAAATTACGTTGGGTCCAAGACATTTTCCCCCTATAGATAAATAAATACCCAGGCAATGCCGGGTTATCGGCTATTTAGGAAACAAAATGGGTTGATAGGATTCACCAGTACATACCCTGCAACTCTTAAAACGTTGGATGTTAAAGCTTATAATCTGGTGCGTGGTGTGAATTGAGCCTTTGGGTTTTCTGAGATTTCACAGAGGATTGTATAGTATTCTGCCCGATGGAAGCAGGACTATGCTTTATGTTATTTTGCTTGTGGCACAACAAACAAAGCAAGACCAAAACTAAAATTGAGTTGAAAGGGAAAATAAACCAGGAGAAAAACATTTTTTTAAAAGAAAGAAAGAAAGAGAAAGAAAGAAAAAGAAAGAAAGAAAGAAAGAAAGAGAAAGAAAGAAAGAAAGAGAAAGAAAGAAAGAGAAAGAAAGAAAAAAGAGAGAGAAAGAAAGAAGGAAAAAGAAAGAAAGAAAGAGAGAGAGAGAGAGAAAGAGAAAGAAAGAAAAAGAAAGAAAGAAACAAAGAAAGAGAAAGAAAGAAAGAGAAAGAGAGAGAGAAAGAGAAAGAAAGAAAGAAACAAAGAAAGAGAAAGAGAGAGAGAGAGAAAGAAAAAGGAAGAAAAAGGAAGAGAAAGAAAGAAAGAAAAAGAGAGAAAGAAAGAAAGAAAGAAAGAGAAAGAGAGAGAGAGAGAAAGAAAAAGAAAGAAAGAAAAAGAGAGAGAGAAAGAAAAAGAGAGAGAAAGAAAGAAAGAGAAAGAAAGAAAAGAAAGAAAGAAAAAGAAAGAAAGAAAGAAAGAAAGAAAGAAAGAAAGAAAGAAAGAAAGAAAGAAAGAAAGAAAGAAAGAAAGAAAGAAAGAAAAATGTTAGGGCACATCTGATATGGCTAACAACAACAGCAACAATAGTTTCTAGGTCCTTGGTTAGAACTCGAGCTGTTGAGCTACCAACCAGCCCCAAAGGCTGTGAATCTCACCAAAGATTAACCACAGAATGATGATGATGATGATACATGGCTAATTAGCCAGGTATTATCAGTAGGGCTAATAAACTATGATACTGTTCAAATAAAGCACACACATTCCAGCCAAAGAAGAAATTGTGAGTTCTTGTTTGTGATTTCCCAAGTTCCTGTTCATTTGTATCACAAAACCTGGGCCAGCGAAAACATTAGACGACCGTTCTTGGTTCTTGGAGAAACACGGTCAGCCATTTCCCCCTGGGCTGGACTGAAAAAGTCATCTGCCACGATGCGTTTTCCACAGAGGCTCAGGGTCACACGCCGAGTTGAAACGTGGACAAGGACAGCTTTCTGACACAAAAATTGGATCAGCCCTCCGATTGGCTCAAAAAGACAGCTGCGAGGGCAAAAACCCAACACACAATTTACAATTTGAGAGCACTTTTTAATTTGACAGCACTGAGTAGTTTCCTTGCCTTAGAAGAAAACATCAGTAATTTTATTTTATTTTTTTGCAGCGCCTGGCTGAGCTCATCTATTGTCCAAAGTTGCCTATTTTTTTCCCAGTAGGGTTTATTGAAAAAATTCCAAATGTCTAGGTAAGCAGTAAGGCCAAAACTTGTTAACATGATGACTTGTGTGTGTTTTATGGCCTCTTTTTTTTTTGTACCGCACTTTGGTGTTCTTGTTAATGTAGCTTCTTCATTTCCCGCTGTGTTTTAAGGAAGTGTGGACAGTTTCACATGTAAGTCTACATGTGTGATGAAAAAGGGGTAGTGGCGACTTGTTTTCAAAAAAAATTGAAGTTTAGGGTTTGAAGGGTTAGAAGTTCAGAGTTGTCTTCTTGTTAACCTGTTATAGTAGGTTTAATGTGAGGCTAGAGATAGGCCCTTATTGTTTAGCGACCATTCAAAGTTACAATGGCATTCAAAAAAGCAACTTATGACCATTTTTGAACACTCGTGATCCTTGCAGCATCCCCATGGTCACATGATCAAAATCTGGACCCTGGGCATCTGACTCATATTTGTAATGGTTGCAGTGTCCCGGGGATCCTGTGATCCCCTTTTGAAAACTTCTTGACCGGCAAAATCCACGTGGAAGACCGATTCAACCTTGTTACTTATTTAACAATTGTAGTGATTCACTTGCAGGAACTGGGCCTGGCTAGTCTAGTGAAGAGAAGGACCAGGGGAGACAGGAGAGCAGTCTTCCAATATTTGAGGGGCTGCCACAGAGAGGAGGGGGGTCAAGCTATTTTCCAAAGACCCCGAAGGCCAGACAAGGAATAATGGATGGAAACTGACCAAGGAGACATTCAACCTGGAACTAAGGAGAATTTTTTTTTCTGGCAGTGAGAACCATCAACCCATGGAACAGAAGTTACCATCAGAGGTTGTGGGAGCTTCATCACTGGAGGTTTTCAAGAAGAGACTGGACTGCCCTTTGACAGAAAAGGTGTACGGCAGGGGTCGGCAACCTTAAACACTCAAAGAGCCACAAAGGTCCTAGCTGGAAGCCCCCCCCCCCATTCAATTCTGGAGCCGACAGACATACGGTTCCCCCACCATAGAGTCTCCTCCTAGTGCGTTTTTCCTCTATCTGTCCTACCGAAAGCTCTATTAATTGTGGAGCTCACTGGAAAACCTGCTCCTTCCCATTGAGTCTCCTCTTGACACGCCCTGCGGACCAACCGGAAGCTCCTCTCAAAATTGTGGTGCCAGCTGGCGTCAGGGAGCGGCAGCAGAGGGATGAAAGAGCCGCATGCGGCTCCAGAGCCACAGATGGCTGACCCCTGGTGTAGGGTCCCCTACTTGGGCTGGGTGGGTTGGACCAGATGACCTCCAAGGTCCTTTCCAACTCTGTTAATCTGTAAACTACTGACTGTATGTCTTTTGCAAGGAAGAAGGTTCAGTTCTGACACTTTCTCCTTCTGGTCTCTTAATTGCAGAGCTTTCAACATCTAGGGCAAAGCTCCCTGTAAGATATTCCCACCCGCCCTTCCTTTTCAGCCTTTTGTCTTTAAGGTGAAGGCCCCACCCCTTACCTGTTAGTACTTTCTGTGCAGTCGGCGCTAAATAGTTCGGCAAAGCTCATGTTGATATACAGCGACCGCATGTTGGCAGGCAGAGGGTGTCCAGATCGACCCATGATTCTTAAGCGGAGTTCTCCTACTCCAGCTGGGCAACACCTTTCCTCGCTGGGTAAACAGAAGGGAGCCTGCAGTAGTTTAATTGCCATGACTTTTTCAGAGATGGCCAGATAGGATCCTGCTTCCTGCTTCCTTGTTCGGAATGGAGGGATCAGAAAGATGCTTTTCCTGTAATGCAGGAATTCCTGTTTGGGAGTTTGGTGATCCTTTCTCAGAAAAACGTGTTTAAATGCATATAAAATAATGAAATGTTATATATGTGTTGTGAGTGTGCACACGTGTGCGCGCAAACACACACACGCACCATTACAAAGGAAGGCAATGATGGTGAAGTACAGCTGGATATGTGTGCTTCGCTAAGAAACCATGTGATTGGGCCAGCCCGCAGACCGGATGAGTCACGTGCTGGCCACGCCCATATAAGACAACTGGCAGTTGGAACAGAGTTCCTTTCAGGTGGGGAGGAGGAGTAGAACGTCTAACTCCTTAGCATCGACACGTGTTAATATAATACTGTATAAGAAACACTGATGATCTGATGATCATTTTGAAAAATTCTTTCTTAGCGAGCACCTAGAAACCAAGAAGAACTTACGCGCTGAATTTCAAGTTTGCAGTTCAAACTCGTGATGAGTGAGTGGTATTTGCCAATGATAGATAGATTTTAAGAGATAGATAGATAGATAGATAGATAGATAGATAGATAGATAGATAGATAGATAGATAGATAGATAGATAGATAGATAGATAGATAGATGGGTAGGTAGGTAGGTAGGTAGGTAGGTAGGTAGGTAGGTAGGTAGATAGATTTTAAGATAGGTGGATAGGTAGGTAGGTAGGTAGGTGGGTGGGTAAGTAGAAAGGTAGGTAGGTAGATAGGTAGGTAGGTAGTTTTTAAGATAGGTGGGTAGGTTGGTAGGTAGGTAGGTAGATTTTAAGAGATAGGTAGGTAGGTAAGTAGAAAGAAAGAGAAAGAAAGAAAGAAAGAAAGAAAGAAAGAAAGAAAGAAAGAAAGAAAGAAAGAAAGAAAGAAAGAAAGAAAGAAATACATAGATAGGTAGATTTTAAGAGATAGATTTGAGATAGATAGATAGGATAGATAGATTAGAGAGATAGAGAGGTAGGTAGGTAGGTAGGTAGGTAGGTAGGTAGATAGATAGATAGATAGATAGATAGATAGATAGATAGACAGACAGACAGACAGACAGACAGACAGACAGACAGACAGACAGACAACAGATCATTAGACAGACAGACAGATAGACGAAAAGCCACTAAACAAATGGTTGTAAGTTGAGAACTACCTCTTAAAACCCCCATTTATTTTTCAGGCCTTGCTGGAAACTTGAAAATTTTAGGGGGTGGGGAAAATGGCTCAGGTAGCCAGATAATGCCAACTATTTATGTCATCATAAGATCTATCTTGAGGTTTTGGGGAAAACCATTGTTCCCTGGGTTTTAACTCTAGAGTTATATCTGCAGCTGGAGAGCGGGGTGGGGGGGGGCTGGTGGAGGTGAAAGGGGGAACTGTATAACTCAAGCAGGCAACCGTAGCCATCAATAAATAATGTACCGTTTTTTGTTTCGTTGGTTTCCAGAGTTACATTTGCCAAAAGGGGAGGCCGAATAAATCAAGCCAGCGAGCATGTAAATAAATGCATTCTGCAGTCAGCATTTTGCTGCTTAATTGATGAGCGGATTAAACTTTGTGTACAGTGTTGGCACCCGCCGTGTTGCCTAACCATGTGAACAAAATATTGTAGTTGATCCTTTCTGGACAAGATGCAACTCTTGAAACGTGTCCTTCTGCAGGTCTCCAAGTTTCTCCTGATGTTTTTGCTCTTGGGTTGGGTGGCTGTTTCTTTCTTGCTGCTGTCCCACCAACAGTTCCCGAACAATCCGTAATATTTTGCATGGCACTTCCTGGAAAATGTTCGCTTCCCAAAGGCGCTAGTCCTTATGGAAAACTGCAGGCTTGCATGCAGGAACTCTTAGGCTCCAGAAGGAGGACCGTGTTAGAATTCCAAGTATATGGACTGCAAATTATTTTTTGTTTTGTTTTGCAAGAATGGAATAAACTCCCCAATTCTGTGTTTCCCATCCTCGAATAGCATTTTTGGGGGGCAACAGCTCTTTTTGGTGTTATAGTTTCATCTCTGGCTTCTTTGAAGTCCACAAGTCTTAAAGTTGCCAAGAACCTCTGATCTAGTCCAACCCCCTGCCCAAGCAGGAGACCCTACATCCTTTCTGACAGATGGCAGTCCAGTCTCTTCTTGAAAGCTTCCAATGGTGAAGCTCCCACAACTTCTGAAGGCAACTTCTGTTCCATGGGTTGATTGTTCTCGCAGTCAGAAAATTTGTCCCTATTTCCAGGTTGAATCTCTCCTTGTTCAGTTTCCATCCATTATTCCTTGTCTGGCCTTCAGGAGTTTTGGCAAATAGCTTGACCCCCCTCCTCTCTGTGGCAGCCCCTCAAATATTGGAAGACTGCTATCCTGTCTCCCCTGGTCCTTCTCTTCCCTAGACTAGCCAAGCCCAGTTCCTGCACCCATTCATCTATCACTGCAATTGTTAAATTAGTAACATGGTTGTAAAGTGAATTTGACATCCACATAGACCCTGCCATCAGAAGTTTTTAGCATAAGATAACTTCAGTAAGAGTTACTGTCCTTTTTTGGCGAGAATAATGAAACTGAGGAGTTAGAAAAGCTCTCCATAAGTTGCTCTCCCTTTTTATTGCTTTAATATCACTTTTATGAGATTAAAAACACTCCGCTCGAGATAAAAGAATGCTTCGTATTGAAGCTACAAACCAAGAAGGAAAGTAAGATGTAGGATATAAAGTAGAATAATGTAACAGCGGAGTAATTAAGGTTAAGCTAGAAGAATATCATTAAGTAAGAATATGGGAATCCATCTAATATACTTCTTTACTTAGGCTCATGCCTCCGCTACAACTATAGCAGGATATGCAAACTCGGGTGCAGAGAATCTTCATATTCATCTTGGGTTAACTGCTGGCAGGTTCTCCCTGCAACCTCACTCAACTTTTGCAACCACATCACTGGTGGTTCCAATAATTTTCTGCCAGATAGTCTTTGACGTAAGCTTTATCACAGCTATGGTAGAGAACATCATGGAGGGTTGAGTCAGGAGAAACAAATCTATCTGCAGCAGCTTGTTGAGTGTGGTGACCTACTTCTGCTGGGTCTCCTTTGCCTCAGTGCACAGAACATAGACTCAAAGGGCTGGAAGGGACCTTGGAGGTCTTCTAGTCCAACCCCCTGCCCAAGGCAAGGAGACCTTACCATTCTGGAAATGGTGATCCAGTCTATTTTCTCCCAGTGTTGCAGCGCTCACAACTCCTGGAGGCAAGCTTTTCCTTTTGATTTAATTGTTCTCACTGTCAGAATCATTCTCCTTACTTCTGCCTTGGGTCCCTCTCTAATAGGTTTCCACCCGTTACTTCTCGCCCTGCCCTCTGGTGCTTTGTACACCAAGTCAGACTTTGGTTATGTTCTGTGAGAACAATGACATGATTTGACATTTGAGGTCTTCGGTTTCACCTTTGCTTTCCTGGAAATAGATTCTCCATGGATCATTAATTTGCTTTCTACCAGCGGCTGATGGAGCAGAAAACCGTGGGTGACTCTCTGCGCGACAGTCCAGAGTCCGGAGTCCACCTCTGACTGGTCCCTGAGCCAGTTATTTTTCTTTCTGAAGCTCTTGCCTCACAAGCAGGAGTTCTATCCTAGGTAGAGACAGATGTAGGATCTCCTGCTTGGGCAGGGGGTTGGACCAGATTGACCTGCAAGGTCCCTTCCAACTCTGTTAATCTGTTAAACATCAGACCTTCAGACACACATGGCATATTATTAGAGGCACCTTCACATTCCGAAAACTATTCCTTGAGCGTTTGGGTAGGAAGGCCTCAAGTGCAAATCCTCTGTGGGTTGGAATTCAAGTCAGAAAATAAGATGTATCTACAGGTAGCTCAAGGGAACGAGGGATGTGGTGGCTCAGTGGCTAAGACGCTGAGCTTTTTGATCAGTTTGGCGGTTCGAATCCCTAGTGCTCCCGTTTCTTGTCTCAGCTTCTGAGACAACTTAGCAGTTCCAAAGCACATAAAGAATGCAAGTAGAAAAATAGGAACCACCTTTGGTGGGAAGGTAACAGCGTTCTGTGCCCCTTCGGCATTGTCATATGCCGGCCACATGACCACGGAGACGTCTTCGGACAGCGCTGGCTCTTTGGCTTTGAAATGGAGATGAGCACCGCCCCCTAGAATTGGGAATGACTAGCGTGGGGAACCTTTACCTTTACAGGTAGTTTTTGACTTACAACCATTCGTTTTAGTGACCAATCAAAGTTAGAAGGGCCCTGAAAAATGTGACTTACGACTGTTTTTCAAAGTTACAACCTTTGTAGCATCCCAATGATCATGTGATCAAAATCCAGATGCTTGTCAACTGGTTCCCATTTATGGCACAATCCAAAATAAAATAAAATAAAAAACCCTGTTGCTCTGAATAAGTATTGTGTGAACCTATCTACTTCGCCACTCAAGATCCCAAAATCCCACGGCAAGTAGCCCAATTCTGTTTAGTTGCTCACTGGGTGTTGGGGTGTCCCCAAGGAGAATCACAAAGTATTGGAGCACACAATCAAGTATCGCTCCCTTTTTATGCCTGCCTATTACTGGGTTTTATAAGCATTTCGTGAAGCTTTGTAGCTCATCTATTTTCTGCCTTGCATCTGAACGGCTGTCATAAATCTTGGATATGGGGCTGTCACCATATTAAAGTCGATTCATTGATCAAACCATCAGTCAATCACACCAGCCATTTTAGTGCTCAGGACACATTCAGAATTTGAAATATTCTCACCTCAATATTCTACGATTTTCGGATCATTTAAAACCATTTCAAAAATATCTCAGGCTTTGGGCAAGCCTGGAATTGCCAGATAGAGAACTATTTGATTCTGTTTCAACAAATGACAGTTCATTTATAGATAGTCCTTGGCTGACAACCACAATTAGGTAAGCAATTATTTATTAGGTGGTTGTTAAGTAAATTGTGTCCACCATTTTACCTTGGCAATGTTGCTTTCGAATCTCCTGTTGTTAGTTAGTTAGTTAGTTGTGAACTCATGTCCAACCTATCACAACCCCATGGACAACATTCCTCCAGGCCTTCCTGTCCTCTACCGTCCTCTGGAGTCCATTTAAGCTCACACCGACTGCTTTGGTGACTCCATCCAGCCACCTTCCCCTTCTTCCTTTGCCCTCCATCGTTCCCAGCATGAGGCTCTTCTTCAGGGAGTCCTTCCTTCTCCTTAGGTGGCCAAAGTCTTTGAGTTTCCTCTTCAGGATCTGGCCTTCTAAAGAGCAGTCAGAGTGGATCTCCTCTAGGACTGACCGGTTGGATCCCCTGCAGTCCAAGGGACTCTCAGGAGTCTTCTCCAGCACCAGAGTTCAAAGGCCTCCATTCTTTGGCGCTCAGCCTTCCTTATGGTCCAACCTTCACAGCCATCCATTGCAACTGAGAAAACCACAGCCTTGACTATACGCACTTTTCTTGGCAGGGTGATATCTCTGCTTTTTAGTATGGTGTCTAGATTTGCCATAGCTTTCCTCCCCAGGAGCAAGCCTCTTTTCATTTCCTGGCTGCGGTCCCCATCTGCGGTGATCTTGGAGCCCAGGAAAATAAAACCTGTCACTACCTCCATTTCTTCCCCATCTATTTGCCAGGAATAGAGAGGGCCGGATGCCATGACATTAGTAGATCATAGATCTTAGAATCTCCTGTAGTTTTGGTAATTTATTGAATGCAAAACGATGCTTGCCACTAGGGTGTGACTTATGTCTAGGCTTGTACATTCAACATTTTTCTCTCCCTGTGCAAGACAGGACTGGATATCGATTCCATGTAAATCGGCACATTCATTTCCATATGGATAAGTTTATTTTGGGAATTCTGGTGCCATAAGGAATAGCTTGAGGGCTGAGCCGTTTTCCACTCTACTTTTGACTGAATACCACACTGAAGCAGGTCCTAGGATCCTCCAGCTAAGGGTTACCTTAGGACGTTATCCAAACTCTAGTGAGGTCACTTCAAGAAAAGTGCGGTACGGTTTAGGTTATTATCAAATAGGTGCCTAATCTTGTTGCTCCTTCCCCTTTTAAAGCTTTGTTGCTTGGATATGGTATCCTTTCAGACTTTTATGCAAACAAAGGAAAGGGAATAATGGATAGCCTCGGAAAGGAATGTTTACCTAAGCTTGTGTTATGGAAAGTCTACTGATTAGAAGGCAGGGAAGTTGGAACGGAGCGGTTTTTATTATGTCTGAGTGTTGCCATCTTCTGGTTCTTTTATACTACTTTTTTTGGGGTCACCATAGCAATCACGAAGGAAGATAGATCAATCCCCATTCATCCATCTCCTGGACTTTCCCCCGGGGAACATTTGTCAGGTATTGCTACCTTAGATCTTTTGAACTGGATTCTGGATTAGAAGCGTTAACTTTCTTGTGAAGTTAAGAAATGGTCTTTGCAGAGAACGGACAGAAGATGGAAGGAAAACCCTTGTTCCTCAAGCAACATCTGAAGCCCAACAGAAGGTCTTCTGCAACCTTTGTAGCCAGTTGGACTAGACCTGTCCAGGATGGTTTGAATCATTGGGAATAGCAGCTCAGGAGTAGAACCTGGACTGGCTAAAGTTGCGTTTGGCTTGAGCAACAAGTCTTCTTGAATATCTTGTCATATTCAGGAGCTCAGTTTGTGGAGTTGCAAATTGCAAAAGGTTTTGATTGGAAAGTGAAACGGACACCATTTCGCACCTACCCCCTGATATCAGAACTACCACGGACCTCCGCTCCTTCCGCCAGAAACTTAAGACTCATTTGTTCAATCAAGCCGGCTTGGCCTAATTTATGCTTCTCGCCCCAGTCTGTAATATAAATTGTTTTATTCGGTTTTTAATGGGTTACAGTTTTTAATGTTTATAAATTCGTACAGGGTTATTTAATTCAATTTTAATTTTGTATGTATTGTTATGTTTTTAGAAGTTTTCATTTGTCCTGTACACCGCCCCGGGTCCCTTCGGGGCGAGGGGGCGGTCTAGAAATTCAATAAAATAAATAAATAACTAAACTGAGCCAGGCCATTCTTGACTCGATGATTGATTGGAGAAAATATAATGATTTTAAGACCTTGTGTGACAACAAACACAAAACTTTGGGTGAGGCAGAAATCCATGTGGCTAATTATAATCCATAGTTAGCTTCCAAGTTGAGTTCAGGGTAATGTTGGAGTTATTTATTTCCTAAAATTTGAAGTTTTGTTAGTTTGTTTTTTGACATGGAGGCACATTCCCAGAATTTGCTCTGCCAGAATTTGCTCTGGAGAAGGAATGGGGTGGAATTTCCATTGGGAAGCATGAAATGTCTTAGCAGTTGTTTTCAAAGCCAACTTGGTATATACTTCACAGGACGGTGAGACACACTGATGTTTAACAGAGAAAACAGCTTGGCAGGAAAGGAAAACCAAGACCGTTTCAGTTCTGTTATGAATCAGTTTTGTCTGGTTGCCACCCGACTGTGAAAAACCTGCCTACCTTACTTATTGTTCAACATAGTCTATTGTGCAGTTGTTTTTCCTCTTTCCCTAGTTAATCTGTGGCAGAGTCTTCATTTTTAATGGACATTGACCCGAGATTGCCATCCGTGGAAGAATTCTTAAGCCTTTGCGTTTTAATTGGGATGTTTAGTCTATGTCTTTTGATATCTACTTCTCTGTGGTCAACTTTGAACAGAAGCCAATGTGCATATGACTTGTGTTGTAAACTCTTGCACAAATCTGCTAGTTGTCTTTTTTTTTTAATTAAAAAAAAGCCATCGCTGCCGGCGATTGTAAATATTGTGCGTTTGTCCAGAGGGAATAGAAAAGGAATTGTCTAATATTTCAAATGCTTCTTCCAAGGCAGTTTTTTTTTGTGGGGGTGGGGGTGGGGGAAACTTGGCGACTTTAAGATGTGTGAACTTCAGAACTCAGAATTCTGGGCATTGAGGTCCACACATCTTAAAGTTGCCAAGGTTGAGAAACGAGCAAGATTGAGAAACGCACACATCTTTAAAAGTTGCCAAGGATCTGTTCTAATGTGATAGATAGCAACTCTTGTTTCTGTAAGTACGGTGTTTGTTTGTTTTTTAAAAAAAGAAGCGTGAAATTTCAGATTGCTGAGGCAAGAACGTTTTCCAATCGACAAAACGGGTTTTTAACCTTCCAGTTTGTCCCAGATTTCTTCAACCTACAACGTATTCTTCAACCTACAACCTACAACAACGTTGTAGCTGGCCCAGGTTCATGCGGGTTGTATTCAATGCATTTGGGGGGGGGGGGGGCAGATCAATCAGATCTTCTCTAAACCAAATGAACGCACATTTTATAGCAAAGCCCTCCTTCCCAGGGCTTTGAAAGTCCAACTACTTTCAGAGTAGCAAAAAAGCAACAAATCTAAAATTATACTTGTGCGAAACCAATACAGTCAAACGCAGGTCATTCTTGACCTACAACCACAAGTCAACCCAAAATTTCCACTGCTAAGCAAGACAATTGTTAGGTATCGAAAAGGTGGACCACATTTGATTTTAAGGCTATATTTGCAGGTTGAAGGATACGGCTTCATTTTGCTAAATATCTGGTAAACTTAGCCACAGGACTGTCTAAGGCAGGGATGGCGAACCTATGGCACGGGTGCCACAGGTGGCACGTGGAGCCATTTCTTAAGGCACGCAAGGCGTTGCCCTGTCAGCTACAGCACACATGTGTGCGCAGGCCAGCTGATTTAGACCTTCTTTTGAGGCTGTTTTTCGCGTTCTGGAGGCTTCAGGGAAGCTCCTGAAGCCTCTGGAGGTGGGAGGGAGGTTGTTTTCACTCTCCCCAGGCACCTGGAAAGCCTCTGGAGCCTGGGGAGGGCGAAAAAAGCGCGCCAAAAGCAGGAGGTCACGCACCTAGCATTATGGGCGTGGCACGCTCATGCACAACCCCCCTGTGCTCCCCCCGCTTTTGGCACGCGAACCAAAAAAGGTTAGCCATTCCTGCTCTAAGGTGTTTTTTTTCCCCCTTTCAAAAGGCAACTGGGTCATTTTTTATTTGAGGAAGAAGAAGATAACTATTATAACTAATGAAGGTTCTTGGTTCTTGTTCTCTTTCTGTCGTCTTCTTCTTCTTCTTCTTCTACTTCTTCTCCTCCTCCTCCTCCTCCTCCTTCTTCATCATCATCTTCTCCTTCGCTTCTGCTTCTTCTGCCTCCTCCTCTTCCTCTCCTCCTCCTTCTCCTTCTCCTTCTTCATCATCATCTTCTCCTTTGCTTCTCCTTCTTCTGCCTCCTCCTCTTCGTCTCCTCCTCCTTCTCCTTCATCATCTTCTCCTATGCTTCTCCTTCTTCTGCCTCCTCCTCCTCCCTCTTAAATAAAAAGAAGAGTCCAGTTGCCTTTTCAAAAAAAAAAGAAAAAAGAAGAAGCACCTTTGAGACAATTATAACCTGGATTACCTGAATTATGACCTGAATCTCCATAGCGACAGGACCTTAAATACTAAACACTAAATGAAAAATAAAATTAAATTTAAATGCAGTCAAATGCAGCAACTTCCATTCCTCCTGGTGCAGCTTTTCAGGAAAGCAAACAGGAAAAGTTCAAACAAAGAATGGGCAAGGAAAAAATGAGATTTGCCATGATCTAGATCCCCAATCATTCTTTCTCAGATCGAGCCGATAAGCCTTACATTTGGATCTTGGTTTCTTTGGAGGGAAAGTTGCAGCATTGTGCACTCTAAGCATTGTGTACTTCAGAATGTTAATGATCTTGGTGCCAAGGGTGCAGTATCCTGTTTTGAATTATAACTGGGCAAAAGTTACCGTTTATGGCGTGGGTGCTATTGAATTAGATTAACAGTTAGCATTGTTTGGGAATAGGTTAAATATCTCCTATTGGACGAAGGGCTTGTATTTTTTTTGGCAAGGAGTATGAATCTGCCAGTTGAAAAATGGGGGAAAATGGGCATGGCATACAGGAAAGGTCTCCATTCTAACACAACAAAGATCAAAGAAAAGAATGAATCCATATCCCCGGTGGGGGTGACGTTTAGCTTTCAAAGCAGGCTTTGGGTTAGATTAGGCCAGGGGTCTGCAAAGTTGGCTCTTTGAAGACTGGTGGACTTCAACTCCCAGAATTGGCTGGGGAATTCTGGGAGTTGAAGTCCACCAGTCTTCAAAGAGCCAACTTTGCAAGATCCCTGGATTAGGCTGATGGGCTTAATCTTGGGGTGGGGGAAAGACATTTTGGAGTGAGCACTGGATTCTTTGCCCAGCTGCTCAATGAAAGCAAGCAAAGAGATCTCAGAAAAATTCAAAGAGGTGATCTGGAAAGCAGTGCTCCAATATTTGAAGGGCTGCCACAGAGACGAGGAAGGGGTCAAGCAATTTTCCAAGGCACTTGAAGACCAGACAAGGAATAATGGATGAAAACTGAACAAGGAGAGATTCAACCTGGAAATAAGGAGGGATTTCCTGACAGTGAAAACAACCAACGCATGGAACAGAAGTTGTGGGAGCTTCATCCTTGGAAGCTTTCAAGAAGAGAATGGACTGCCCTTTGTCAGAAATGGTGTAGGCAGGTTCTCCTGCTTGGGGCAGGGGGTTGGACTAGATGACCTCCAAGGTCCCTTCCAACTCTGTTAATCTGTTAAAGCGATATAGAAATTGCATCAAATGTAGCCACCAATATTCAAACTAAAGCTAAGGCAATTCAACTCCCCAGATCACAAACTCCATTTAACAGATCATTTAACAGAATAACAAGAGTTGGAAGGGACCTTAGAGGTGGAAACCCTATGGCATTTCAGACAAATGGTTGTCCAATCTTTTCTTAAAAACTTCCAGTGTTGGAGCAGGAGTTCAAAAATATTAATAGGGGGAGAACTAGATTCTTTGCCCAGCTGCTAAATGAAAGCAAGCAAATAGATCTCTTAAAAATTCAAAGAGGTGAACTCAAAATTGCATCAAATGTAGCTTCCAATATCCAAGCTAAAGTTAGAACAATTCAACTTCTTGGACCACAAACTCCATTTACCAGACCATTTAACAGAAAAAACAGAGTTGGAAGGGACCTTAGAGGTCTTCTAGCCCTGTCCCCTAGGAGGGAGGAAATCCTGGCCTAAAGGTGGAGCTCTTTCCTCCCAATCAGGAGGTTGTGAGTTCAATCCTAGGTAGAGGCAGATTTAGGGTCTCCTGCTTGGGCAGGGGGTTGGACTAGATGACCTGCAAAGTCCCTTCCAGCCGGTTAATCTGTTAAATAGCGGAGTAAGAGAATCGCTTAATGGCCATTACAACGGAATTGCAACCATTGTAAGGCGCAAAGGGCTCCTGGATCCCGAGCATTGGTTTGGTCCAGCTGTTTGGTGGATGCTAGCTGGCCTTTGTTGTCTCTGAAGTTAAAAAGTGCATTTATTAAGAAATCCACAGGACAGAAAAGTCTCGTCCACCTAGGGCAGCAACCGAAGAGCGAGGGGAAGAGACAGGAAATTCCGTGGATGTCTTAAAAACAGAGACTCCTTTCAATATACAAAGGAACAGATGTGAAGCAGGCGCTGGGGCAGAAGTTCTCCTTATCTATTGATCTCTTCCTTTCTGCGTCATAGATGATGAGAGGAGATGTCGGAGGACTGGGTATCTCTGAGCTGCTTGGGATCAAGAGATAGCTAGCCCAGAACCAACTCCTGGTTCTATTTTCATCAAGTTATTTCTGACTCTTGGGGACTCTCTGGTTGAAAGCCATCCAAGCTGTCTTGGTGGCTGTTAGTTGCGAAGTTGTGTCTGACCCATCACGACCCCATGAACAATGGGGGGGGGCATGTTCCTCCCCAACCTCCTCACTGTCTGAATCAGCTGCCAGCTTTGCTGGCCACTGGCCACAACGAGGAGGAGAAGGAGGAGGGGACTGTGGGGCCCTTGATGCTCTCTGAGCTTGGTTGTCTTCTTGTAGACGTTTCACTACCCAAACTAGTTAACATCATCAGTGCTAGAAGGGAATGTGTGCGTGCAGAGGGGAGGAGGAAGAGTTCATGGAGAACAAGGGTATCAATGGCTATCATTATGGATGCCCAGGGACACCCTCCGGGATGGAGAAATAGGCAGGATGTCTCTCAATGCCATTTGCAGGGAATCCTAAGCAGGTGAAGACCTCTGCTTGGGAAGACCCTGAAGCAAATGGGGAGCCACTGTGGGAGACCGAATGCTGGACTGGGTGGGCTGTGGCCTCTTCCAGCAAGGCTGTTCTTATGTTCTTAAGAGGGGACTATGGGGACCTCTCTGAACTTGGTTGCTTTCTTGCAAACGTACCTTTCATTACCCAAACTAGATAACACCAAGGGTGATAGCCAGATCTATAAAACGTGTGTTAGAAAACCACCAGAGAGCAACAGACCTCGCATTTCGACCCTGAGCTAACAAATATTTTTCTTCATATCTTTTGGTTTCTGTTTGAAGTCATTAGGAAATGCTCATTGCACATTTCCCTTCTTCTCGGGAACTTGGGAGGCGGATGAAAATGAGCAGCTTAAAGTGGAAAAGGATTCCACAGTCTATGGGGTGGACAAATCATGTAGTTACTCACTACGAGTTAATTGCTCATACCTGGGAAATGAGAATATACCACAGTCCCGAACCCCACTTCCAGTGTAATGTTATCACTGCCAGAAAGTAATATATCCTAAAGTATGACTTTCTGAAGACACGAGAACAAAATTCCTTCGTTTTTGTTTCTTCTTTGCACACTTTTATCTTGAATATCTTGGTTAAAGTAAATTATTTCAATATTTATTTATTTATTTATTTTATTTTATTAAATTTATACCCCGCCCTTCTCCTAAAAAAGGACCCAGGGCAGCGCACAGGCATCATTAAAATCATACAAAAAGTACAAAAATCCAAAATTGTTAAAAACTAATTAAATATTCCCTGTGCTAAAATTAATAAAACTCTAAAATTTAAAATGATCCCTATAAAAATTATCCCTATAAAAGTCAGAAACGGAGGTTATGCTAGGCCGGCTTGTTGAAATAAATGGGTTTTAAGACGTTGGCAGAAAAAGCGGAGGTCCACGATGGTGCGTAGATCGGGGGCTAGGTCGTTCCAGAGGGCTGGGCTCACCACAGAGAAGGCTCTTCCCCTGGGCACTGCCAACCGGCATTGCCCGGCCGACGGTACCCTGAGAAGGCCCTCTCTGTGGGAGCGGATCGGTCGAAGGGATGTATGGGGCAGGAGGCGGTCGCGGATATAGCTAGGCAAATACCTGCTGCATACCTCCAAACAAGATACAGGGAGTCCTCAACTCGTGGTCTCAAGCGAGGCCAAACTTTATGTGGCTAAGTGAGTTTATGGTGTAAGTGAGTTTTGCCCCATTTTACGCCTTTTCTTGTCACAGTCGTTAAGTGCATCACGGCAGCAGTTACATTGTTCCATGTTTTCGAACTGCTGGCTTGGCAGGAGCTGGGACAAGTAACAGGAGCTCACTCCGTTATGCGGCGCTAGGGATTCGAACCGCCAAACTGCCAACCGTTCTGACCGACAAGCTCAGCGTCTTAGCCACTGAGCCACCGCGTCCCATTTGGGAACTGTAGCTCCGCTGATTGAAACCAATGCAGAAGCCTGGGAATAGTCGCACCTCTTCAAATTGCGGTTTCTGTTGCAAGAACTGGAAGCGATTACAGATTCCAAATTTGCCTTCGTCGGATTTCTTAGAATTTCTCCCAGCGTTCCGCAGACGTTCCATTTAACCTGTGCAATGCTACCCACTTCCCTAAAAGAAACCTGTGTCTTTGGGGACCCCTTCAAATGAAGTCTATTTTTTGACGTTGCAAAATGAGACAAAGAATCGGCGACTGAAGAATGACAACAGGAAGGATGGCTAATTTTAAATGTAAATTACATTCAGTGTGGTTTCAGTGTCTGGATTTTTTTGATTTTTTTTTAACGAGAGGTTCATCGTGTCATTCAAAAAGAAGTGCAATCTTAGTCTAAAACAGAAACTGCTTTTAAGGATGAATTCAGGGATCAGGTTAAACCACGATGCCTTGCAGCTTTGTGCACCCAGACCAGTGGTGGGTTTCAAATTTTTTAGAACCTACTCTGTAGGTGTGGCCTATTTTGTGGGCGTGGCTTGGCAGTCATGTGACAGGGTGGGAGTGGCCATCTTTTAAAATGTGGTGAAACTCATTTAGCAACGCTCTTGCTTAGCAACCAACATTTTGGACTGAATTGTGATGATAAATTCTTTCTTTCTTTCTTTCTTTCTTTCTTTCTTTCTTTCTTTCTTTCTTTCTTTCTTTCTTTCTTTCTTTCTTTCTTTCTTTCTTTCTTTCTTTCTTTCTTTCTTCCTTCCTTCCTTCCTTCCTTCCTTCCTTCCTTCCTTTCCTTTCCTTTCCTTTCCTTTCCTTCCCGTTGGGTCACTGGCAGCGGCGGGCCAGATTTACTTCCAGGTACGCCAGTGGAACCCCCTCTCACCGGTTCTCTAAATTTCACCAACCGGCTCTCGCGAGTAGGTGCGAGCCTGCAGAAACCCACCACTGACCCAGACTTAACGTGTGTAATTCTCTACTTGAGGAAGGGAGCAACTTCAGCTTGGATTTCGATTAACAGAGTTGGAAGGGGCCTTGTAGGACATCTAGTCCAACCCCCACCCAAGCAGGAGACCCTCCACCATTTCTGACAGAGGGCAGTCCAGTCTCTTCTTGAAAGCCGCCAGGGATGAAGCGCCCACAAGGCAACCTCTATTCCATTGGTTGATTGCTCTACAAATGAATGTTCCTTTCAAATCTGAACGGGTTATTCTGGCTTATTTTAAACAGGTAACCCTTGTCGTGCAATCGTAATGGAGTCTGCCCCTTACGGTTGTATATTGTGACGTTTGAAAATCAGGCCGGTGACATGAAGTTATGGCTGTTTTTGTGGGGGTCGTTAAGCAAACGAGGCAGTCACTAAACCAACACCATGGTTGTTACGCAAACCCATCGTTTGCTATGGTTTTGGTTTTGCCAAAAACTGAAAGTACTTTCCGGTTTCCCACAAAACTCTCCTAAAACATAATTATGGGCCTGTGGGATTCTGCAAACGGCCATTAACTCCCTTGTTCCGGGTAGGTTTCTAAGCAACTGGTCGTAAGTTGAGAACTACCTGTAAATGGTTTTCAATAACCACCGAAATAATGGTTGCAGGAAAAGAATCTAAAGAGCGATCAATGGAGTTTGGATTTAGACCATTTGTGGGAACGTAATGATTCTAGGCTAAGTTCTTGCTTGACTCCATCCCAGGTTCTACCTGCTCTTCTCTTACCCAGGGGGCATGGAATTACTTAAGGAGGTGCATCAGAGTTCATTGGTGACAGTAAGCCAACTCATGTGACCGATCAGCATGCTAGCGAATTGCCACCCATACCCACTTAAGATCTAATTTGGGAAAAGAGGCCGTCTGAGAGTTTATCCGTATTGTAATATTCCAAGAATTCTCAAGATGAGGTCACTAAATTCTCAGGATGGGATTTTGGCCATTTTTAATTTTTAAACTTGGGTCATTTCGTGGGATTGCACGGTGGATTGTCCAGAGCTTGAAAAAGTTTTCAGATCCTGTTTTGTTACATCAATGCCCTTGGTGGAACATAATACTCCTTCTGCTAGATCAGATTTACTCTCGGGCTGGCTGAATGTCAAGGGTGTGGGGTAATGGGTAACACTATTGAGTTTGCTTTGGAGAGTCAGTGGGAATTTCACTGGACTGACATGGAGATCAGGCCAGGATTCTTGTGAGCTGGTGGGGCCGAAAGCAAAGCCGAATAACAAATCTTTCCAAGTCTCTGGTGCGAAATCCAGCCGGTTCTTCCAAGATGTTTTTCTCTCCTAGTCTTGAAATATGAAAGAATCTGTTGACTTTTAATATCTTTCCACTCTGCATTCAATTTGTACGTCAAAACAAATGCACGACCAAGCAGAAGGATGACTCCATCGGCTGCTTTGGTTTTGTGAGGTTGCAGTCGTCTGAAGAACGTCTAGGTAATTAGAGAAGTGATGACAAGTGAAGTTATTTACGTCTTTATCGTTCGTTCGAGTAAAGCTTGAGGATCTGAGCTTGCACGTCTCTCGAAGTGAAGATGCGGAAGGCTCTCCAATCCTTCCAGCGGTTACTACAGAAACCTTTCCAAGGACAGTTCTTGGGAATGGAGTGTCTGGGGTAAAAATCTCATACAGGGTGGAAGACCTGTAGCTTTAGACCAGGGGTGTCAAACTCAAGGCCCGGGGACCGGATAGAGGCAGGTATTTCTCTCTCTGGACGCAATGAGAATATATCTACCGAACAACACTCTGCATTGGCAACAGGGATGTCATCCGGCCAGCAAACACTCAGCTCCATTCAGATGCCCAGACCCCACCCTGCAAAAGATTATTGTTAAAAGAAAAAGATTGATTTTGTTGTGATTTTGTTATTATGGTAAGCCGCTCACAATCATTGAGAGTTGGTAGGCACACACATTGAATGAATGATATTACAATTGTCTCCCCTTCCTCATTCTGTGCTCCTAGCTCAGGGATCGCCAGCCTGTGGCTCTAGAGCTGCATGTGGCTCTTTCATCCCTCTTGCTGCGGCTCCCTATCGTTCAAGATATGGGTCACAACTGCCAATGTGTGACATCTGCTGGTATGTAATTTATTAAGCTTTTCAAAAACGCAACGTTTAATTCAACTACATGTGCTAGTTCTTTGGCTGTTCAGGAAATAGTCAGGCACGGGAAGGGTTTTGTGGCTCCCGGTGTTTTCTTTTTTGTGGGAAACGGGTCCTGGTGGCTCTTTGAGAGTTTAAGGTTGCCGACGCCCTGTCCTAGCTACTCCATGAGGCTGAACTGTGGCTGGTGGTTTCTATACGGTGCTAAGTCAAGATTTAGTTGAATCTGAATGTGAACCAGAGAATTGGCAGTGAATCTAGTGCCTTAACTCATTGAAACCATAGTTTGTAGTAAGTTGCTTAATTTTGGATTGCCTTAGGAATGACTTCATCTTGATATGGATTCTTTGCTGGAGTAGCTTGACATGGTAGACTGTAGCAATAGCCAAAGTACTTTAGCCACCATAGGAGAAGAGAGGACTCCTTGGAGAAGATGTTGGGAAAGATGGAAGTCGAAAGAAGAAGGGGACGACAGAGGATGAGATGGTTAGATAGGTTCATCGACACAATGAACATGAATTTGGACAAACTCTGGGAAGAAATGGAGGACAGGGGACTGGCGTGGTATGGAGGTATACAAAAAGTCGGACAATGACTTAGCAACTGAACAACATCAACACATCAACAACAACAACATAGAAGACGATAGAGCTGAAGGTTTTCAGATAGAAGTCAGAGAGCCATCAGTGTGTTCCTGCAGCGGTTGGACTAAATGATCTCTAATGTCCCTTCCCACCCTTGGGTAATTCTGTGAAATCATCATGGCCCATTGGGTTCGTCAGTCATCCCTGATGCTATACAGAAATGTCTGAAGAATTGAATCCTTTCACACTTTCAGGAATTTGCCTGCATGACAACAACAGAAATCTCAGTGACACAGGAACAGAGCACAAGCTGTTTTGCCAGATCTCAAGTATATGGCACCCATCCTCTTGTCTCCTTCACTTCTGACCATCTGGCTCTCCCAGGACTTTTCCTTCTCATCCTTTCCTTCTCCAGGCAATATATTTTAATGAAAAACAGCTCATCTTTTGGCGTGTTAGGGTTGAAATCCAGGTCCTCGTCTGCCTTCCTAAAACGATCCAGCTCAGAAGCTGATTGGCGATTATTCTTGACCAGGTTTAGTTTCTTTGGCCTCTTGGGTTGGGTAGATATCCTGTATTTTGCAACACTCCCTTTACATAGTTGAAGAAACAGAACCAGGTTCATTAACTTTCAGATAAGTGGTCATGAAACCATGAGGAAATAAGAGCAGTGGAATTTCTGTACGTTTCAGTGTTTTGGCTTCTGTCTTCCTTAATGTGTACTGCACAGTCTAGGAAAGCCAAACTATTTTCCTTAACATCTTCTTGTGTGAACTTAATGTTCCTGTCCACAACGTTGATGTGTTTGGACAAGAAAGTTAAGTTGCCTTCTGGGAAAGCAACTTTGGGCCCCCGATCCAGATGGAGAAAGAAGAACCAGCCAAGTAGAAGTTCTTTCATCGTAGACATCTAAGATGGTTTCTTCAACTTAAACCCATCTTCTCCTACTTGTTTCCTTGCAGAAGTCCTGGGACAGCAATTCCCAGAACACAAAACCATCTTAGATATGAGGGTAAAGATTAATTCCCCCTTTTTTAAATTTATTTTTAAAATGTAGTAATTTCATCTTCAATTAAACAGTGTGTTGTCCGGATCTTTGTAAAATAACAATCAAAATTTACACCAATATTCATTACATTAACATTAATTCTCTAATATAAAAATAATAATCTTGAACACGATAATCGTAATATTTGCTTCTCTCTCTCTTTAACATATCTTCTTTATTTCACTAATCTTTTTCTTTTGTTTCCCTGTTTCCAACTTCCATTTTTGTTATCTAACCATTAATAAAATAAGTTCCATGTCATGTAATATTTAGTTTGTTCTTTCTCCTTAATTGCCAGCGTTAATCTATTCATTCCTGCACATTCTAATATTTTCCTGATCTCATCTGTGGGGATCTCTTCACTTTTCCAATTCTGTGCAAATACGATTCTAGCTGCAGTTAATATATGAATAACTAAATATGCATTCCCCTTACTATATTTTTTGGGTAAAATCCCCAACAAGAATACTTCTGGCTTTAAGACCATGTGCTCCTTTATCATTTCTTCTAGTGAGAGCAGTCAACCCATGGAACAGAAGTTGTCTTCGGAAGTTGTGGGAGCTTCATCACTTGAGACTTTCAAGAACAGATTGGACTATTTGTCAGAAATGGTGTTGGATCTCCGGCTTGAGCTGGGGGGTGGGGGTTGGACTAGATGACCTACAAGGTCCCTTTCAACTCTGTTAATCTGTTAAATTTGAACCCAGGACCTTCCCTGCACAAAACAGCTGAGCTGTGGCGCTCTTCCTGTTAATAAACTTAATATTTTCCAGAGATTGTTTAGCGGGACTGCTTTGCATTGTGTTTTCTAAAGAAAAGCCAGCGTTTTTCCCCCCATTTTCAGAGAGAGGTTTATAAATTGTTGACATATAAATCTTCACGGCTTGGAGGTCAGAGGCCGACTCGGGCTCCATGACAACTACAATGCCAAAAATGCTATTAATCATTGACTGGGGAAAAATAGAGCCCAACTGGAAAACATGGTTTTTCTCAAGACTTTTTGGGAAGCTGCTTGGTCCCACCCCAGAATTCAGTCGATTCCCTCAGAATATCTGAAATGGTTTGCAATAGTGCGCTCTGTTAGTGCATCTATACAATTATACAATAGCAGAGTTGGAAGGGACCTTGGAGGTCTTCTAGTCCAACCCCTTGCCTAGGCAGGAACCCTATACCATTTCAGACAAATGGCTATCCAACATCTTCTGAAAGACTTGGGGCATTCACAACTTCTGGAGGCAACTTCTGTTCCACTGATTCATTGTTCCAACTGTCAGGAAATTTCTTCTCAGTTCTTCTAAGTTGCTTCTCTCTTTGATTAGTTTCCACCCATTCAAGGAGAGAAGCAACTTAGAACTTAGGATTGCATTGGCTTTTTTCGCTACCGCTGCACACTGCTGGCTCATATTTAGACTGTTGTCCACCAAGACTCCAAGATCCCTCTCACAGTTACTGCTATTAAGCCTGGTTTCACCCAGTTTATAGGTGTCCTTTTGGTTTTTTCTTACCAAAGTGTAGGACTTTACTTTTCTTTACATCGAATTTCATTTTGTTAGATAAAGCCCAGCGCTCAAGTCTGTCAAGATCCATCTGAATCTTGAGCCTTCCTTCTAGGACAGAGGTCCTCAACCTTCCCAATGCCGCGACCCTTTAATACAGTTCCTCATGTTGTGGTGACCCCCAACCATAAAATTGGTGTCTCGGTTCCTAAGGCCATTGAAAATATGTGTTTTCCGGTGGTCTTAGGTAACCCCTGTGAAAGGGTCGTTTGACCCCCAAAGGGGTCGCGACCCACAGGTTGAGAACCGCTGTTGTAGGATGTTAGCTATTCCTGCCAAGTTCTCCTCTGTCATTTGGTTTGTTTGTAAGGATGAGCTAGCAGTCTTTCTCAAAGAGTCTTTAACAGGTCAACTGCAGGCCAGGACAGACGGTGTCTGAGTTTATAGTTTAAATCAGGGGTCCCCAACCTTTGCAATTTTAAGTCTGAAGGACTTCAGCTCCCAGACTTCTCCAACCAGCAAAGCTGGCTGGAGATGTCTGGGAGCTGAAGTCCTTCAGACTTAACGTTGCAAAGGTTGGAGACCCCTGGTTTAAATAAACGGAGTTCAGCAGATAAGGCAAAAAGTTATGCAAGTAGCTCTTGACTTACTACCACAATAGAGTCCAAAATGGTCAATTTGCTTACCCTTAAAGACGGCTGAATGAGAGTCCTTATACAGAGGTTCTTAATTCACCTGAACCTTAAGAAAAATGGCAAGCTATTCCATATCCCCCTCCCCCCAAATGAGTGTGTGCACTACACACTCCTGGTGGGATCAGCTCGTTTTCCCAAGCCTGGGTCATTCAGATGCCTTTTTATGTTTAACTTTCAAGAATACAGTTTGCATGACACGCATTACAGAATGGGAAATGTGCCCCTCTCCTTCCCACAACTCTCTCTCTCCCCCTCCAGCTCCGCTCATTTCTTCCTGCCTTTTCAAAGATCGCATCTCTTGAGCAGTGCAAGATTCCCCTTGCAGGACCTTTTTTCAATAGAACCCTTTCAGTGGGAGAACTCGGGTTGCGAAGTTCCTGAGCGCGCAAGATAAATTGCAACTCCAGCAGATGCAGGAATGACGTAGGACGTCAGGAGGAAGCCCACCTCAGGGACCTCCATTTAGACAGCGTGAAATAATTGTCGGGGTAAATGGGTAAACAGAAGGTTAATGAGCTTTCTGTATCACCGGCTCTTTGTTTGAGAGTTAAAAAGAAGGATCCTTTCCTCCCTCCATGAGAAAAGTATAAGACCACAGCTTGAACCTGTTAGGATAATTATCCTGATGTTGGGTTGACTATATATATATATATATATATATATATATGTGTGTGTGTGTGTGTGTGTGTGTGTGTGTGTGTGTGTGTGTGTGTGTGTTAAATGTTTTTTTAAAGGAATGATTAATAATTAAATGCCTTTTATTTTTTTGGAAAGTAACAGTGTAATGTTGCACAAAGCTGCATTAGACTCCACTGTGGCTCCTGCAGGAATGTTGATTACTTTCCAGTCATCGTTTGGGAATGGAGAGGTTACAGTGACATCTTGCATTGTTTGTCCTTTTGTTCCTTTGCTCATTATAAACTTTTAACGAGGCGGCCCAGTTCAAACAATGGGACACAAAATAAGTGGGAGGGAGCGATGCTTCCCACTCTACTTGGTTCCCTGAGTTGAATTGGGAGGGCTAAACTTCAGATAAATTTTAGACTCTTATTTTTCTCCTTCCCCCCAATTTTAAATAACACCCTTGGAATGGTTAATGGAAACGAAGATTAGAATCATCACTTTGAGTTTGTTGTTTTTATGCTAATCTGTGGGAAGTGGATCATTTTGAAGCAAAGACACACACACACACACATCCTTTTCAGGGAAATTTTAGATTGTCCCTTGTGAAATTTATCTGGTTGGCTTATCCGGTTCATCCTTAGCTGTCCCAGGAACAGACTGTGATATTTTGTGTGCGCGAGATCACATCCGTGATAATTTTCTCTTCCTAAGATGCTAGTTCTTAGGAAGGACTGCAGGAATTGCATGCAGAAATCTTACGTTCCAGAGGGGTGGGAGGTCTGTATTAGAATTCCAATTATTAAATCTATCTTTTTTCCCCCTTTGTTTGTTTTATAAATAAAATGCTTTATATATAAAAGGATGTTAAAATAATTAGTAAGATCAGGGTTGAGATACAAGAATTGTAACAATTGATATGAAAAATAGGTGATAACTATCTAATAAAATGAAATTCAATTGTGAAAAAAGTAAGGTTCTACATTTAGGCAAGAAAAACAGAATGCCCAGGTACAGTATAGGTGGTACCTTGCTCAATAGTAGCAACTGTGAAAGGGATCTTGGAATCCTAGTGGACAACCATTTAAATATGAGCCAGCCGTGTGCAGCAGCTGACAAAAAAGCCAACACAGTTCTAGGCTGCATAAACAGAGGGATAGAATCTAGATCACGTGAAGTGTTAATGCCACTGTATAGTGCCTTGGGAAGGCCACACTTGGAATACTGCATACAGTTTTGGTCGCCACGATGTAGAAAAGACGTGGAGACTCTGGAAAGAGTGCAGAGAAGAGCAACCAAGAGGATTAGGGGACTGGAGGCTAAAACATATGAAGAACGGTTGCAGGAGCTGGGTATGTCTAGTTTGATGAAGAAAAGGACCAGGGGAGACATGATAGCAGTGTTCCGATATCTCAGAGGGTGCCACAAAGAAGAGGGAGCCAAACTATTCTCCAAGGCATCTGGGGGCAGGACAAGGAGCAATGGGTGGAAACTAATGAAGGAGAGAAGCAACTTAGAACTAAGGAGAAATTTCCTGACAGTTAGAACAATTAACCTCTGGAACAGCTTGCCTCCAGAAGTTGTGAATGTCCCAAACTTGGAAGTCTTTAAAAAGATGTTAGATAGCCATTTGTCTGAAATGGTATAAGCTTCCTGCCCACACAGGGGGTTGGACTAGAAGACCTACAATGTCCCTTCCAACTCTGCTATTGTATTGTATTATTGTACTACTGAAGAAACTTATAGAAACTTGTGATTAATTGATACATTCTTAAAAATTTGTAACCTGTAATGGAAGATGGCTTTTTGATGTTTTTTTTAATGAAGTTTGTATTATCTGTGTTTATGCAAAATAATTTAAAATTTATTAATAATAATAATAAAAATCCAATTATTGACTACAAGTTATTTATTGGCCTAACTTTGTGTTCGCGCATACGTGCTGGAGGAGAGCGCCCCCATCTTTCTGTCTTTGCGGGCTGGCGGAGGTGTGTGTGTGAGAAAGGAGATTGGGTAGGCGCGCAAACAGCTCCATTATGCAAGTGGTGGGGTCGTGTGTTTGCCCACTGCTCGTACAATAGGGGTGTGCGCGCATATTTGCCCGCCACTTCTGTGGCCAGGTTCCAATCAGTTCAATGCCTGGTAATGCGCCACAGCCTGGGAGCTGGGGACTCCTCTCTAGAATACGTCTGTCTGTCTGTCTGTCTGTCTGTCTGTCTGTCTGTCTGTCTGTCTGTCTGTCTGTCTGTGTTGCATACCCAAATGCACATTGTGTGTGTCTTGTTTATATTTTCATAACTGCTTCACCGTCATAAAACTGGTAGCTGTGTAAAACTTTTTCTTTCTTGGTGCAAACTTTTAAGACGCCTTGGTATATTTATTGCGCCTCGTACACATGGTTTATTTTTTTATTTTTTTATTTTAATCACATTTATATCCCGCCCTTCTCCACGAAGGACCCAGGGCGGCGCACAGGAATTTAAAAACATACAAAACAATACAATAAATACAGAATTTAAAAATATATTAAATTAAATTATAATCCTATGCTAAAATCAAATTAAAATCCCCAATTTAAAACTATCTAAATAGTCTCGACGGGAGGGTTAGGCTAGGCCGGCTTGCTGAAAAAGATGTGTCTTTAGACACTGGTGGAAGAGGCGGAGGTCTGTGATGGTACGCAATTCAGGGTTGATGTAGCAGCCCGCTTTATACAAAATTGTAAATACCACTCCACTCCATGCATTCCTTGATTATATATATAAAAAAAAATCACTGCATTTTCCATTGTAATTTTTTTTTTTAAATGATATTGTTAAATGGTTAATTCTTGGCAATAATCTGATTCTCAATCCTTGTTTACAGAAATAAACACTTACATATTCTTCCTCGCTCCCTGCTCTAGTGATATGCTAGCTATCTCGTTTTAGATGATAATTTTTACTCTAGAGCTTCTAGCAGTTTAAATTTATGCTTCCACAGTTTGTTTTCATAGCATCCTATTAGCGCAATTTACCGCATGTTATTATACAAACTCCTTGTTATCTCAATATTTTATTTTATCCCTTGGATTTTACCCTTGAGTTGTGTGTATTTTTAAATTTTGACCGAATAAAGATTATTAGGAATTCTTGTCAGGTTTGTTTAAAAAGTGTGACGTTGAATCACATTTTCTCCTTTTTTTCTTCTTCTCTTTTTGCAGCCAACTGGGTACATGGAAAGCTCCATTTCCTACAGTTCCATTGAAGATATTCAGTTACTCTCTTGGGAAAATGCCCCAAAGTATTGTTTACAGCTCACAATTCCTGGAGGAACAGTCCTGCTGCAGGTATAGTAAACACCACTCGAAGCTTTCTTACTGTTGAATCTTTCCCTTTTTTAAAATCTTTGCTCAAGTCCTTTTTTTCCCCCCTTTCAACATTTTATTATATATTTATATTGATTGATTAGCCTACGGTCTCATTTTAATTTAATTTAATTTATTTAGATTTATAGAACCGCCCTTCTCCATCGAAATGAACTCAGGGCGGTGCACAGGAAATTAAAATCGATAAATAACAATAAATACAGAAGAATTAAGAATAAATTAAACTAAAAGCCTGTGCTAAAAATCCCAGTTAAAATTCTAAAATACATTTACTCATTGGCTAAGCTAGGCCGGCTTGATGGAACAGATAAGTCTTAAGTGAGCGGCGAAAGAGGGGAAGGTCTGTGATGGTCCGAAGTTCGGGGGGTAGATCGTTCCAGAGGGATGGCCCAGCCACTGAGAAGGCCCTCCCCCTGGGCACCGCTAGCCGGCATTGGCTGGCGGATGGTACCCTGAGGAGGCCCTCCCTATGGGAGAGGAGCGGACGGAGGGAGGTATGCGGCAGGAGACGGTCCTGCAAATAACTAGGCCCCGTGCCATGGAGCGATTTGAAGATGGTAACAAGCACCTTGAAGCGCACCCAGAAGGCCACTGGCAGCCAGTGCAGCTCGCGCAGGAGAGGTGTTACGTGGGAGCTTCGAGATGCTCCCAAGATCCCCCGCGCGGCCGCATTCTGTACTAGCTGGAGCCTCCGGATGCACCTCAAGGGGAGCCCCATGTAGAGAGCGTTACATGATGGCGAAGCTATGCCACGCGTGCCACAAGTGACACGCAGGGACCTCTTGGGGGACACGCCGGCCATCACCCCGCTCAGCTGCACCGCGCGTGTCTCATGCCAGCCAGCTGGTCTTTGACTCTCTGCTGCGCATGCGGTGTGTGGGGCGCATGCGTGGGATGGCAGGACGCATGCATAGGGTGTGCTCACGTTGCGTTTTGGGGCCTCGCGCCGTTCTGGCTATTTTGGTCAGAAATTGTGCTGTGTGAAATGTTAAAATTATTAACTTACTTAATTAACTTATTTGTTTAGCAACCTGTAAAATACAGAAATACAGTGAAAATAAGAAAAGGAAGGGGTAGGATGGAGAGGAACAAGAAAAGAAAAGCATTGACTTCCGACTCCTTTTGGTGTAGTAGAATAAGGTAGTAACATAAAGACCTCACCTATTTACTTTCATACAATAATACAGGGGTCTCCAATCTTTGCAACTTTAAGTCTGAAGGACTTCAGCTCCCAGAATTCTCCAGCCAGCTTTGCTATGTGGGTATATACATAATAAGCTTTGCTGGCTGGAGAATTCTGGGAGCTGAAGTCCTTCAGACTTAAAGTTGCAAAGGTTGGAGACCCCTGCAATAATACATACCAGCCATTTCTGTAACAGCAAGCCTATCTAATCAGCAAAACCCCAAATCAAGCTTTCATTGTTGACGGAGGTACATGACCGCTTTGATTAAAGTAAAAAGAAGAAGACGACAATTAATTCTACTTGGAAACAGTGTTTGGACTTTGTGCTCTTTGCTCAAGTCCGATTATAATGTATAATGGGGAGAATTAGTTGACGATAGTTGTTTAGTTTATGGTCATTGCACCTCGTACAGTGAAATTAAATGCCATCTTCGGTGCACATTATAACTATAAAAATGAAAACACCTCCTTCACATGCTATATAATTGAAATTGAAAACCCGATATTACATTAATATTGCACTGTACTATAGTTCAATATAGTGACTGTTCTGGGATAGAAGCTGTTTTTTTCAGTCTATTTGTCTTTGTTTTTATTGTCCTGTACCGTCTGCCAGATGGTAATAGTTCAAAAAAAAAAAGGGTGACCAGGATGAAATGGATCTTTAAGGATGTTTTGAACTTTCTTAAGGCATCAGGAGCTATAAAGCTCTTCCAAGGAGGGGAGAGGGCAACCCATGATCCTCTGGGCAATGACGTTGACCCCCTGGAGCGCTGTCCTATCTGCCCCTGTGCAATTGGCAAACCATACGCAGGCGCAGTAAGTTAAAATACTCCCTGTGGTGCAGCGGTAGAAGGTCACCAGCAGTTTTTCATTGAGTTGCTGTTTCCTGAGAAGTCTCAGGTCGTATCCTCTCTGCTGGGCCCTTTTGACCAGGGCTGCAATGTGAGTGCCCTAGGTCAGGTCCTCTTTTAGGACAACACCCAGAAACTTAAAACTGGCCACTTGCTCCACTCGGTCTCCATTGATAACCAAGGGCTGAATGTCTGATCTATTCCTTCTGTAGTCCTCTATAAGCTCCTTGGTCTTGTTGGTGTTAAGGGCCAAATTATTGTCTCCTCACCATGAAAGCAACCTGCCCATGTTGATAGGCAGACTCATCCCCCCTGGAGATGAGTCCCACCATAGATTTCAGCATCAAGCCAATGCAGTCGTAGGTGGTTGCATCAACCAAGGGATAGTATCAAAATCACGTGAAGTGTTACTACCAGTACCACTTTACACTGCACCCGTGAAGCCACACCTCAACCAGTTTTGGTCACCGCCCTACAAAAATTGTTGAGACTCTCGGAAGAGCGCAGAGGAGAGCATCAAGAGTCTAGAAGCGTACGATGAACAGTTGAGGCAACTGGGTATGTTTAGGCTAACAGAGAAGGACTAGGGATGAGATGATAAGCAATCTTCCAGCCCTTGAGGAGCTGTCAAAGAGACGAGGGGATTGACTTGTTCTCCAAAGCAGGCCAAGAAGCAATGGATGGAAGCTAATCAAGGAGAGAACCAACCTAGAATTAAGGAGAAATTTCCTGACAGTGAGAACAATTCATCAGCCTTCAAAAGTTGTGGGTGCTCCAACACTGGAGGTTTTTAAGAAGAGATAGGACAATCATTTGTATGAAATCGTATAGGCTTGCCTGCTTGAGCAGGGGGTTGGACTAGAAGACCTATACAATACAATAGCAGAGTTGGAAGGGACCTTGGAGGTCATCGAGTCCAACTCCATGCCTAGGCAGGAAACCCTATGCCATTTCAGACAAATGGCTATCCAACATCTTCTGGAAGACTTGCAGTGTTGGGGCATTCACAACTTCTGGAGGCAAGATGTTCTGGAGGCAAGTTGGAGGGACCTCCATAGTCCCTCCAACTCTGTTAGTCTTTTAGTTTGTTGTGCCATGTTACCTTCATGGGCTCAAATCTGCTTTCTTTAACGCAGAGCCATGTTTCCAAATATTACCACTGTCTCCCTGAGGTTCATATTGATGGGGAAGATTAATCGTAGGGAAGCAGTGTATAGCTTTCTGAAACCGGTCCCTTGACTGAGAGAAGCTGGCTTCCACAACAACCAGAGATATTTCCATATTAAAGTCCAAGCTGTGTTTTTATGGAACCCCTTAATTGTTTCCTTCTTCCTAAGAGTGGATTGAATGGCAAACACACACACAAATCAGCAGGACCGAAACCTTCAGTTGTTCCTATCATTCACCTACCTAGAGATCCAGGAAGTTGGTTTCCAGTATCGTGATCGATTAATTAGATGTTTTTCTCCATGTTCCCCAAGGGATCAAGGCTATCAGCAACCACCACACCCATCTCCATAAAATAAACAGGAACCTGATTAAGGCGTACATATCAAATGTTCAGTTCAGGGCAGAATGTGTTTTGAAATCTCTTACTTCTCTTAACAGTGGTGTAATACAAAGACAGAGGGAGGGTGTGCCTATTTTGGTTTTTGGAACCTGAGAGTTAATATATAGCAATAGAGAAATTTCCTGACAGTGAGAACAATTAATCAGTGGAACAGAAGTTGCCTCCAGAAGTTGTGAATGCTCCAACACTGGAAGTTTTCAAGAAGATGTTGGATAACCATTTGTCTGAAGTGCTATAAGGTTTCTTGCCTAAGAAGGGGGTTGGATTAGAAGACCTCCAAGGTCCCTTCCAACTGTGTTGTTCTATTCTATTCTATATTATTTCCCACACAAGAAAATAAAGTAGAGATGGTTTAATTGATTGCTTTATTCAAAGAAAAGAATAGATCTAATAGGACAATGGGAGATCTTGGAGTTCTAGTCCAACAACCGGCTTAAGCAGGAGACCCTATACCATTCCAAGCTCTGGGATCTTCTTAAAAGCCACCAGTGATGGAGCACTCCCCATACCACAAACTTCATTTAACAGACCACTAGAGGAGGAGCTCTTGCCTCCCAATCAGTTTTTAAGATGTTGGATAACCATTTGTCTGAAGTGGTGTAGGGTTTCCTGGCTAAGCAGGAAGTTACAATACAAAACAATACAATAGCAGAGTTGGACGGGACCTTGGAGGTCTTCTAGTCCAACCCCCTGCCCAGGCAGGAAACCCTACACCACTTCAGACTGATGGATATCCAACGTCTTCCTAAAGACTTCCAGTGTTGGGGCATTTACAACTTCTGGAGGCAAGTTGTTCCACTGGTTAATTGTTCTAACTGTCTTGGACTGGGTTGGACTAGAAGTCCTCCAAGGTCCTTTCCAACTCTATTACTCTCTTCTCTTCTCTTCTCTTATTTTATTTTTATTTATTTATTTATTTTATTAAATTTATACCCCGCCCTTCTCCTTATTAGGACCCAGGGCGGCGCACAGGCATTATTTAAAAGACACAAAATACAATAAATATCAATTAAAATGTATTAAATTAATAAACCCGTGCTAAAACCCATGTTAAAACCTTTACCAAATTATAAATTTTCTTAAAAAGTCAGAAACGGGGGGCTATCCGGTTTGTTGGAATAAATACGTCTTAAGACGTTGGCGGAAGAGGCGGAGGTCCGAGATAGTGCGAAGGTCGGGGGGTAGGTCATTCCAGAGGGCCGGGCCCGCCACAGAGAAGGCCCTTCCCCTGGGTGTCGCCAACCGGCATTGCCCTGCCGACGGCACCCGAAGAAGACCCTCTCTGTGGGAGCGGATCGGACGAAGGGATGTCTTGACTTGACTTGACTTGACTTGACTTGAATTCTATTCTATTCTATTCTATTCTATTTTATTCTATACATGTCAGAAGTCACAGAGAGATTCAAGACAAGTAGCTGCATCTACTCACATCTGCTTCCTGGCATATGTCACACACCAAGGCAACGAAGGCCATTTTTAATCCTGCTTCACGCCCCAAATCCTACCACTGGCATCTTCCCACTCATATCACAGGGGGTGGGGGTGGGGGAGAGAGTATTAGACAGGTTTTCTGAGAAATCTAAGCTATCAATCATGTGGACTCCACATAACAATCCGTGTTCTTGAATCCCACATTCTTTGCCTTCTCGCTTTTATTAACAGCACAATGTAACCCCCCAAAAAATAATATGGGATTATTTGTGCTAAAGAAATAATAATGAAACGCGTCTGAAGTCCGAACTCTTGGCTGTCTTTCAAGGAGGTTTGGCAGGCCTCGTAGATGTTTATCTGCTGTGGAGGGCCCTATTTTTTTCTTCTAAAAAATAATAATAAATTATCTGTTATTGCTGTTATTCCGAGATCAAGTGAATAGTGTTTGTGAGAAATGGGCATTAGAAGAGGGGAGCTTTGCCTGAATGTTTCCCCACTTAAAAGAACCGAGATCATAATATTGTTTCCTTGGCATTGACAACAGCATTTGAATGGAGTCCAGGTTTCCTTGATTATTTAACTTGGACTTTCCCTGCAGTTACAGGGCCAAGCTCCCTTGCGGGTGGACAGCACCCAAGCCCCAACACAATTGCTCCTGGGTGCCCTTTTCGCTGGAGCTGTTGCGCTGGGACTCCTGAGGTGTGATGGACTTGGAGAGATGCTCTTAGAAGGCAGAGGCGGTTGGACGCAATTCCAGTAAAATAGAATAGAGTAACAGAGTTGGAAGGGACCTTGGAGGTCTTCTAGTCCAACCCCCTGCCTCGTCAGGAAATCCTACACCACTTCAGACAAATGGCTATCCAAACTCTCCTTAAAAACTTCCCATGTTGGAGCATTCACAACCTCTGGAGGCAAGTTGTTCAACTGATTAATTGTTCTAAATTCCTCATTAGTTCTGAGTTGCTTCTCTCCTTCATTAGTTTCCACCCATTGCTTCTTTTCTTTCCTTCAGGTGCTTTGGAGAATAGTTTGACTCCCTCTTCTTTGTGGCAACCCCTGAGATCTTGGAACGCTGCTATCATGTCTCCCCTAGTCCTTCTTTTTATTAAACTAGACATCCCCAGTTCCTGCAACCGTTCTTCATATGTTTTACTCTCCAGTCCCCTCATCATCTTTGTTGCTCTTCTCTGCACTCTTTCTAGAGTCTTCACATACTTTTTACATCGTGGTGACCAAAACTGAATGCAGTATTCCAAGTGTGGCCTTACCAAGGCATTATAAAGTGGTATTAACCCTTCTTGTGATCTTGATTCTATCCCTCTGTTTCTGCAGTCTAGAACTGTGTTGACTTTTTTGGCAGCTGCTGCACATGGCTGGCTCCTAGTCTATTTCAGTGCTTGGCAAGCTCTGAAATAGAAGCCAATTACCAGGGGAATCCAGATGGGGGGAAAAAACTGTATTTAAAGTCATGACACAATAAAAGGATGTAATTTGCACAAGGTATGCTCCAGGGTGAACGCTGCTGCTTCCCTTCTCTCTCTGCAATAAAATAAAGGTGATAATCTGAAAATCTTAAGTTTTCAGTAGCATAACACTTTTCCCCCTTCTCCTGAGCATAGATTTGGCAGAAAGCTGAGATTTCTTTGATATATATATATATATATAGGTTCCAATTTGCAGGATTATGAGTAGGGAGAGCAGAGGTCCCTTACTTTTCTAAGGAGGTTTATTTATTTTATTTATTTTATTCGAATTTATATCCCGCCCTTCTCCTAAAAAAGGACCCAGGGCGGCGCACAGGAAAATTAAAAACAATACAAATATACAAAATACCGTTAATTAAAAACCAATTAAACCCATACCATGTGCTAAAACCAATCTAAAAATTCCCTAATTAAAATTTATAACTAAAACAATCAGGAACGGGAGGTTATGCTAGGCCGGCTTGTTGAAATAGGTGCGTCTTAAGATGCTGGCGGAAAAGGCGGAGGTCAGAGATGGTGCGTAGTTTGGGGGGCAGTTCGTTCCAGAGGGTAGGGCCCGCCACAGAGAATGTTTAGAATGTAAGTATCCACTTTTTATTTTGGAGGACTGCCAATATGAGGTGGTGTTGGGGGATATTACCCTAATCTTGTCAGGGACTTGCTCATGTTTGCTTTGACACTCTTTCACAACTGTGCTCCACTATGGGGCAGAAAGCAATGGGCAAAGAATCAGGACCATGCATTAAATTCCAGTTTAAGAAGATTTATTGCCGAAACCTATACACAAGAATCTAATCAACTAATAGTCAGCAATAGCAATAGCACTTAGACTTATATACCGCTTCACAGTGCTTTATAGCCTGTGAAGCTATTTATAACCCATTGAAATATGAGCCAGCAGTGTGCAGCAGCTGCCAAAAAAGCCAACCCAGTTCTAGGCTGCATAAACAGAGGGATAGAATCTAGATCACGTGAAGTGTTAATACCACTTTATAAGGCCTTGGTAAAGCCACACTTGGAATACTGCATCCAGTTTTGGTCGCCACGATGTAGAAAAGACGTGGAGACTCTGGAAAGAGTGCAGAGAAGAGCAACCAAGATGATTAGGGGACTGGAGGCTAAAACATATGAAGAATGGTTGAAGGAGCTGGGTATGTCTAGTTAGATGAAGAGAAGGACCAGGGGAGACATGATAGCAGTGTTCCGATATCTCAGAGGGTGGGCACAAAGAAGAGGGAGTCAAACTATTCTCCAAGGCACCTGAGGGCAGGACAAGAAGCAATGGGTGGAAACTAATCAAGGAGAGAAGCAACTTAGAACTGAGGAGAAATTTCCTGACAGTGAGAACAATTAACCAGTGGAACAGAAGTTGCCTCCAGAAGTTGTGAATGCCCCAACCCTGGAAGTCTTTAAGAAGATGTTAGATAGCCATTTGTCTGAAATGGTATAAAGTTCCTGCCCACGCAGGGGGTTGGACTAGAAGACCTACAAGGTCCCTTCCAACTCTGCTATTGTATTGTATTGTATTGTATTGTATAGCCCTCTCTAAGCGGTTTACAGAGTCAGCATATTTTCCCCAACAATCTGGGCCCCCATTTTACCCACCTTGGAAGGATGGAAGGCTGAGTCGCCCTTGAGCTGGTGTATATAAATGGGGTGTACGTTTTTGCTGCATACAACAGGATAACCCAATCAGCACATGTTCCAGGGGTGAGAATTTGTCCACAAATTGGACAAATCTGGCAATGAGTAAGCACACCAGAGGCATTGAGGTTAGGAGAGGCAATATGAAGCGAACAAGTCATTGGGAGAATTGTAAAATGAAATAACGAAGCATTGGAAAAAACAACGTGAATAATGGTGATAATAATTGAGGCAGGAGAAAATTAACTTAGGGGTTGTATTCCAATTACATCATGCTTAAGGGGTTCAGAGGGGGGGGGGAAATGTTCAGAGCAAGTGAGGTTTTTTTATCTCTGGAAAATTTGCAAAAGTTGGCCAAGTTCTAATTTTGACCAGAGTCTATATTTGGCCCTGTAGTGTGTTTCCCTGAATTTTGAAGGCTATTCCTGGCAATTAGGTGTATACTCAAAAGGAAAAAACAAACTTGATAAGTCTTAACAATGGTGCTAGATAAAATGTGATTCATCGTTTTTGTGTGTGTGAGCCGTAGCCATTTGGTTTCATTCGTATTCTGAGGAAAACATTTCAAGGAAAATCCAGGGTAAAGTTTACCGAGGATAATGGGATGAAGTTACGAGAAGGCAGAATTCAATAGATGAATACGGAGACAAAATTTTCCAATCATAAAAACAGTTTTTGCAGCGGCACAAATGATATAATGACCCCCCCACCCCACCCCGGATAAGCTCAAACAGTGCATTTGAGCGAGATTCGAGCACCGAGCAAGGATTTTAAAAGGGTAAATGAGCCATTCTGAATCTGTGAACCTCTCTTGTGCAAATGCGCGTGAATTTTGAAAAGTTTTGAAAATGTAGACGTAACTCTCTTTTCCATCTACCGTATATGCTCATGGATAAGCCCATTGGTGTATAAGCCAACCCTTGGATTTTTTAGCCACAGTTACATGAAAAATGTGCCAGCCTTGGATAAGCCATTTGTGAAAATTAAAACAGAAAAATCTCAAGGGTTGGCTCTTCCCAGATGACACATTTTTCATGGTATTTAGTTAATAAAAGGATTTTCTTATCCACAGATGGGTTTGCTGCTGGCATTACTGCCAGTTCGGTGTGTGCAAAAATTAACAACTGTCTCACTTAGCAACATAAATGTAGGGCTCAGTTGTGGTCGTCGTAATTCAAGAACTACCTATCTTTTCTATTTGTGATCCTGTCTTTCAGGATTTTCTTTCATTCAAATTAAGCTACCATTTCTGGACTAAATTACAAATCTATGCAGGTGATGTCCTTCTCAAATTTCCTGTCCGTAGTATCTCCAGTTTTTATAAACAACTAACTGATAAGCCGGCGCTGCCTGGGTATTTATTTATCCCAACCCTCCTTCCAGGAACGTTGCCACAATTTCTAATGTCGGATTTCCCCCCTTACCAGTGGGAGCCCCCTTCTGGAGTACTGGGACGCCGTTCCCATGGCAACTCCACAGTGCTGTACAGTAGAAGCCATTTTAAGGCAGTACGGTACAAGCCATTTTAAGACACAACAGGCTGTATCTTAACAGAACACACACCCCGAGGGGTGTCAGGGGTGTCAGTATTTGTTTCTAGAGAGTAAGTCATCTGTGCAACAAGTTTGCTTTGCTGAAGGCGTTCCAGAGTTATGCTACAACACACACACACACACACGCAGAGCCATATATATTGCAATAACATTTCTATGCCTTATACACGGGAAAATCCCCGAAGCCAGCAATGCCAGCATATATATATATATATATGTATGTATGTAATAAATAGATAGATTAAGGGAGTGGCAGGGAGGGGTCGGTGGAAGCTTCTGGAGTGCGGCCCAGAAATGCTAAGCTATTGGGGTCAAACGAGTGAAAAGACAGGGACCTTTCAAGGCGGCAAAGTTTGCGCAAGTGATCGATCGGCGTTTTGCTTTCACGATGGGTTAGCCAATCCGAACCCTTGTGTTTATTTTTTCCTCTCTCATTAAAATTGCAGGCTGCAAACAGTTACCTGAGAGACCAGTGGTTCCATTCCTTGCAGTGGAAGGTAAGTTGTTTAATCTATCTGGGTTGGGTTTTTTTTTTACTACAATCAGAAGAAGAAAACAGTCGGTGCACTTGGGTGTCGTTACCTTGCCGATCAATTATATCGGTCTTCGGTTTCTCCCATTTGTTGGAAGTCAGCTGGTCAAGTTGTAAACGATGATCCCATGACGTCACTCGTGTCGGGATGCCTGCCGTAGCCCAAGTGTTGTGCCAGCGAAAATGGGCTCCCAAGCTCCGTTTTCGGCTGCAACATCTTCCTGTATACGCAGGCGGTTCTTCGCTGTTTTCAGGGTCGCTCCACGGGCCGGATCTAAGCACCCCGCAGGTCGGATCCAGCCCTCGGGGCCTTGAGTTTGCCGCCCCTGTTCTATAGGGCTGCTGTTGCCTTGCTTTCAAGGATTTGTTCTTGTGACTCTTTCTTTTTCCCCCTTTCTCTCCTCCGTCGGCGTGTCTGCTTAATGTTAAACTGTTTACCTGGGAGGGAATCTGGCAAGGCTTTGGGGGTGGGTGGGGCTTTATAACAGCAGCATCATAAATCCTTATTTAGGACAGTAGTTGAGCGTTTCCAGAGAGGGTGCTTAAGATAGAAGCTACGTAGGAATGACAGACGCCCTGGGTATGCTCTGCGATTCTTCTGAACAGCCTCGTCCCTCTCTTTCAAAACCGAGTTACTGAGAAAATGGCGTAGAGCTGGAAGCATCTCCTGGACGTTGGGAGGAGAATTGTGCATTGTAAAATTGGCCCATGGATGCAGTTGGAATTAAGAAAGGCAATTAATTCTCTCTCTGTAGATGTATTCATCATAAAGGATAGCTGATTTGTTGCGTCCTCTTTCTGTCACTTTCTGCATGCAGAAATCGTGCCTATATTGCTTTTTTACATCGTGGCAATGAAAACTGGACGTCGTATTCCAAGTACTGTATGTCCTTACCAAGGCTTTATAAAGTGGTATTAACACTTCTCGTGATCTAGATTCTATTCCTCTGTTTATGCAGCCTAGAACTGTGTTGGCTTTTTTGGCAGCTGCTGCACACAGCTGGCTCCTATTTAAATGGTTGTCCACTAGGACTCCAAAATCCCTTTCACAGTTGCTACTATTGAGCAAGGTACCACCTGTAGTGTACCTGTGCATTTTGTTTTTCTTGCCTAAATGTAGAACCTGACTCTTTTCACCATTGAATTTCATTTTGTTAGAGAGTGCCCAATGTTCAAGTTTGTCAAGATCCTTCTGTATCTTAAGCCTATCTGCTGGAGTGTTGGCTATCCCTGCCAGCTTTGTGTCATCTGCAAATGTGATGAGTTCCCCATTTATCCCCTCATCCAGATCATTGTTGAAGATGTTGAAGAGTACTGGGCCTAAAACAGAGCCTTGGGGTACCCCACTGCATACTTCCCTCCATATAGATGCAGTTCCATTGAGGACTACACATTGAGTGCGGTTGGTCAGCCAGTTACAAATCCATCTGGTGGTGATCCACATTTTTCTACTTTAACTAGTTGTAGGTTCTGGTCTACTTTATCAAATGCTTTATTGAAGTCCATGTAAATTATACCAATAGTATTCCTCTGGTCCACTAATTTTGTCACTTTGTCAAAGAATGCAATAAGATTAGATTGGTATGATCTGTTTTTGATGTTGGCTTTTGGTTATTCCTTTGTTTGCTTCTATGTGTTCACTGATTTGTTGCTTAAATATCTTTTCCAGAATTTGCTAGCAATATCTTTCTTTGGATGCGATCTTTTTTTGGATAGACCCAAAATATTGTTATAGAATAATTGATCAGCAGAATAGCTTGCCTCTCAGAGTTGTTGATGCTCCATCACTGAAGGTTTTCAAAAATTGACTGGGATAGGTCTCCTGTCTTGAGAAGGAGGTTGGACTAGAAGACCTCTGAGGTCCCTTCCAACCCTATGATTCTATGTTCTATAACCATGATGGCGAACCTATGGCACATGTGCCAGAGGTGGCACTCAGAGCCCTCTCAGTGAGCATGTGCGCCTTTGCCAGCTGCGCTTCTGGTTTCTGACATGCAAGGTTTTTGCAGTTTATTTTTATTTTTTTATTTATTTTATTAAATTTATACCCCGCCCTTCTCCAAAATGGACCCAGGGCGGCGCACAGGAATATTAAAATACATACCAAAACATAAAAAATGTAAAAAACTTATTTGATGAAAATCCTGCGCTAAAACCAAATTAAAATCCCCAAAATTTAAAACTATCTAAAAGTCATAATGGAGGTTACGTTAGGCCGGCTAGATGGAACAAATGTGTTTTTAGGCACTTGCGGAAGAGGCGGAGGTCGGAGATGGTGCAAAGTTCAGGGGATAAGTCGTTCCAAAGGGTGGGGCCCGCCACAGAGAAGGCCCTTCCCCTGGGTGACGCCAGTCGGCATTGTCCGGCCGACGGCACCCTGAGAAGGCCCTCTCTGTGGGAGCGTATCGGTCTTAGGGATGTATGGGGCAGGAGACGGTCTCGCATGTAACTAGGTCCCGAGCCATGGAGCGAAGCGCCAGAAAATAGTCTAAAAACACCCCCCAAAATGCCCCCAAAAGAGGCTGTTTTCTGGGCCATTTTCAGACCATTTGTGGGCCATTTATGGCTCAAGAAATGGCCCCCAAACTCCCAAAAAACAGTTGTGCATGCACTGACCAGCTGGTCTTCGGATTTCCAGTGCTGCAGCACACACAAAGACCAGCTGGTCAGTGTGCATGCACATGCCGGAAACCCAAAAACTAGTTGGCTGGCACACACATGTGCACCACTCAGCTAGTCTTCAGGTTTCCGGCGCTGCGGTGCGAACGCGCATGCGTTCCGGTTTGGGCACTCGATCCCAAAAAGGTTCGCCATCACTGTTCTATAATCTTCTCAGTGATGGTCCTCAGCTGTCGATGCTTCCTGCTGATGAGTGATTTTCCTATCTGTCCGAGGTGCCAAGCCTTTCACGTTATGTGAATATCTCCATGTTCTGTTTTAAAACTAGTGGCTTGGTTGTGTTTCGCTTCTAGGCGTTATTTTTAATTGTCATTTTAGAGCTTTGCACGTATTGTCTGGTTCCAAGAAAGCTGACTGCCAAGGCTTATGCAGGAAGGGAGTCCACTTCTACTTAAATTGCACTGGAAAGGCTCTTCTCTGAATAATGACCTACCTACCTTCTAGAAGTAAATCTTCCTCAAATAAATGAGGCAACGTGTCCTGTTGGCATAAGAAAATAATCTTAGACGAGCAATGCTCATTTTTCCCTCCCAAACAATCCCCTGGAATCAGAATATTGGAAACCATTTGCTTTTCCAGCAGCTGGCACTAATTGGGAAATGAATCCCTTCAAGGTTGGAGAAAATTATGAAAAGTAATTGTGATGCATGTGCTTTTCTTGATATTGCATTAAAATGAATTAGAGGTCAGTGGCATGCTGATGTTTGCTTAGTACGATTTCATCCTGGCATCCTGAATGCAGAGAAGAGCAACAAAGGTGATTAGGATACTGGAGGCTAAAACATATGAAGAACGGATGCAGGAACTCGGTATGATAGTTTAATGAAAAGAAGGACCAGGGGAGACATGATAGCAGTGTTCCAATATCTCAGGGGTTGCCCCAAAGAAGAGGGAGTCAAGCTATTCTCCAAGGCACCTGAGGGTAGAACAAGAAGCAACGGGTGGAAACTAATCAAGGAGAGACGCAACCTAGAACTAAGGAGAAATTTCCCAACAGTTAGAACAATTAATCAGTGGAACAGAAGTTGCCTCCAGAAGTTGTGAATGCCCCAACACTGGAAGTCTTTAAGAAGATGTTGGAGAGCCATTTGCCTGAAGGGGTGCAGGGTTTCCTGCCTAGGCAGAGGGTTGGACTAGAAGACCTCCAAGGTCCTTTCCAATTCTGCTATTCTGTTATTCTAAAGAATAGGTACAAAACAGTTTGGCCTGTGCAGAAGCCTTTAAAATTGTTGACTGAGTGTTTTAAACATTGCCAACTAATGGCAGAATCCCATCTTTCTCCCAGCAACAAGATCCCTTGATCCCTTGATGAATCCACCAAGACTTAATGGGGAGGGTTGAGCTGTTATTCATCCAGTTTTATTGTTACCCCATAAATGTCAGCCCCAGAAATTATTACATGGTCAAGTCAACTGGAACAGACAGTGCCAGGCTGACTTAACCTAACTTGGGGAGTTAGACGCAAATGGGGACTGATTTAGTAGGAGTTAGGCAGAGAGTAGTACAGCTTGCAATGGCTTCAACTTTGCAGAGTATTGTTCTAAGTGGTTGCTTTTTTTAAGGGGGGAGGGCAAGTTTATTATTTTCCTCTCTTCCTTTCTTTGCCCCCTCCCTCGGTTTGTGCGTCCTGCAGTCTTGAGTTGCATATTTATTAATTTATATCCAGGCCTTATTATTTTTCCAAACAATGCCAGGCAGTAAACATAGTTCTAAAGAGTAAAAGAGTAATTCTCTATCCTCCTCCTATTTCCCCCACTATAACAAGATTGTGGAATGGAACTAAGGAACTAAGATAGTTTTGGAGAAAAAACTGCATGTTTTTGCATTTTGCTTAAAATGTCTTTCTTTTAAAAAACAGAGAGGGATGGGCAGGAGGTTGTTTGATGTCCAGAGACGATCAGATGCTGAGACCTATAGGCATTTGTATGGCTCAGTGGCGGTTCGAATCCCTAGCGCCATGTAATGGAGTGAGCTCCCGTGACTTGTCCCAGCTTCTGCCAACCTACCAGTTCGAAAGCACATAAAAAATGCAAGTAGAAAAACAGGAACCACCTTTGGTGGGAAGGGAACAGCGTTCCGTGCGCCTTCGGGCGTTTAGTCATGCCGGCCACATGACCACGGAGATGTCTTCGGACAGCGCTAGCTCTTCAGCTTTGAAACAGAGATGAGCACCGCCCGCCAAGAGTCGGGAATAACTATAATATTTTTAATTGGATTTTAATTGGATTTTATGCTCTATCTTATTGTTCTTATTATTGCCTGTACACCGCCCTGAGTCCCGCAAGGAAGAAGGGCGGTCTAAAAATTTAATAAATCTAAAATCTAAATCTAAATCTAAGGGAAGGGAAGGGAAGGGAAGGGAAGGGAAGAGAAGAGACGATAGAGAATGGAAGGGAAAGGAAGGGAAGGGAAAGGAAGAGAAGAGAAGATAGAGAATGGAAAGGAAGGGAAGGGAAGAAGAGAAGAGAAGAGACGATAGAGAATGGAAGGGAAAGGAAGGGAAGGGAAAGGAAAGGAAGAGAAGAGAAGATAGAGAATGGAAAGGAAGGGAAGGGAAGAAGAGAAGAGAAGAGAAGATAGAGAATGGAAAGGAAGGGAAGGGAAGGGAAGAGAAGAGACGATAGAGAATGGAAAGGAAGGGAAGGGAAAGGAAGAGAAGAGAAGATAGAGAATGGAAAGGAAGGGAAGGGAAGGGAAGAGAAGAGAAGATAGAGAATGGAAAGGAAGGGAAGGGAAGAGAAGAGACGATAGAGAATGGAAGGGAAGGGAAGAGAAGAGAAGAGACGATAGAGAATGGAAGTGAAAGGAAGGAAAGGGAAAGGAAGAGAAGAGAAGATAGAGAATGGAAAGGAAGGGAAGGAAGGAAAGAGAAGAGAAGAGAAGCTGGAAGGGACTTTGCAGGTCTTCTAGTCCAGCCCCCTGCTCAAGCAGGAGACCCTCGACCATTCCAGACAAGCGGCTGTCCAGCCTCTTCTTCAAAACCGCCAGTGACGAAACACCCACAATGTCTGGAGGCAAGCCCTCCCACTGGCCTATTGTCCTCCTTGTTAGGAAGCTTCTCCTTCATTCCGGGCAGACGCATGAAATGGGGGAAATGGTAGCGGCCGGCAGGGAGGAGCAAAGCTGGCTTGTGTTGGTTCCTTGCACCCTACCCACCCGCAGCCTCTCCAGAAAGGGCCGTTAGGGCGCACATCTGCAGTTGGGTGTCTCACCCATCCTCCAAACATCCTGGAGGGAGCAGAGCAGGCAGCAGCGGGGGGAGGGGAGGGGGGGGGAAACCTCCCTTTCTCCAGCCTGCTGCTTGCTCTTTGCTGACGACAAGGGAGTAGACGGAGTCAAACCATCCCTTCCATTTATGGTGAAGCGAGGCTAAAACCATCAGCAGAATAGCCCATGTATATATATATATATATATATATATTCCCCAGAGGAGGGGGAGCAGAATAGGTAGGTAAACAGATTTCTTTTCTTTTTTTTTATTTGAAAGAAAGAGAGAGAGAGAGAGAGAAAGAAAAAAAGGAAGGAAGGAAGGAAGGAAGGAAACATTTTCTCGCTTTGGGAAGAGCTTTTTCTCCTCTGAAGGGAGTTGCAGGGAGGGGGTGGGGGAGGACTAGGAAAGATGGTGGCTGCAGCCGAAGCGTTAAAACCCCCAGAGGGTTTTAAATCGGCATTCCTATTTAATCCGATTTGCCCAACATGAGGAAGCTCAGGGCGGGAGGGTGGAAAAATCAGCCTCGGTTCGATTAGAAACCGCTCTGAGAATTAAACGCCAGTTTCTACGCCAAGAAGACGGGGCCGCCAGTCAGCTGATCGAGGTGGGAAAGCTCGTGGGGGTTCCAAGATCCCCCACCCCGGGAGCGTCTGCTTCGGAGAATTGCATGATAGATATAGATATATATTTCCCCCTGGAGACCTCTGCTCTCCATCATGGTTTGAACATGCATGTGTGCAACGATGGACACATGCATTGAATGCTTTGTGGTACCTCTGTCAGGCTTGTGGTTGCTACTGGAGGCTGGGTTACCTGGGCAACCAGCTGATCAGGCCTAATTTCTTTGCAAAGAGGATGCTTTGTGTGTGTCCTTCCCTCTCTCTCCCTCTCCCTCTCTCTCCTTCCTCTGATGCACAGGCCAGAGTCATTCAGATAGGACACAGAGTAACAGAATTGGAAGGGACCTTGAAGGTCATCTAGTCCAACCCCCCCCTCCTCCCTCCACCACCATCACCTCCATTCAAGAAGAAGAAATTCCCTATATGGCTATTGCTGTTCTAGAAGCTTTCCACGATGCTGTAATTGGTGAAGGCATCCAAGAGGCAACCAGGACATTGAGGGAGTCCTCAGTTTACGACTGTTTTTGCTTACTATTGGGACTCAGAGCAGACTCCCCTAAAAGAGACTTGTAGCTCGGGTTCAAAGTTCTGACATTTCCCTCCAGCCACCACCACCCCGCAGTCATGTGACAACATTTTGGGTGCTTGTCCTTCATTTAACCCAGTTTACGAACAAGACAGCAATCGGGACAAGCTGCCTACTATCCAAGGGATGGTTGGGAGATCACAATTGAGGATTTCTGTGAGTAAGGCAGTCAGTTGTTAAGTGAGTCACACCTGATTTTTGCTGTTCTCGTGGAGTGAAACCTGTGTCATGAAGACCATCGGGCTTCCCCTGCTGGGATGGTTGCCAAGAATGATCCCATGACTTCAAGATGCTGCCACCATCATCAATATGTGTTGGCTGCCAAGCATCTGGCTTTTGATCCTGTAAACATGTGACGGTTGTAAGTGCAAGAGCCAATGAAAAGTCACATTTTCAGTGCCGTTTTAACTTCAAACAGTCTCTAAACAAAGTTGCATAAACACTCTTTTAACTTGGAAATGATATTAGGTTAAAAAAAAATGTGGTTGTTGGTATAGAGTAAATCAAGGCTCAGCACAGGAGGATGAGCAATTCGTGGAAAAATGTTGAACGCTATCCAGAATGAAAGCAGATATAATGATAGGTCTCTGCGATTTTAAATCCCCTTTTTAAAAAAATTAGTTAACGTTCCAACAAACTGGAAATGTGTGCACAAGTGCCTTTTGTGCAGAGGCATATATCAAACTAATAATCAATATCGAGTAAGTTGTTTTCGTCTCCACTTTTACTTCAAATACTTAATACTATTTTTAAAGATAATTGCATGCTGTGGCTCCCTCCCCCACCCTTTTCTGGAAACACTCAGCAAAATTCCAAACTTCTACGAAAAACAGAATTAAAGCCCATAAAAAGAAGCAGATCATATAACTGTAATCAGGAGGTGGGGGGGAATGGAATAAATAATTATTTTAGTATTTTATTTATTTACTAGCCGTTCCCAGCCACGCGTTGCTGTGGCCCAGTCTGGTTAAATGGCCAACCAATCTGTGTGTAGATCTACACCTGCACACACAAACACGTACACACAACCACCGTATAACCCCCAGCCTACCTACCTACTGTATTTCTCCCTCTCTCCCTCTATCCCTCTACCTACCTACCTACCTACTGTATTTCTCCCTCTCTCTATCCCTCTACCTATTGTATTTCTCCCTCTCTCCACCTACCTACCTACCTACCTACCTACCTACCTACCTACCTACCTACCTACTGTATTTCTCCCTCTCTCTCTCTATCCCTATAGCTGCCTGCCTACCTACCTACCTACTGTGTTTCTCCTTGCATCTTAATGGACAGAGTATTTTATGTCATAAAGGATGACATAATACCTGTGGCCCACTGCTCTCTCTGTATCCATCTACCTACCTTTTTTACAATTTTTTACATTTCCGTTGCATGTACCTGGCACAGGTGTGACATCTACACCATCTATACGTATCATTGGTGCTGTATTTGAAAGGAACGTTGTGTGAAAATTTGGAAGCGATCGGTGCAGGACTTTCGGAGATTAGCGGTTTTGAACAAACTCATAGTTACATTTTTATTCATATAGATTTCGTTTGTCAAACATGTACGTGATAACAGGTATAAGTATAAACATGGACATGAACACAGGAAATGTGTTAGTAGGTAGTTAGTTAGTTAGTAGTTACCGTCCCTGTAGTTAGTTAGTTAGTAGTTACCGTCCCTGTCCCAGTAGGAGAGGGACGGTAGGCCTGCTGGTGGGCTTATGCATGCCTCCTTTACGGACCTCTTAGGAATGGGGTGAGGTCCATGTTAAACAGTTGAAGGTTGAAGCTGTTTGAGGGTTTGAGGATCTAACAACGGAGTCAGGTAGAGCATTCCAGGTGTTGACCACTCTGTGGCTGATGTATTTTCTGCAATTAAGTTTGGAGCCCATGTATTATAGCAGTTGAAGCTTATTATTGATACAAGGGATTAATATTAATAGAAAACTTATATAAAAATAAATATTAATATAAACACTTAATATTGACACAAGGGAGCTGGTATTTTGGTCATAAAGCCAGAATCTGAAGAAGGAAACGTTGCCAGAAGGAAATGAAAGTTTTAGCAGAAATCTGGGGACTTCTAGCCAAACTTTTTTCAGGAACCCATCTGGATGCTTTTCTACCCTGGCTGTATTTATATAGATAGTCCTTGCTTTACAACCACAATTGGGTGCATTATTTCTGTTGCTTAAGCAAGGCAGTCGTTAAATGAGCCACTTCCAATTTTACAACTTTTTTTTTTTTTTGCCATGGTTGTCAGGCGAATCAATAGCAATTAGCAATAGCCTTTAGGCTTATATACCGCTTCACAGTGCTTTCCAGCCCTCTCTAAGCGGTTTACAGGGTCAGCTTATTTCCCCCAACAATCTGGGTCTTCATTTGACCCACCTCGGAAGGACGGAAGGCTGAGTCAACCTTGAGCCTGGTGAGACTTGAACTGCCAAATTGCAGGCAGCCTGCAGTACTGCACTCTAACCACTGCGTCACCGCAGCTCAAACTGCAGTCGTTGTGTGAATTATGTGGCCATTACAGGAATTTAGCTTCTCCCAATTCGAACTGGGTTCAGGACCAGACAAGTAAACATAAACAGAGGGATAGAATCAAGATCACGTGAAGTGTTAATACCACTTTATAATGCCTTGGTAAGGCCACACTTGGAATACGGCATTCAGTTTTGGTCGCCACGATGTAGAAAAGATGCGGAGACTCTGGAAAGAGGGCAGAGAAGAGCAACCAAGAGGATTAAGGGACTGGAGACTAAAACATAGGAGGAACGGTTGTAGGAACTGGGTATGTCTAGTTTAATGAAAAGAAAGACCAGGGGAGACATGATAGCAACCTTCCAATATCTCAGTGGTTGCCAGGGAAGAAGAGGGAGTCAAGCTATTCTCCAAGGCACCTGAGGGTAGAACAAGAAGCAATGGGTAGAAACTAATCAAGGAGAGAAGCAATTTAGAACTAAGGAGAAATTTCCTGAGAGTTAGAAGAATTAATCAGTGGAACAGAAGTTGCCTCCAAAAGTTGTGAATGCCCCAACACTACAAGTCTTCAAGAAGAAGTTGGATAGCCATTTGTCTGAAATGGTATAGGGCTTCCTGCCTAGGCATGGAGTTGGACTAGATGACCTCCAAGGTCCATTCCAACTCTGCTATTGTATTGTACTGAACGACAGTACAATACAATAGCGCCTGAACGAAAAGTGTAAGAACTACACTGTGTGGATTAAATGTTAAACAACTAGTAGTTGATATGTGCAGTCTCTTCTTCTTCTTCTTTTTTTGGAAGAGCTACTGGTTCCAGTTTAAATCAGAAAGATCTCATGAGGTTTCCAGTTTGAGCTTTAGAAGGCCAATGGTCCCAACCTTTCCAGGAAAGTAGGTGAAGCACTTTGAGAAGGAATGTCATGGAGATATTCTTGGCATGTCTTCCTGTTGCTGGAGTTTGATCTTCTGAATGCCATAATAAACCAGCACTTTCTGCCAGATGCATTCTGTGAAAAGTCGAAACATGTTTTTAGCCTTAGCACATCTGCCAAAAAAATATATATCAAATAATTCACTGTCAGGAAATTGGTCTAAGCCGAAATCCTATCATGGTTGGAAGTTAGGGTAGACAAAGTTTTTGCCATCAGAAAGAAGATCTCTTGAGATGTCTATATTTAAAATCATGGAAAACATAACTGCAGTCTCTTGGGTGAACTTCCTTCGGGGGAAATGGGACAGTACAAGTGGAAAGAAGGATTTGGGGTCAGAAACAGGAATTTAAAACCCAGCTAAACAGATAATAGAGGGATGGCTAAGATGCTGAGTTTGTTGATCAGAACGTCGGCAGTTCGGTGGTTTGAATCCCTAGCACGGCATAACGGAGTGATCTCCCGTGACTTGTCCCAGCTTCTGCCAACCTAGCAGTTCGAAAGCACGTAAAAATGCAAGTAGAAAAATAGGAACCACCTTTGGTGGGAAGGGAACAGCGCTCCGTGCGCCTTCGGTGTTTAATCATGCCGGCCACATGACCACGGAGACATCTTCAGACAGCGCTGGCTCTTCAGCTTTGAAACAGAGATGAGCACCGGCCTCCTAGAGTTGGGAATAACTAGCATGTGCATGCAAGGGGAACCTTTGCCTTATAATCATTAAACAAGATACTGTCTAACTCCTTTACTTACCAAGATTTCTGTAATATAATGGCCCCGACCTACCCTTTTAATTTCAAATCGTCATGGAGTGTTTGCAAAACTAAAAGCCAATATCTATCAGGAGAAAATTTGTCCAGCTTTTGCCTTAAATCTATTCCCGGAAGTTGAGCAAAAGGGCAATCAGAATTGAGCTACCCGTGAAAGGTATTTTAGTCATGCCAGCCACATGACCACAGGACAGCGCTGGCTCTTCGGCTTTGAAAGGGAGATGAGCACCGCCCCCTAAAGTCGGGAACGACTAGCACGTATGTGCGAGGGGAACCTGTACCTTTAAACAGAGAATGTTGGGTATGGGTCCCCTTTGGGAAAAGATCCGGTTGCTTCAAGAAGGGACAGTGCAAATCCCACAGTGGGAAGTATTCTTTCCATTTGCGTGCCTTTCCAGTCCCAACCCACTGGGCTGAGATCACGACAAAGTTTTGCTGATGTCATGAAAACCTCTAGTGACTGGGGCTCATGCCTTGGCATGAGAGGTTGGGAAGGAAGGGAAAACAAGCCTGCGTCATTTCTAGTTTATGTACAGTGTTGAGACATGCTTGATTTATTCAGCTTTAATCTGCTGTCTCAACAGATGACTAGGTCTACACACACACACGTTATCAATAGTACTGGTGAAGTCCTAAGCTTACAACACTTCATTTACTGGCTGTTTGAAGTTGCAACTGTACTGAAAAAAGCGAATTATGACCATTTTTCACACTTATGGCTTCTTGCAGCTTTCCCATGGTCACATGTGTTCCGACCGAGGCTTCCTCAAAAAGCAGGAGGCAGAATCCTGGTCCTGACAAAATCCCTTTTATTAAACGAATGTGAATTCCTCTCGTTCACATTCAGCCAAGGCCTGGCAAACAGGGATATTTATGACCACAGACCTTATCTATCCTGGAAAGCTGCCATGTAAATATTTCCCAAGGGAGGTGCTGTGCAAGGAAAGGCTGGGCACAGAGTCTCTGAGATTCACGGACAGATCTTCACACTCCTGAAACGAATCTAACGACCGACCGAACGCATTGTTTCCTGCAAAAGCCCCCTCCACTTTCGCTCCTCTTTTATTTCCTAGGGGAGGGGCCAATCACTTTCCACCTGTGACTTTACTCAGAAGTCTACCCTGATTTCTGAGTTGTTCTTTTCTTCTGGCAGCTCTGTGCATGTGTGCACACACTTGGAACAGGCTCCAGCTGTTCCTCTGCCTCACTGTTGTCTACCTCCGAAGGCACCTTATCACTGCCAGATGGCCCTGGCCCTCTCTCTGCCTCTGATGCAGAGCCCTCATCGGAGCCTTCCCCAGCCTCCAGGACTGGCCCATGTTCCTCCCCAACCTCCTTACTGTCCGACTCTACTGCCAGCTCTGCTGACCGGCCACAACAATGTGATTACAATTCAGGTACTTGGCTATTGACTCATATTTATGATGGTTGCAGAGGTCTTGTGATGATAAGAAAGGCCCTGAAGATTGGACCCTTTGATAAAACAGTAAAATCTTCATAACGAATAAAAAGGCGGAGAAGTTTTTTCCAGTGTCATGTCGCTAGAATAAGTTTAGAAGGACCATGTTGCATTTCTTTATTCAAAAGGTAAATCTCGTTGAATTTATTATTGCTCCCTCCAGACATGAATTGTCATCTAATGTTCAAAGCTAAACTGGTGCTAGATAAGAGTCAACGGAATTCATGGGAGCTGGACCTGGGTCTCTTGTGGCAACACAATGATGCCATACTGATGACACGTTTAACCTCACCTTCCAGCTCATCCTGCTCTTCTCCTACAATAACCCAGGTGGAAAGTTGACCGCTCACTTGGTGCCTTTTTAAAAAAATTAAATTTATACCCCGCCCTTCTCCAAAAGGACCCAGGGCGGCACACAGGAAATTTAAAAATACATAACAAAATCAAGTAGAAATTTTAAAAAACTGATTTGATACCGTCCTGCGCTAAAACCAAATTAAAATCCCAAAATTTAAAACTGTCTAAAATAGTCATTTGTGGAGGTTAGGCTAGGCCGGCTAGATGAAACAAATGTGTCTTTAAACACTGGCGAAAGAGGTGGAGGTCGGAGATGGTGCGAAGTTCAGGGGGTAGGTCGTTCCAAAGGGCAGGGCCTGCCACAGAGAAGGCTCTTCCCCTGGGTGTCACCAGTCAGCACTGTCCGGCCGACGGCACCCTGAGAAGACCCTCTCTGTGGGAGCGTATCGGTCTAAGGGATGTATGGGGCAGGAGATGGTCTCGCATGTAACTAGGTCCTGAGCCATGGAGCACTTTAAAGATGGTCGTCAAAACCTTGAAGCGCACCCAAAAGACCACAGGAAGCCTTGAAAGAAAGAGTAGAATTGTTCCTGGAGAATATAGCTTTCAGGGGTAGCTCAATTCTGATGGCTAAAGATTGCCCTTTTGCTCAACTTCCGGGAATAGATTTATGGCAAAAACTGGGGAAATCTTCTCCTGATAGATATTTGCTTTTAGTTTTGCAAACACTCCATGACGATTTGAAATTCAAAGGGTGGGTCAGGGCCATTATATTACAGAAATCTTGGTAGGTAAAGGAGTTAGACAGCGTTGCACTATATTGTTTAATGATTATAAGGCAAAGGTTCCCCTTGCATGCACATGCTAGTTATTCCCGACTCTAGGGGGCGGTGCTCATCTCTGTTTCAAAGCTGAAGAGCCAGCGCTGTCCGAAGATGTCTCTGTGGTCATGTGGCCGGCATGATTAAACACCGAAGGCACACGGAATACTGTTCCCAACCCACCAAAGGTGGTTCCTATTTTCCTCCTTGCATTTTTACATGCTTTCAAACTGCTAGGTTGGCAGAAGCTGGGACAAGTCATGGGAGCTCATTCCGGCACTAAGGATTTCGAACTGCCGATCTTTCTGATCAAAAAGTCAGTGTCTCAGCCACTGAGCCACCGGGTCCCTTTCAATGATTATATAAACCCCTTAAGTGACAGGGGTTGATGGCTCAGCGGTTAAAGCAAGCCACTGAGCATGTGAACTGGAAAACTCGCAGCCCGGGTTTGAGACCTGAGCACCATTGAGATGGGGTGAGTTCCGGTTACTTGCTCCATGTCCTGCCCACCTCGCAGTTCAAAAGCATGTAAATGTGAGTAGATAAATAGGGAAGGTAACAGCATTCCATGCACCTTGGCATGAAGTCATGCTGGTCACAGAACCACAGGGGTGTTGTCATATAATACTGGCTCCCTCAGCTAATAAACAGAGATGAGGACCTCTCCTTAGAGTCTGAAAACCTTTATTTTTAATTGACAGATCACCCCAGTTGGCACATAAAAGCATGTTTCAACACTCTAAGAGTGGGTGATGTAACGATATTGGTGTTAATGCAGGTTGATCTGAGAAGGACCTTGCAATCCTGTGTGGAATTCTGCTCGGAGAAAGTACTTGAGATCAATTAGGACAAACTTACAAGTTTTGCAAAGTGCTCTTAAAACCTTAAATTGAAAGGGGCATGAGCTACACCAGGTCAAACAGTTGTAAGTACTTGGGGATAATATTTAACCTACAGAAAGTTAAAATGCATACTTACAGTACTCTGTTATAATTTGCAGAAAGATCAAGCTTGACTGTTCAAACCTTAAAAAAAAAAAAATATCGGGGAACAATATATATTCCAATAGAACAGAATATCTGTGGCTGTAGGAGAAGATCAGGCAGAGATGGAGGTGTTGGAGTTAAGCATGTCATCGGTTTAGAGTCGTTGCATTCCCACAAGTGGTGCAAGTTCAACTTCTCCTGATTTCTCTAGGCACTTATCTGGTGCAAATTTAGTACTGAACTTCAGGTGTCCAGATTCTTGTATATAGGCCACAGCAATAAACCACCTGGTCTGCAACTTTAACAACTTCTGCTGCAAGCCGCCCAAAACGAGTCAGGCATTAACATATGGTCCTGATCCTTTGTGCCTGACAGTAGCTCAGGGTTGAACTGTGGAGCATCCTTGATGCTCTCTCTGTTTATACCTTGGTTGTATTTAACAGATTAACAGAGTTGGAAGGGATCTTACAGGTCATCTAGTCTAACTCTTCCCCGCCCAAGCAGGAGACCCTACACCATTTTTGACAAATGGCAGTCCAGTCTCTTCTTGAAAGCCTCCAGTGATGAAGCTCCCACAACTTCCGAAGGCAACTTCTGTCCCTTGGGTTGATTGTTCTCACTGTCAGAAAATTCCTCCTTATTTCCAGGTTGAATCTCTCCTGGATCAGTTTCCATCCATTATTCCTTGTCTGGCTTTCAGGGTGCCTTGGAAAATAGTGTTACACCTTCCTAACCGGAAACCCCCCATTGAATCCTGAAGCCAACCAGAAGTCCAATTCCCCCACCATAGTGTGGCGTCCTTTTTCCTCTACCTGTCCTAACCAAAAACCCTATCAATTGTGGAGCCGACTGGCGACAGGGAGCCACAGCAGAGGGATGAAAGAGCCACATGCGGCTCCAGAGCCACGAGTTGCTGACTCCTGGCCTAGCCTAATGAAAAAGAGGATTAGGGGCGACATGCTGGCTACCTTCTGATACTTGAGGGGCTGTCACAGGAAAGAAGAGATTGATTTATTCTGCAAAGCACCTGAGGGCAGGACAAGGAGCAATGGGGGGAAGTTCAATAAAGAGAGTTCCTACCTGGGAACAGAGGATAAATTTAAGTGAAAGCAATTAATCAATAGAACAGCTTGCCTCTCAGCATTATGGGCGCTCCATAGCTGGAGTTTTTCAAGAAAAAAAAAATTGGACAGCAATTTGTACGGGATGTTATACGATCTCAGCCTTGGGCAGGGGTTTGAACTAGAGGACCTCCAAGGTCCCTTCAGTGCTACGATTCCATGATTCATTCTTTCCCTATCGTTCCCTTGGTAGGAAAGCGTACAAAACTTCTTGCAAGGATTGGTTTTGCCCCATATGGAACAATGAGAAACATTGCTTATTATCTTTTCCACATCATTTGCCAAGATACATGGTCAACCCTCTTCGACACCATAAATAGCAAATTACTCCAGATATATTTTGTACGGTGGTATTTGGGGATTATTATTATTATTTTGATAGAATGGATGTAGTCTTTCCGAATGTTACTGATTAAGGGGAGAATTGTAGGACTTTTTTTGCAAGAGCAGAATAGCCTAGCTTTTTTTTTAAATACCCATCAGTTGTTTTAGAATTCTGTATTTTAGCTTCTCAGTTAATCATTGAACGGTAGCAAAGATCTAATCTTACTGTTTTTGTTGCCTTTGTTTCCGTGAGGATGAGGATAACAGATTCTTCTTAGGTTCAGTTACTTTGTTAGCCTTATTGATGTTATAGATATTGATGCTATTAATTCTGTATTCATACACTGTATTCACAGCTGCATGGATGCTTTCTTATAACCTACTGTATCTTCTTTTGCTGGTCATCGAGTAAAATAAATTTCCAGGTTTTTCCTTCTCTTCATTATTATCATCGTCGTCATCACTCTTCATTATTTTCAATTTCATTTGGGTGGATTGATTGATTGATTCCTTTCCTTTCCTCCCTCCGTACACCCTTCCTTCTCTATTTCTTCCCTCCCTCCTTCTTTCCATCCTCTCTTCTCCCTCTCTTCCTTCCCTCCCTCCGTCCCGCTTTCCTTCCCTATTTCCTCCCTCCCTCCTCCTTTCCATCCTCTCTTCTCCCTCCCTCCCTACTTCCTTCTTTCCTTCCCTATTTCCTCCCTCCCTCCTTCTTTCCATCCTCTCTTCTCCCTCTCTTCCTTCCCTCCCCCGTCCTTCCTTCCTTCCCTCTCTCCCTCCTTCCTTCCCTATTTCCTCCCTCCTTCTTTCCATCCTCTCTTCTCCCTCCCTCCCTACTTCCTTCTTTCCTTCCCTATTTCCTCCCTCCCTCCTCCTTTCCATCCTCTCTTCTCCCTCCCTCCCTACTTCCTTCTTTCCTTCCCTATTTCCTCCCTCCCTCCTTCTTTCCATCCTCTCTTCTCCCTCTCTTCCTTCCCTCCCTCCGTCCTTCCTTCCTTCCCTCCTTCCTTCCCTATTTCCTCCCTCCCTCCTCCTTTCCATCCTCTCTTCTCCCTTCCTCCCTACTTCCTTCTTTCCTTCCCTATTTCCTCCCTCCTTCTTTCCATCCTCTCTTCTCCATCCTTCCTTTCCGCCCTCCCTACTTTCTTCCTTCCCTCCCTTTGTCCTTCCTTCCCTATTTCCTCCCTCCTTTTTTCCATCCTCTCTCCTCCCTCCCTCCCTTCTTCTTTCCGTCCTCTCTCCTCCCTCCCTTTCTCCCACCCTCCCTCCCTCCCATGGCTGTTTCTGTCCTTTTGAAATGGGCAGAATCACATCTAGGAACAAATCGAAGGTATGCCACAGTTTATCTCTGGAGGTTTATTAGTATCTAACCCAGCCCCTTCCTGGGCTGGGCTGTAATTTTTACAGTAACATTTCCTGAAGATAACAGTGCATCATGCAACCAGTTTTAAATCCTTCTGGCTCCAAGAGCTGCAAGTAGAAGAAGTGGGGAAGACAGAGAGAGGGAGAGAAATTCTTGGGAGTCTTTCCCCACCCTCCCTTCACCGAGAGGCCAGAGAGAAATTAACTCTGAAGAAGATCGATTTCAAAATACAGCACATCTTCCAGACATCCACTCTAATCTTTCCGGGCCCATCTTTAGTGGCAGACAATTTGTTCCGTTCTCTCCAGCTCGCTCCTTCAAAAAGTAGCAATCACATTTCCCCCCCCTGAAAAAAAAGTATATACTTAGAAGTCCGTAGCTATAGAGCTTAGTGAAGGTCGAGGAGAAGAAGGAGCGGTAGAAGGAGGAGGAAAAGAAGGAGGAGGAGTGGAAAGAGGAGAAGGAGGAGGAGGAGGAGGAGAAGAAGAAGAAGAAGAAGAAGAAGAAGAAGAAGAAGAAGAAGAAGAAGAAGAAGAAGAAGAAGAAGAAGAAGAAGAAGAAGAAGAAGAAGAAGAAGAAGAAGAAGAAGAAGATGATTATTATTATTGGTGTTGTTTTTATTTTGAGAATCTCTTTTGACTGACTGGCACTAACTGTTCTTCTAACAAGATCTTTCTATTACTTTACACTGGAGACTGGCCTCGCACACGGAGACTGAGGTGGGAGTAAATTAATGGTGGGGAATGTGATGGGAAAAGTGATATTTGAACTACTGTCGCTTGTTGAAATCTGCTTCATGTTTATTTTCAACTCCTTTTGCGCCTCTCCCCTGCTGTCCAATCTTTATTTGAATGAGCCAAGCAGGCTAAACGGCAAAAGAGCATTAAGACCAATTTTTTAAAATCTCTTAAACCAGCAAATCTCTTTGCTGGCTGGAGAAGTCTGGGAGTTGAAGTCCTTCAGACTTAAAGTTGCAAAGGTTGGCGACCCCTGTCTTAAACTTCTTCAACCAGGCAAAAAATGCAGAGTCTTCTCTGGTTTGAAAACATTTGCTTTTATTTTCTTATTTTTATTTATTGCCGTGCGTTTTTTCAGCAAGACGTTTGTCTTGGATCTTCTTGGGGGTGGTTTTGGGTGGAATTGCCATTCAGATGACTTTATCCTAAATAGCATCTGGCAAAAGGGGTATCGAAGAATTTAACATTTCTTTTTAAGTTCAACCAACCGATTGGTTGAGCTATCTTTTTTTTTTTTTTTGAAGATCGAGTGCCCGCCGATCTTCCATGGTGAAAACTGGGTTTTCAAACGTTGTTGAACATGGTTGGTTTTGCTGAATACGCCTTGCGTCATTCTCTTTTATTTATTTGTGGGTATTGTGCGTACTTAAGTACTTTGGTATTTGAAAAAGCGATCCATGAAAATCGGAGCAATGATCAATCATATCTCCTTCGAAAGTCTTATTGAGGTCGGTTGAGAATGGTTGATGGAATGATAGGTAGATGAGAAGAATGCATGAGGAACATCTGAAGATGGTAGTTGAGAAACGAACTCTGGACATTTCTGAAAATTTTAAATAACTGCTTTGTGTCTGGATGGTCTGAAGTTCCCTTTATTTCATTTGAGCTTTTCTGCATTGGCTTATCTTAACCGTTTGACCCACCACCATAGAACCCCATATGGGAGCTTTGCATTAAAATCCCTAGAATTGTATTTTGTCCTTGTCAAAACCAAGATGGAGAAAAAAAAACCGATGAAGCTGTTACAATTACAATCACAATTTCCATCTCCAAAGGTTTCTGAAAATAAGGCAGCTTCTACTGGTCATTGTTGTCAGTGCTCCTTGTCTTGTGGCACTGAATTTTTCCTGAATCTTCTGGGGTATTCTAGAGACCTTTGCTTTCTCCTGGACTTCAGCCATTCTGAAATAAATAAATAAAATAAATAAAAACAAAGCCATAAACCAGGTTTTCCTCAGTTGAGAGCATTCAGTCAGTGTGATAAAGTCAGCATAAAGAAGTCAGGTGAGAAATTATGGAAATTGTAGATCAAGATATCTGGATCACGGTAGAAAAGGGTGATACAAGTTTCTCACTGGTTCTAATAGCTGGTTAGTTGGTTGGTTGGTTGGTTGTTGTTCATACTTTTGATATGTTTTCAGTGGAGATGATAGATAAATGGATGAATGAATAGGAGGATGGATGGATGGATGGATGGATGGATGGATGGATGGATGGATGGATGGATGGATGGACCGGCGAGCAGGCAAGAAGGCATTGGCCTGTGTATTTGACCTTCATTGATGTGGGTACATTTAGTAGACCTGCTCCAGAGTTTATGTGTATTTGATAAACTAAAAACATGCTCTTTAATAATTGTGTTTGTTAACAGTGAAATGTTTACAATTTAATATCAGGATAAGACAACATTGTCCCCAAGTTCATAATCTAGAAAGACAGAAAACGGATAGAAAAAATACCTGTGCAATCATAGATGGTTTGAGGTGGTTACTCAGCAGGTCAAATTATTTGCAGACTTAATTATGTTCTATCAAGTGCTTAAAAGACCTGCTTCTTAGAAAACATTTTTTCTCTCCATTTTGTGGGTATTATGCTAATCTTGAGATGAAATCTGTGCAAATCAACAAATTAGTGTAAGTAGGGAGGAGAAGGAGTGATGAGGATCCAGATTCCAAATCAGGCTTTATCCAGCCTGTTGCTTCTCCATTTGGTCTGTTTGCACATGTTTTCCTTCAAAACCCAGTGAAAAAAATGCTATGCAAAATTTTTCCTTTTTTTAAAAAGAAAAAGCATGGTTAAAAAAATCAAAGTATTGTCCAACCGGCCTTCGGTGCTAAAAGCAGAAATTGGATGTGATCTTGAAAGTAAACCTTAAGTAAACATCCTTTCTCCATTGTTCGTGGAGATAGCATCCAGGAATGGGTTAACCATCTGTTATCCAATCGGACTGAGTCTGCAACATTAATGTCCCGGCGTCTCTGGTAGCCACCCAGCTTTTTGACTCCACCCAGCTTTTTGACTCAGTCTGCTATCAGGACTGGACATGTTCTTTTTCCTCTCTCTGTTTCAAACTTTTAAACACCTTTTTTACAGGCATAGAGGTTGGCTCTCTTCTAATTCCATCTGGGTTGAGCAATCAAACTGGCCTGCAGAGCTAAAAGCACACGGGACTTGGATTTGATCTTGAAAGTAACCCTTAAGTAAACATCCTATCTATGTTTGTTTTCTTCCTAGAAAAAGATCTACAAGTACAAGAAAGTGCTGAGTAATCCAAGCCGCTTAGAGGTGGTCCTGAAAGAAATCCGGACTTTGGTGGATATGGCATTAACTTCCCCTTTGCAGGATGAATCCATCCATCAAGCTCCTTTAGAAATTGTTTCCAAGTTGCTTTCAGAGGTAAGTCTTTGGCAACGATGGCTCTTCATTTCTGTTTTCCATGATCCAAGTCAACAAACTAGTAAACCCAGGGCAGCAGATTTTTAGGCAGAATCTATTACAGGGCGGTGCCATGGCTCAGAGTGTCGTACAGTGGGGTGAGCAGCCATCTTTGCCCAGTTCCTGTCCACCTAGCAGTTCAAAGACAAGTAAATGCGAGTAGATAAATAGGTATCACTTCGGTGGGGAGAAAACAATGCTCTGTGACGTCATGCTGGCCACATGACTGCAGAAACATCTTCAGATAGCACTGGCTCAATGGTCTTGAAATGGAGATGAACTCCACTCTCTATAAGGTAAAGGCAAAAGTTCCCCTCGCACACAGGTCTAGTTGTTCCTGACTCTAGGGAGTGGTGCTCATCTCCGTTTCAAAGCTGAAGAGCCAGTGCTGTCCAAAGATCATGTGGCTGGCATGACTAAACACTGAAGGTGCATGAAACGTTGTTACCTTCCCACCAAAGGTGGTCCCTATTTTTCTACTTGCATTTTTACGTGCTTTCGGACTGCTGGGTTGGCAGAGGTATAATCTTCAGAAACTCCTTTCCTTGCTCTTATAGGGCTGTCCAACCTTGGCAATTCTAGGACTTGTGGACTCCCAGAATCCCCATTATTTCAGTGGGATCACCCCCATCCTCAAGTTAAGGACTGGCCATTTAAAAAGCTGCCCATTGAAACTCCTTGCCCATAAGAAAGATGCGCGGGAAATGTTATCTTAACCCTACAACTCTTTTCCCACAAATACTGTAAAACCAATAAAAATCGTTTACCAAGAAAGATGCGCGGGAAGCCGATTTACGCCATCCTAGACTGGTTGTCCATTTGGTTTGGTAGTTTAACCTCTTGTCTGGAATCTTTCCTGACTCCTTTGTTGTGAATGATTGTAGGTGGGGAGGACTCGGGAGTGATTATTGTCAAGATGGGAAGTGTTTGCATCACCCTCAGCGATTGAGTTCTCTGGCTTGGGGGTTCCGGGAGAATTAAAGATGGGAGATGTTGCTGGGTGGAAACAGTGTCACCAGCATCGCAGCTGCCGTTGCGCTCTTCCTCAGTGACTGGATCTTTTGAGTGATGCGTGATCAGTTAGAATCATCTAGCTCAGGGGTCTGCAAAGTTGGCTCTTTTGAAGTCCACCAGTCTTAAAAGAGCCGACTTTGCAGACCCCTGATCTAGCTTAATGGGTGATTCTCCAGATTGATTGGAAATGGGGGCCCCTGTGGGAAAAACGGAGCAGATGGATCTTGAAACCAATTCCAGATTGATGATCAGGGTGATGATCTGCCATTGATTTCTTAATGTAATCTCTAACATAATGTAATCTCAATTTTTGTAAATGTAATCTGATCTCAATTTTGTAAACATCACGTTAATGTAACCTCAATTTTTCAGGCGACCAATCTAACTGCTCAAGAGCATGAAAATATTATTGTGGTAAGTTACAAAAACTCTTTTTTCAGGGAGGGTGGGAATAATCAGTCTCCTTCCTTGAGTTTGATTTCTCTAGGGCAGGGGTCTGCAAAGTTGGCTCTTTTAAGACTGGTGGACTTCAACTCCCAGAATTCCCTAGCCAGCTGGCTGGGGAATTCTGGGAGTTGAAGTCCACCAGTCTTAAAAGAGCCAACTTTGCAGACCCCTGCTCTAGGGTATTCTTTCTCCGCGATTTTTTTAAAAAAACTACAGATTTAATATGGTTTCATTCCAAGGTTACGCAGGAATGAACATTATTTTCATTCCCTTTTACCCTAAAATAGAAAAAGGAACATTATTTTCATTCCCTTTTACCCTAAAATATTTGAAGAGAAATGATAGGGTTGAGGAAGTGGCAAGAATTAAATATTACAGCCCATCCGTTGCGTAGCTTGTATTGTTAGTATTTATTACATTCAGAGTCTAAAAAAAATCAGGAGAATGTCAGGATTGAAAGGGATGTTCCAATATATCTTTCCCAAAATAATTAGGGTGCATCTGGTTGGCTAAATGATGTGAAGGAGAAGACTATATTCTTCCTGCATATTTCATTATCTTTTCCTTTTAAAAATGCTAGCCAAGTCCACCATTTATCACAAAGGGGAAGGTTGTCTCCTTAATTTTCTAGCTGAATTTTGGAAGCTCCCAATTTCCAACACCATTGTTAAGCAATCTTACCTTAGTTGCCATTGTCATCTGGTTCCATAATGGTCTCAACAAACCTTCCAACACAAATAATGTGACCAAGGAGCAAGTGCGATAATAATCTGCTGCCAGATGTGAATGCAGCTTTGCCGTCACTCAAAAAATCCTTTGGAGAAGCAGCTCAAATACTTTTGACCACCGAAGGAGAAGAGAGAACTCCTTGGAATAGACCCCGATGTTGGGAAAAGGAGAAGGAGATGGAAGAAGATGAGATGGTTAGATAGTGTCATTCACTCAATGAACATGAATTTAATACTATAAGCTGTCCAGAGTTATCCTGTGGTAAAATGGACAGCCAATAAATTGGATGGGTGGGTGAGTGGATGGATGGACGGACAGATGGATGGATTTGGACAAACTCCAAAAGAAGACAGGAAGGCATGGTGCAGAATGACATTCAGCAGGTTCTGACCAGTTCTGGAGAACCAGTAGCATAAATTTTGAGTAGTTCGGAGAACCAGTAAATACCACCTATGACTGGTCCTGGCCCCATCTATTCTCTGCCTCCCGAGTCCCAGATGATTGGGAGGGAATGGAGATTTTGCAGCATCCTTCCCCTGGAGTGGGGAGGGAATGGAGATTTTGCAATATCCTTCCCCTGGAGTGGGGAGGGAATGGAGATTTTGCAGTATCCTTCCCCTGGAGTGGGGAGGGAATGGGGATTTTGCAGCATCCTTCCCCTGGAGTGGGGAGGGAATGGAGATTTTGCAATATCCTTCCCCTGGAGTGGGGAGGGAATGGAGATTTTGCAGTATCCTTCCCCTGGAGTGGGAAGGGAATGGGGATTTTGCAGTATCCTTCCCCTGGAGTGGGGAGGGAATGGAGATTTTGCAGTATCCTTCCCCTGGAGTGGGGAGGGAATGGGGATTTTGCAGCATCCTTCCCCTGGAGTGGGGAGGGAATGGAGATTTTGCAGCATCCTTCCCCTGGAGTGGGGAGGGAATGGAGATTTTGCAGCATCCTTCCCCTGGAGTGGGGAGGGAATGGAGATTTTGCAGCATCCTTCCCCTGGAGTGGGGATGTAATGGGGATTTTACAGCATCCTTCCCCTGGAGTGGGGAGGGAATGGGGATTTTACAGCATCCACACCCACCAAGCCATGGCCACCAAACCACACCATACCCACAGAACCGGTAGTAAAAACAATTTGAATCCCACTACTGGCCTTTTGGGCTGCGGTCCACAAGGTCTTGAGGGATCGGATATGACTGATCAACTGAATGACAACAACACATGGATTAGGAAATTATTTTCCATTCAATTCTCGGGAGGTTTCAATAACAGAGAAATTTTATCCTCTGCTCGAGTAGCGTTAATTATGGGAATCGGTCTTCCAACAAGATAAGTCCTTCTTGAATGCTCATGCTCACTGTTTGGCTTTAATGTAGGCCTGTGGTTTTTACATATATGTTGGTTGTCTCTTTACATCCAAGTGGAAAAGATATTCAAGCAGTTGAGTTCACAAAGAGTTGATGCTCTGAGAAAGAATTGCCAAAAAGATTTTTGCAGAAGCTTCTTCCTGTCTTAAAAAACAAGACAAAACAACATCTGTTTTTGCAATCTGGTACCTGGAATTCTTTAGCCCCAGGACAGACCAAACCTTGAAGACTCTTCTGTTCTGACAATACTTCATAATTTGCCATCGTGGTAGCAGTGACATAATCTGATTATGGGGCTGCTGTTAGTCTTAGTGCCGTTACGGCATGTAACTAACTGCGTTTGGGTTGCCTAGCAATGGACCGAGAAAGGATGAAGTTAGGAATTGGGAAAACAAGAGCTTTGTTGGAAAGGAAGAAGTTTCCATTTGCTTTCGATAGATCCGGAAACTCTTCAAACAGGGCTTGTTAGGCCAAGGGGGAAAGATGGGCCCCATCTGATGTGCATCCTGTGGAAGCAGGATGCAACAGTGGGGACCAGCTGCACATGCGTGTAAATATTTTAGGGGAGGGCTTATTTTGGGAGGTGGTCTTATTTCGGGGGAAATAGGGTAGCAGAGGAAGAAACCCACACCTCTTCCCTAAACACTTTCCCCAGGATGCTCATCTATCAGTAACAGTTAAATTGTCATCCTGACCACTGTTGAACCTTCGATGAAGGGCCCCTTGTTCCATATAGCACCCCAAATTAAATCAGAGTCCGAGGCAAAGGATTCCTCAAAGTTCCAATTTATTAAAAGAGCCATGTTGGCACATCTGGGAAAACCCGAATCTGAAAGCTTCCCGGTTTTCCCCACCCCGTTGAAAGTTCAAGATCTTGCCCCCCAAACCCACCAGTCCATCCCACGGTCCAATCTTCCACTGCCACACCGGCAGCTCCCACCCATCCAGTTGCAGGTGCAGAGACAAGGATGACCTTGACTTTCTGAGAAGAATGTTGTTATGGCTACATATCACCCAACTCCGTGTAATCCCCCCCCCCTCCCATTTTCCCACAATAGAAAGTAACAGTCGAAGTCCAAAAGAAAAGATGGCTTGCAGGCATGACACCTTGGTCCTGATGAGGCTCCATGTGTGATTCACCTTGTCTGCTCTGGCAGCCCAAATGTTTGGAAATCTCTTAAATCAAATTTTTTTTAATTTTTATTTAATTTTTATACCGCGCCAATTAAAAACGGAAATACAAACATGTCAATAAAAACGGACGTATAATAAATAAGACTACAGAATAAAATCTAATTAAATTTAAATGCCCTGTGCTAAAGATTCCCTAAAACATACCCACACATTAAAACCCTCAAGATAATTTGCTACTCAGTCTACGAAAGTGGTCTCAGGGACTAGGCTAGGCCGACTAGTTGGAAAAGATGAGTCTTCAAACGTTGGTGGAAGAGGCGGAGGTCCGTGGTGATCCGGATTTCGGGGGGCAGGTCGTTCCAGAGGGCTGGGCCCGCCACAGAGAAGGCCCTTCCCCTGGGGGTCGCCAACCGGCATTGCCCGGCCGACGGCACCCAGAGAAGACCCTCTCTGTGGGAGCGAATCGGCCGAAGGGATGTAGGAGATTCTGAAGAGGTCTTTTATCTATGTCATCTTCTGCGGTAATGTGTTGCCTTCGAGAGCCCTTTCCTCCTTCTGATTTGAGATGGAGGAATCATAGAGAGCCTGCTTTTGATATAACGAATGAAAATAAACATGCTATCATTCCTTCATCATTTTAGGCACTTGCTCCTTTGCTGGAAAACAATCACCCACCACCTGACCTGTGTGAATTCTTTTGCAAGGTATTTCTGGCGTCTTGGTTTCTTTTCTTAATTTTGGCAACCGATGTCCAAGACTGTCTTAAGCGACAGCTTCTTAAACAAGTTAAGGTTTTGTTTGTAGAGAGTAAGGAAGGTGTAACCTTCATGGATATGCGCAGAAACTGTGATTTTCTAGACAAAATGGGATAAAACTTTTTTTTTTAAGTCCAAAGAAAATGGATAACATTCAGGCAGTTTGCTTAGACAGCGTAAATGGAGGAGAGACAGCACAGTCTGAAGATGTTGTTATTGTAGCTTCTCTCAATAAACTTTTTTTTTTAGCTTTCTGCAGTTGATTTTTTTTGTCTGATCTACCTAGTGAGGCTGTCCTTAACTACAGTCCTCCAAGATTAGCATGAATTATAAGCATTATTTTGGTTGGTTGGTTGGTTGGTTGGTTGGTTGGTTGGTTGGTTGGTTGGTTGGTTGGTTGGTTGGTTGGTTGGTTGGATGGATGGATGGATGGATGGATGGATGGATGGATGGATGGATGGATGGATGGATGGATGGATGGATGGATGGATGGATGGATACACAGACAGACAGACAGACAGGCAGGCAGGCAGGCAGGCAGGCAGGCAGGCAGGCAGGCAGGCAGGCAGGCAGATACATACATACATACATACATACATACATACATACATACATACATACATACATACATACATACATACATACAGTGGTGGGATTCAGCCACTTCGTGTTGTTAACTTTCTGAGCAGTTTGATGAACTGGTTGTTAGAAGAAATCATTATGGCAGAGAACTGGTTGTTAATTTATTTGAATCCCACCACTGGATAGATGGATGGATGGATGGATGGATGATAGACAGACACAGAGATATATACAGAGATAGATAATACAGAGATGGATACAGAGATAACGAGATAAATGAGCAAGCAAGCCAACAATTGTCTGGGATGAAAATTCAATTTGAGGGATGCTCCAGTATTTATTAACAACATTGTAGAATGGCTGTTTCGCTATCTTTCCAATTATAGCACAGAACCTTTCTATGCTAGTGAAAGAAATACATCAACATGTTGACGTCTATTGGGCTTCCCATCTAATATTGGGAATTTGGGGTTGCAAAATACTGTAACCCAGTTGGACCCATTGTTCACTACTCGATCTCACTTGCTTTTAACTGACATGGTTTCCAAGCATGACAGCTTCAGAAAGAAGAGGAACAGGCAACATGAGTGGGACGTAACTTCGGTGGTCCTTACTGAGAAGTACTTTTCAAACCCTTCACAAAGATCTATCTGGTCGATTGGGGAAGAGAGCCCTTATAACTGATGTTATTCTTGTTAAGATGAATAGAAAGGTTGGGATCATTAGCGGCTGTGGATTTTGCTTTTTCTCACCACTTTTTAAACCTAACCATCTCTTGACACAGCATTGCCGAGAACGCCCCCGGTCTATGGTGGTCATAGAAGTCTTCACTCCAGTGGTACAAAGAATCCTAAAACATAACATGGTGAGTCCATCACTTTGTTGCCTTGGTTCAGAGTTTTCAGTACAAAATCTTCACATTGCTGTTATTTTATGCGGTCTGTTATGTCCATGGGACAAGGAAGTAGGTACAATGGTACTTCGGTACTCGACTGCGTTCGAAACTCATTGGGTTTGGTACTTAATGCATTTTGACACAAAAATGTGGTACTCAACTGTGTTGAAACTCATCGGATTTGGTACTCAATGCATTTTGACACAAAAATGTGGTACTCAACTGTGTTGAAACTCATCGGATTTGGTACTCAATGCATTTTGACACAAAAATGTGGTACTCAACTGTGTTGAAACTCATCGGATTTGGTACTCAATGCATTTTGACACAGAAATGTGGCACTCAACTGTGTTGAAACTCATTGGATTTGGTACTCAATGCATTTTGACACAGAAATGTGGCACTCAACTGTGTTGAAACTCATTGGATTTGGTACTCAATGCATTTTGACACAGAAATGTGGTACTGAACTGTGTTGAAACACATCGGATTTGGTACTCAATGCATTCTGACACCAAAATATCCACTAGGCCAGAACATGTTATGAAGGACTGCCATCCCTCTTCCCCCACCTCCAAACCCTGAAAATTGTTACCAAGTGTTAACAAAACTGGATTCAGTACCCTGATTGTATATTCTTATGTTCTGCCTCTAGCTCTTAATCCATCAAAAGCAGTTGTAACTGCTTGAGTGGTATTCTTTTTAAAAAAAAAAAAAAATCGGCAGTCACCTTCCTCTGAATCAGTTGCCCAAATTGATGAAACGATCGCCCTTTATACTTTGCAGAAAATCTTTTGCTTTGCAAGTGGCACAAACCCCTCTCTCTCTCTCTCTGTGTGTGTGTGTGTGTGTGTGTGTGTAAAATGCACCCAGGCTGCTTTTGCACAGTTTTGCAAGAACTGAAACGTTGCAACATGAAACGGCTTGTGCCAAGAGGCCTGCGACTTTTCCCTTGGTTGCTCATGAGTCTGCCCTCTTGCAAGAATCTAGTGGCACACGTTTTACACGTGCAAATTTATTTTTTTTAAAAAAATCTGCACGGCCCTTCAAGAAAGAAAAGCGATCTTAGAGGGAGCCCACTGTGGGATTATCCCAAAATAATGTCAGTTCCGGTATGCAAAAGATGGTTGACAATCCCTTGGAGCTTTCTAACTGCCAAAGTGCTTTGACCAACCAGGGTAGATCATGAACAGCTGAGATTTATAGTCTGGCCTTCACAACTTCATTGTCTCGGCCGTTCAGATGTTCAGCTTTCGCATTGCTCCCGGCTCTAAAAAGACTCAAATCTTCTTGGTCCTGATGAATTTGGAGAACCGCCATTTGTGACATCATACAAACATTTGTTGTGCTAATGGCATTCTAAGGGGAGGCGTAAATCAGCCGAAAGTTCCCGATTCCTTTTGTGAGTTTGTGCAGTTCCCTTCGCTGGGCAAGCAGGGGCTCTAATAGACACAAGCGTTTTTGCCAACGGACTGAGGAATTTTACAGAGAAAAGAGCACAAGGCGTCAGAGCAGGCTGTCAATCATTTATGTCCATAGTGCCTGCTTGCTTTCTGAACCAATCATATTTGGAACATGTGTCTAAACTGTTCCTGAACTTTTTCATACCAGTTTCTAAGACTACCCCTGCCTTCATTGCTGGACAGGACAAATGTTGTGGTGTGGCACCCTTAACAACATAAAAAATCATGGAATACCTCCATTTGGGTACCTGGCAATTTAGCTGTGCCCTCTTCCACTCTGATAGACAGAAACAACAGTAATAGCGATAGGACTTAGCAATAGCAAGAGCACTTAGACTTATATACCTCTTCACAATGCTTTACATAGTCAGCCTATTTGCCACCAACAATCTGGCTCCTCATTTTACTGACCACAGAAGGATGGAAGGCTGAGTCAACCCAGGGGTGAAATAAAGCAGGTTCTGACAGGTTCTGGACAACCAGTAGCGGAAATTTTGAGTAGTTTGGAGAACCTATGGCAGAAATTTTGAGTAGTTCAGAGAACCAGCAAATGCCACCTCTGGCTGGCCCCAGAGCGGGATGGGAATGGAGATTTTGCAGTATCCTTCCCTTGAGTGGGGAGGGAATGGAGATTTTGCAGTATCCTTCCCTTGAGTGGGGAGGGAATGGAGATTTTGCAGTATCCTTCCCTTGGAGTAGGGAGGGAATGGAGATTTTACAGTATCCTTCCCTTGAGTGGAAAGGGAATGGAGATTTTGCAGTATCCTTCCCTTGAGTGGGAAGGGAATGGAGATTTTGCAGTATCCTTCCCTTGGAGTAGGGAGGAAATGGAGATTTTACAGTATCCTTCCCTTGAATGGAAGTAGCCTGCAGTACTACATTCTAACCATTGCGCCACCACGACTCACAACTTAGATGTATATGCCGCTTCATGGTCTTTTACAGCCCTCTCTGAGTGGCTTACCGAGTCCTCCTCTTGCCCCCAACAATCTGGGTCCTCAGTTTATCAACCTTGGGAGGATGGAATGAGTCAATCTTGAGCCGGTCAGGATCGAACTCCTGGCAGTGGGCAGAGTTAGTTTGCAATACTGCATTCTCCTAAAATGTTTATGTCTCGCTGTCCCTTGATCTCGTCAGCTCCTGGCTCTCATTTGGGCTACGTAACGTTCTGAGCAAGGAGAAGGAATTCACTGTTGGTCTTTAACGTGGACATGCATCTTGAAGCTTCCCCATGTTCGTGGTAGTCTTCCATCCACAATGGAAGATGTAGCCCAACACCCCTAGAGAACATTTGATTTTGTGGACCAATTTAGACTACTGCGTGTCCCGCCATCAGCCCTTATTTCCAAGTAAAAAACCGAAGACCCAAATGTTCAGAAGAAAACAAGGATACCTATTGCCCGAAGCGATCCAAAGCACTTGGCATTCGAAGCTGTGTTGTAATAACATCACAGCAGCAAATTAAATAACTAGCAAATTTGCAGCTTTTTCGTGACATCTAAAATCAGCCGGCTGACTCAGCTGCCTCCGAATCCCCCTGGCCCTTATTTGGCATGTTTATTCTTTCTGCAAACTTTCTTGGAGCACGTTTTATTCAAGCCGGAGAAAACCTTTCCACCACCCAAATCTTGCAGATGGCAACTTTAGAGCTGGATGGGCATTTCTTCGTTGGTGATCTTGGAATTTTAGTAATGAAATAGGTGGGGTTGTTATAACTCAGTCCTCTAATCGGTGGGCAATGCCTCCCACCCAAACAAGTTAGTCAGGCTGGCTGGGGAAGATGGTTATTGCACTCATGGTACCTCAGGGCCCAGTGTTGGTACCATGATGCAATATGTTGAGTAACATTCTTTCCATTATGAGCAATGGTGGCGCAGTGGTTAGAGTGCAGTACTGCAGGCTACTTCTGCTGCCTGCCGGCTGCCTGCAATTTGGCAGTTAGAAACTCCCCAGGCTCAAGGTTGACTCAGCCTTCCGTCCTTCCGAAGTGGGTAAAATGAGGACCCAGATTGTTGGGGGCAAGAGGCTGACTCTGTAAACCGCTTAGAGAGGGCTGTAAAAGCACTATGAAACGGTATTCAAGGTGTTAATTATCATCTTCAAAGCGCTCCATGGCTCGGGACCTAGCTATCTGCGAGATTGGATCCTGCCCCATACATCCTCACGACCGATTCGCTCCCACAGAGAGGGACTTCTCCGGGTGCCGTCCACTAGACTTTGTCAGCGGGCGACGCCCAGGGGAAGGGCTCTCTCTGTGGCGGGCCCGGCCCTCTGGAACGACCTTCCCCCTGATATCAGAACGACCACGGACCTCCGCTCCTTCCGTACGAAATTGAAGACCTATTTCTTTCGACTGGCCGGCCTTGAATAATTTTCTCTGTCTATTGATTCCAAATATATTTTAATGGGTTCTTAATCAGTTTTAGCACGGGTAACACTGTTTAATTATGTTTTAAGTATGTATTTTGTATTTATTCTATATTGTTTTTAGTTTCTCCTGTGCACCGCCCCGGGTCCCTGTGGGGAGAGGGTGCGGTTAATAAATCCGAATTTGATTTGATTTGAATTTGATTTGGTATATAAGTCTATGTGCTATTGCTATTAATTAAAACAAAAAGAGTACATTGACTTACAACCATCAAATTTCAGTTGCTAAACAAGGTGATTGTCAAGTGAATCGCACACGATTTTACAACCATTCATGCCATGGTTGTTAAGTGAAACATTGTAAGTTTTAAGTAAATCACATGGTGTTTAAGGGGAATCTGACTTCTCTCATTGACTTTGCTTGTCGGAAGCCACCTGAAAAGTTCACAAACCATGGCGTGACCCAGGAAACTGCAATTGTAAATGCAGGTCAGTTTGCCAAGCATCCAAATTTTGATCACTTGACCTATGTTGCAGCATAACTCTGGAACGCTGAAATGAAAAGGAATGCATTCTATCAATAGTGTCAAATCGCAGTGCTTTGGACAGCGATAGTGTAGCATTTTGGATCCGAGTTCTGTTCAGATACAGCCTGTTGTGCCTTGAAATGGCTTCTACTGTACCGCACAGCGGAGTTGCCATGGTAACAGCTTCACAGTACTCCACAAGGGGGCTCCCTCTGGTAAGGGGGATTTGTTCCGGGCAAAGATGGATTATCAGCTAGTATCTGTATAAATACTGATTGAAACTTTCCTTTGCTCAAGGGAAAAATCCAGTCTTTGGCATTTCCGAGTCTTAAATATCTCTTTTTTTTTTGTTTCTGTTTTTGGAAAGGATTTTGGTAAATGTCCTCGGTTGCGGCTCTTTACTCAGGAGTATATTCTGGCCTTGAATGAACTGAATGCAGGCATGGAAGTGGTCAAGAAGTTCATCCACAGGTAAATATGGGCATTTGGTCAAAATCTCTGTTCCCTTTGTAGGACCTTTGTCTCGTCTTCATTTCAATGGCTTTCCTTGCCACAAGCTTTGATAGGCAACCTTTTGACATGAGTTTAACAAGGAAGGGTGTTTTGTCTACGGAGATTCTCCGTCATTCAGATCACGGCTGTCCCAAAGGTGGTTTTTCAAAAGTAAGCTGGACTTCGTTTTTCCTTGAAGACGTTTTACTTCTCATCCAAGAAGCGTCTTCAGTTCTGATTGAAGGGTGGCGGAGGGAAGGATTTAAAAGAGGGGTCACTCTTAAGGTTTGAAAGAGGCCATCTACATTAAGATTGACACCCGACAACAAAGAGGGGTGTCAGGGTTCCCAGTAAATCAGAGTCAGAGGCAAAGTATTGCTCAAAGTCCCAATTTGTTAAGAGAGACATGTTGGCACATCTGGGGAAACCTGAATCTGTAAGCTTCCCGGTTTTCCCCACCTAGTTGAAAGTTCAAGATCTTGCCCACCACGCCCACCAGTCCATCCCATGGTCCAATCTCCTATTCCCATGCTGGCAGCTTCCACCCATCCAGTTCCGGTCAGGTGCAGAGACAAAGGATGACCTTGGCTTTCTAGAAAGGAATTTTGTTATGGCTACATCGCATCTCACTCCTTACAATCCCCCCTCCCATTTTCCCACAATAGAAAATGCACAGTAGAATAATAGAAAGTGTGTGTGTGTGTGGGGGGGGGGGTTAACATAAGTATAACGACCCCCCCACCTCCTGTTTACAACACAGCAGCTCCAAGAAGGTCCCATTTGCACTGTTCAGGTGATCCTGAGGGCACAGATACACCTCCAAGGGTCCTCAGTGACTCTCAAAGAGAGTCCTAATGACCAGATGACTGCAAGGGATATAGATCCTTCCATTCTCCACTGAAGAAGCTTCTTGGATGAGTAGTGAAACATCTTCAAAGAAAAATGAAGTCCAGTTGAAAAAGCACCTTTGGGATAAAGAAGGGTGTTTGCTCTCAATATTGGCCTTCAATTTAGCAAGCCTTCTCCTCCTGGTAGGATGCATACCTCTGCAATGTTTCGTTTCCATTCAACAGTGACTCAAATCAATATTTATTTGGTCGACGGCCGGCAAAAATTTAAAACAACCAAAGCAGATTGAAGCAAATAAATACCATAATATGCTAACAACTAGTAGAATTCATCATTGACCATAGCACTCTCTTCTTCTTCTTTATTATTATTATTATTATGCTAATACAGTTGTTCCCTTGGTTGACAAATCTAAAACATTAATAAGTATAAATTAAAAGTAAATACTACTTCCAAAGGGACTGGGCATTTTGCAGTCCCAAAGGAACCAAGTCAGGCAAACTGGATTTGGGGTTTGTGAGGTCCTTGGTGATTTGATGGTTTTCTTGCAAATATATCATTATCTTTCCAAATAAGCCCCACTCCATTCTAATACTGAGAATGTTACCTAGTTTGGTAATGAAAGCCACTAAGCCCAGAGAGCACCAAGGACCCCATAGTCCCCTCCTCCTCCTCCTCCTCCTCCTCCTTGCAAACCCTCCTCCCTTCTGCCCCTGATGATGTTATCTAGTTGGGTCATGAGACGTCTGCAAAGAAAACAAGCAATCCCAAAGGCCCCAAGGACCTCACCGTTCAACCGACAAATGTTCTCTTTTATTAGACTTTATGCTTGCTTCTTCCTTAATAATGTGCTCGGTGGACACACCATCTCACATCCCTGCCCTGTCGTTCCAGTATGCACGGCCCGACTGGCCAGTGTCCGCATCCACGGGTCCTTCCGAACCTTGTCGCCGTCTGTCTAGCCGCCATTTATTCCTGCTACGAAGAATTCATCAACAGGTCAGTCGCCTGCGTCCCCCCAGGGAGAACCATCAAAGGAGGAAAATGCACCTGCATCAAAAGGTGTTACCTTTTTTAGAATAGAATGATTGAATGAGCTGGAAGGGACCTTGGAGGTCTTCTAGTCCAGCCCCCTGCTCAAGCAGGAGAACCTATACTATTTCAGATAAGTGACTGTTCAATCTGACTTTTAAATGTGGATAAATTTTAAATTCTTAGGGTTTTATAATGGGTTTTAGCACGGGATAATTTAATAGCTTTTTAATGATATATTTTTTGTATTTTGTATGGTTTTAATATTGCCTATGCGCCGCCCTGGGTCCTTGCAACGAGAAGGGCGGGGTATAAATTTAATAAAATAAATAAATCCCTTCCTTAAAAACCTCCAGTGATGGGCTGCCCACCATTCTCTGGTGGCAAGCTGTTCCGCTGGTCCTCTCTGTTAGGAAGCCTCTCCTTAAGTCCAGGTTGCTTCTCTCCTTGATTAGTTTCCATCCGTTGCTTCTTGTTCCGCCCTATGGTGCCTTGGAGAATATTGGTAATTTGACACCCCTCTTCTCTGTGGCCGCCCATCAAATACTGGAATCCTGCTATCATGTCACCCCAATTCTTCTTATCTTCAGACTTGTCAAACCCAAATCCTGTAGTCGTTCTCCACATGTTTTAATCTCCAGGCCTTTTCCCAGAATGCTCTGCAGGGACAGGTGGAGGAAGATGTGGGTGGATGGGGGTATTTGTCGATATTGGGGTGAAACTGTGAGGATTGGGCCAAATTTGGAATTTTGCAAGCATGATTGGGAGACCTTTAGTTGATAAAAGAAACCAGCTCACCGGTGTGCTGTCTGTTAACTCTCGGTGAAGCTCAAGGAGCCTTAGGGCAAAAAGGCATCTGCTTGGCTTTTCCATAAATCCCATTTTCTGGGAAATTGAGTTGACTACCCTGGTGGGCTGTTTATTGAAAGGAACAATTGCATCACACTTTTGCATCATCGGGGAGAGACTGTTCTGACTGAGGCTTCCCGAGAATATGAAGCAAGCTCCTGGTCCCGACAAAAACCCCTTTTATTCATTGACTGTGAATTCTGCTCCTTCACATCCAGCAAAGTCTTTCAAGGGAGGATTTGCAGTCACAGACCTTATCTGGCTTGGAGAGTTGCCAGGCCGATCTCTGCAGAACTTGGCCAGGAGTCTCGGAGAGTCACGAACCAATGAAGCGAACTAATTGTCTCCTGCAAACTCCACTCCCCTTTCGCTCCTCTTTTATTTCTTCTGGGAGGGGCCATTTATTGTCCACCTCTGGCCTTACTCTCAAGTCGGCCCCTGTTCTTTAGCTCTTCCCTTCATCTGGCAACTCTGTGCATGCGCACACTGGGAACAGCCTCCAGCTGTTCCTCTGCCTCACTGCTGTTTAGCTCCAAAGGCAGCTGATAACTGGCATACGTCCCTGGCCCCCTCTCTGCCTCCGACACAGAGCCCTCCTCAGAGCCTCCCCCAGACTCCAGGACTGGCCCAGGTTCCTCCCCAACCCTCCTCACGGTCCGACCCTGCGGCCAACTCCGCTGGCAGGCCGCAGCAGAGACAATTCCATTCCTCCCCAGGATGGGCAAGTTCACAGCCCTGCCACAAGATGGGAGGCTGCTTTGCAAGCCCCTCTCCTTTAGGGAGACATCTGTTTTCTTCTGGTATAAATAGGACAATGTCATTGCAGCTGGCCAAGATTTAAATCAAAGACAAACAAACAGAAAGAGTCGCACACAAGCAATAACAAAATGTTGCAAGACTTCGAGAAGTTGCCATCTGGCCTCTTCCTCTATCGTGTCTGTTATTTACGTCTGGCAAGTTCAACTTATTTATTCTTCACCCCCCTTCCTCCTCCTCCTTTTTTTTTTTGGGTTCTCTTCCCCTCCTGCGACAGCCGGGACAACTCTCCAAGCCTGAAGGAAATCCGCAACGGTTGCCAGCAGCCGTGCGACCGCAAGGCCAACCTGCCTCTCCGTCTGCTCCACACCAGCCCTGACCTGATGTCCCGGGAGGCCACGCTGGCGGAATCCCGCCTCAAGTCCGTCATCGTCACGTCCAACGAGATCCATGTGGAGGTGGAGCGCAACAACATGGCCAACCAGAAGATGACCGCCAGCATGGGCAACGACAGCGAGCCCAACCTGATTGACTGTTTGATGGTCAGCCCCACCTGCAGTAGCATGAGCATCGAACTCAGCGCTCAGGCGGACCGCATCCTCGGCTGCTTCGTGGAGATACTCAAGATGCTGTGAGTGGCTCTTCCCCGCGGCCTTCCGGATCGCCCCCACGCGTTTCTTGGGTTCCCAAGGGGGAGCGTGTGTGCGTATGCACATCCAGTGGCCTTCTTTCTCGACATCAGCAAGAGTCCCATGAAACAAGCAGATAGCAGAGTAGGAAACCTAACACGGTTCCCAGGGGTGGAGTTCAAATTTTTTTTACTATGGGTTTTATGGCCGCGGCTTGGTGGGTGCGACAGGGGAAGGATACTCAAAATCTCCATTCCCTCCACACTCAAGGGAAGGATAATGTAAAAATCTCCATTCCCTCCCTACTTCAAGGGAAGGATACTGCAAAATCTCCATTCCCTCCCCACTCCAGGGAAAGGATACTGTAAAATCCCCATTCCCTCCCCACTCCAGGGGAAGGATACTGCAAAATCTCCATTCCCTCCCCACTCCAGGGGAAGGACACTGTAAAATCCCCATTCCCTCCCCACTCCAGGGGAAGGATACAGTAAAATTTCCACTCCCTCCCCACTCCAGGGAAAGGATACTGTAAATCTCCATTCCCTCCCCACTCCAGGGAAAGGATACTGTAAAATCCCCATTCCCTCCCCACTCCAGGGGAAGGATACTGTAAAATCTCCATTCCCTCCCCACTCCAGGGGAAGGATACTGTAAAATCTCCATTCCCTCCCCACTCAAGGGAAGGATACTGTAAATCTCCATTCCCTCCCCACTCCAGGGGAAGGATACTGTAAAATCTCCATTCCCTCCGCACTCAAGGGAAGGATACTGTAAATCTCCATTCCCTCCCCACTCCAGGGGAAGGATACTGTAAAATCCCCATTCCCTCCCCACTCCAGGGGAAGGATACTGTAAATCTCCATTCCCTCCCCACTCCAGGGAAAGGATACTGTAAAATCCCCATTCCCTCCCCACTCAAGGGAAGGATACTGTAAATCTCCATTCCCTCCCCACTCCAGGGGAAGGATACTGTAAAATCTCCATTCCCTCCGCACTCAAGGGAAGGATACTGTAAATCTCCATTCCCTCCCCACTCCAGCGAAAGGATACTGTAAAATCCCCATTCCCTCCCCACTCCAGGGGAAGGATACTGTAAAATCTCCACTCCCACCCCACTCCAGGGGAAGGATACTGTAAAATCTTCATTCCCTCCCCACTCTGGGAAAGGATACTGTAAAATCCCCACTCCAGGGGAAGGATACTGTAAAATCTTCATTCCCTCCCCACTCTGGGAAAGGATACTGTAAAATCCCCACTCCAGGGGAAGGATACTGTAAAATCTCCATTCCCTCCCCACTCTGGGAAAGGATACTGTAAAATCTTCCTCCACTCCAGGGGAAGGATACTGCAAAATCCCCAATCCCTCCCCACTCCAGGGGATGGATACTGTAAAATCTCCACTCCCACCCCACTCCTGCGGGAAGGATACTGTAAACTCCTCGTTCTCTCCTCACCCTCAGGCAAATTGCAAAATTGTAAGTTGAGTAAATGAAGATGGACTTGAATAGTCTTTTCTAGGTACTCTCTAAGGTGCTGAAACTATAATTTCCAGAATACCCAAATAGGATGGTCCATGAGCAGGAGGGTTGAGTTCTTGGAAGTCTCATCTGGGTAGCCCCAGGGGCATCAGGTAAAAGAAGGCTGCCAGAGACCTAGGTTAAACTCCTGCACAAACACAACATCAAACTATGCTGGCTAGAAACACAGCTTATTCACAGAAGTAAATTCTGCATGGAGTTTCAGCTAATTGTGCTTTTCTAATTACAGATCAGATTATGAAGATTGGAGACCAGCACTGGCCAGTTTGCTCCAGCCCATCCCATTCCCCAAAGAGTAAGTTTGTAGGTGTTTTTTTTGGTGTTTTATTTGCTCATTTCCCTGGTAGATAGCTTGCATTAGTCAGAACGAACTACTAACTAAGATTTAATAGAAGCGTCTAATACAGTAGGTGCAGCTTATAGTTGAGATTTGTCTTTAAGTCAGGGGAAATGGTAGTTAGTCACAACAAGATCACATTTGTTTCCTTTATTTTAAACACATATTTTATGATTCTGGGGCATTCTCACTGCTATAGTTAACAGTCAAAACAACTGTTAATTGTTAAAAATGCAGTAAAATTCTATACAGTGTGATCAAAACAGTGAGAGGTCTAATCGCAAAACAAAGGCATTGGCTATAAACAAAACCATCTGAATTGAAATTTATAAACTGTATATTATAAACCAGAGTTCCACCGTTTAAACTGCAATCAGAGGAAATGGTTGTTTGCAGTTTACCTTTTCCTTTCCCCCTCTTTAAAAAAAAAAAGAAATGCGCAAAGCTGCGAATTAAAATAATGTTGAAAATGTAAAAACAATGACTAGAGTCTGGAGATAATTGCACAAGGACTTAGATGATCATCCCATGAGCTTTTGTGAAGATTTGAAAGGTGGACCTCCTAGGCTGAGTGGTCATTAACTGAGAATAGCATTAGCAGTAGCCCTTAGACTTACATACGGCTTCAAAGTGCTTTCCAGCCCTCTCTGGGCGTTTTACAGTGTCAGCCTCTTGCCCCCAACAATCTGGGTCCTCATTTGACCCACCTCAGAGGGATGGAAGGTTGAGTCAACCTTGATCCTGGTGAGAGTCGAACTGCCAAATTGCAGTCAGCAGAAATAGCCTGCAGTACTGCGCTCTAACCACTGCGCCACCACAGCCTCAGATAAGGCTGTCAGACCCACCTAAATCTGCAAAAATAGAGCTCCAGCATGTAGGTGACTGAGAGTCCCTTGGACTGCAAGGTGATCCAACCGGTCAGTCCTAGAGGAGATCGTCCCTGACTGCTCTTTAGAAGGCCAGATCCTGAAGAGGAAACTTAAAAGACTTTGGCCACCTAAGGAGAAGGAAGGATTCCCTGGAGAAGAGCCTCATGCTGGGGACGATGGAGGGCAAAAGAAGAAGAAGAAGGGGATGACAGAGAATGAGATGGCTGGATGGAGTCACCACAGCAGTCGGCTTGAACTAAAATGGACTCCAGAGGATGGTAGAGGACAGGAAGGCCTGGAGGAACGTTGTCCATGGGGTTGCAATGGATTGGAGACGACTTCGCGACTAACAACAACAAGCCCCGCTGAAAGACGAAGCATCAAACCACACGTCACTCCGCAAAACACAGTTTGAATCCAGGGAACAGTTCCTGATGGTCCCTCTGCAGCCGATTAATGACACCAGTGTTTATGAAATGAAGATCTCTCTGCGGGGTGAACATTACAGCCTATAATCATCCAATTTGCAAGCTTAGGGCCTCCCTGGGGAGCCTTGGTGCCTTTGGAAGGCCCCATATTTTTCCACCAACGCGCACTTTCTTTTGGTGTCATTTCTCTGAGTCGGGTTTTGTGGTGCTTTGGGGTTTTTTTACAGCCAAGGACCCCAGGGCAGAGCGAGAAGGTGATGCAAGGACCACTCTCTGTGCAAGTGACCATTAATTGCATTGCTAATGTTAATCAGAGGCAATGGGCCTTAATTGCGGTGCAATTAACGAACACACCTGGGACGTGAATCAAGCTGCAAATCCTGTTTACGAATGCATGCTTTTGGTCTCCTGGACCTAGAAATTTCCATTTGCGTCTTTGATGACACTATTCAAAAGTCATTATTATTGCTGTTGTTATTTTTGGGGGGGGGGGGGGAAACAACCTCCGTAATAATCCTGTGTTTTCATTTCAGGGCTCTGGCACACGAGAAATTCACAAAGTAAGTGCTTCTTTGCTCAAAACAAACTCCTGTAGTTAGGACCTCTTCTGAAGGTGTGGCCTGCTTTGTGGGAGTGGCTTGCCAGCCATGTGACTGGGTGGAAGTGGCTTGCCAGCCATGTGACCGGGTGAGAGTGGTTTGGCATTTGTGTGACTGGGTGGTAGTAGTCAACTTGTAAAATGTGGGGAAACTCACTTAACAATGCTCTTGTTTAGCAACCAAAATGTTGGCTCAGAAACTCTGGCATTTGAAGCACCCAAGTCTTAAAGCTGTCAAGTTACAAGACCCTTGCACCCCTAACCCTTTAGGAAAAAAAACCCCCAGAGGTGTTCAAACTTGACAGCTTTACGACTTGCAGACTTCAACTCCCATAATTCCTCCTCTCGCTCTTCCTCTTGATGATGGGCGGAGGGGTGGGGGGAGGGAGCTGGAACCGGTTCTAAACAGCGCTGTAGATTTGTGGAACCTCTTCTATAGAAGAAGTTAGAACTGGCAGGAACCCACCCCTGCCTGTAGGGATGTAAACTGGGTTGATCCAGCTTTTCACAACACAGATGTTTCGAGAAGCTTTTTGATAGACTCTTCGTTGTAAAGGCTAAAAGGAGACACCCACTACACCTCCTCCATTGATTAAAAATGGAGGGTCGCTACTCTGGATCATCCTCTGCCACTCAAAAAGATCGCGCATCCCTCAAGGGCCGTTCTGCCAGCAGTTTATGATGCAGGAGCATCCAGTCTGAACTGTGGTAGCATTGTCTTAGCTGGACTATTTTGGCTCCAGTCAAATCATGCTCCCAGCCATTATACAAGAACAACCTTTCCCTGGAATGATTTCCAAGAAGGATGCTCAAATCTCAGAGCTGTCAAACTCCCGGGCCACGGGCTGGATGCCCCACACCAGGGGTGGGCAAACTTTGCAACTTTAAGTCTGAAGAACTTCAGCTCCCAGACTTCTCCAGCCAGCTTTGCTGGCTGGAGAAGTCTGGGAGCTGAAGTCCTTCAGACTTAAAGTTGCAAAGTTTGCCCACCCCTGCCTCACACACTGGACATGTCCACGCCCAGTTTAACGAAGTTTACCGTGTGCAGCGAAATTAAATGCCATCTTCAGTGTACATTATAACTATAAGAATAAAAACACAATCACACATCCTTCACACGCTATACAATTGAAATGAAAACCCCTGATATTGCATTCATATTGCACTATACGGTAGAATTCAACATAGTGACTGCCCTGGGACAGAAGTGGTTTTTTCAGCCTATTTGTCCTGGTTTTGATTGTCCTGTACCGTCTGCCAGATGGTAATAGTTCAAAAAAAAAAAAGGGTGCCCAGGATGAGATGGATCTTTAAGGATGTTTTGAACTTTCTTAAGGCAGCGGGAGCTATGAAGCTCTTCCAAGCAGGGGAGAGGGCAACCCATCACCCTCTGGGCAATGACGTTGACCCTCTGGAGAGTTGTCCTTATCTGCCCCTGTGCAATTGGCAAACCAGACACAGGTGCTGTAAGTTAAAATGATGGAAATGATGATGGAAGGATGCTTTATCAGTCCGCTGGAGCAGGTCAGGAAGAGAAGTTGTAGACTAGCCATTTAACTTCAGCGCTTGTTTTCTACATGCAAGGAATTGCAGAATCATAGGTCTTCGTAAGACATTTATAAGCTAAGGAGAATAGGACAAGAGAATCCTGCTGATGGTTATCTAGTCCATGAATGAAATGTTCGGAAACTAAATTGAAGCAAACTTGGAGAGCAAACCACTGCCAAAATAGGTCTTCTTCTCCAACTCCCTGCCCACAGCAAAAATCCTTATCCCATCCTGGACAAACGAATCAAGGATTCCAGACATTCTCCTTCCCACGCGTAGAATTCCCCTTTGGCTTACGTCCAAAAGTTTATGGTCTCAAGAGGTCTTCAGCTGCGGATCAGTCTGGCTAAAAGAAGCTGCAGGACGGGGAAGGGATCTCCAGGCGTTTTCCAATCCCCGAGGATTGAAGTCCTTAACTAACGAACTGACTAGGCTGCCAGAAGACCTTTTCCCACTGTGTCAAGCCCCAGTTCAGTAGAACCTCCACATTTCCTTGTAACTTTTCACTTCGCACATAATCAAAATAAAATGCAACAGCTGTACTCTGTATTTCTTTGGAAATCACCAACTTCATACTTCTCTTTCTCTCTTCCCCCCCCCCCCTCTTTTCTTTTTTCTTCTTCTTTTTGTCTGTTTCCAGGGAGCTGAAGTACGTCATTCAAAGATTCGCGGAAGACCCAAGACAAGAAGTAAGTTTTCTGCCCAGCACAGCACCAAACGTTTTGTTGGTCAAAACTTTCAGGCTGTAAATTGCTTGGCGTTCCATGATGCAGTCGGGCTCTCGGCTTTGATAGGGTTCCTGAAAAGACTTTTTGGAGCCTGCTGTTGCCTTCTTAGAAATGATTTCATGCCTCTTTGTGTCAACATGAAATGTGGTTTGGATATCTCGGAACTTTGGCTGGAATGGCTGCATCTGGAGCTTCGAGTGTAAACATGAATGCTGCAGACAGATGCCTGGCGTCTTTTGAATGACTGAGAGTGAACATTTCAACCCTTGTTTGCATCATACAAATGCCCGTTGTTGTGATGGTGGCATGCATAAATGGGTAGTTATGTCCACGTTGGTTGCAAATGTGGATGGATGGATGGATGGATGGATGGATGGATAGGTGGAGGGATAGGTGGAGGGATAGGTGGATGGATGGATGGATGGATAGGTGGAGGGATAGGTGGAGGGATGGATGGATGGATGGATGGATGGATAGGTGGAGGGAGAGGTGGATGGATGGATGGATGGATGGATAGGTGGAGGGATAGGTGGATGGATGGATGGATAGGTGGAGGGATTGGTGGATGGATGGATGGATAGGTGGGGGGATAGGTGGATGGATGGATGGATGGATGGATAGGTGGAGGGATAGGTGGATGGATGGATGGATAGGTGGAGGGATAGGTGGATGGATGGATAGGTGGATGGATAGGTGGATGGATGGATGGATGGATGGATAGGTGGAGGGATAGGTGGATGGATGGATGGATGGATGGATAGGTGGAGGGATAGGTGGATGGATGGATGGATAGGTGGAGGGATAGGTGGATGGATGGATGGATGGATGGATAGGTGGAGGGATAGGTGGATGGATGGATGGATGGATGGATGGATGGATAGGTGGAAGGATAGGTGGATGGATGGATGGATGGATGGATGGATGGATGGATAGGTGGAGGGATAGGTGGATGGATGGATGGATAGGTGGAGGGATAGGTGGATGGATGGATAGGTGGAGGGATAGGTGGATGGATGGATGGATGGATAGGTGGAGGGATAGGTGGATGGATGGATGGATGGATAGGTGGAGGGATAGGTGGATGGATGGATGGATGGATGGATGGATGGATGGATGGATGGATAGGTGGAGGGATAGGTGGATGGATGGATGGATAGGTGGAGGGATAGGTGGATGGATGGATAGGTGGATGGATAGGTGGATGGATGGATGGATGGATGGATAGGTGGAGGGATAGGTGGATGGATGGATGGATGGATGGATGGATGGATGGATGGATAGGTGGAGGGATAGGTGGATGGATGGATGGATAGGTGGAGGGATAGGTGGATGGATGGATGGATGGATGGATAGGTGGAGGGATAGGTGGATGGATGGATGGATGGATGGATAGGTGGAGGGATAGGTGGATGGATGGATGGATGGATGGATAGGTGGAGGGATAGGTGGAGGGATGGATGGATAGGTGGAGGGATAGGTGGATGGATGGATAGGTGGAGGGATAGGTGGATGGATGGATGGATGGATAGGTGGAGGGATAGGTGGATGGATGGATGGATGGATAGGTGGAGGGATAGGTGGATGGATGGATGGATAGGTGGAGGGATAGGTGGATGGATGGATGGATAGGTGGAGGGATAGGTGGATGGATGGATAGGTGGATGGATAGGTGGAGGGATAGGTGGATGGATGGATGGATGGATGGATGGATAGGTGGAGGGATAGGTGGATGGATGGATGGATGGATGGATGGATAGGTGGAGGGATAGGTGGATGGATGGATGGATAGGTGGAGGGATAGGTGGATGGATGGATAGGTGGAGGGATGGATGGATGGATGGATAGGTGGATGGATGGATGGATAGGTGGAGGGATAGGTGGATGGATGGATAGGTGGAGGGATAGGTGGATGGATGGATGGATGGATGGATAGGTGGAGGGATAGGTGGATGGATGGATAGGTGGAGGGATAGGTGGATGGATGGATAGGTGGAGGGATAGGTGGATGGATGGATAGGTGGAGGGATAGGTGGATGGATGGATAGGTGGAGGGATGGATGGATGGATGGATGGATGGGTGGGTGGATGGATGGATGGATGGATGGATCAATCAACATAAAGGGGGCATATTTGTGTTGAGCACCCAGGACAAAGTGCCAATATTTAAAAACATCTGGATGGCAAACTGAATTCTTCAGAAACCCCAGACCTACAGTGGGTGGGTAACTGCAAAAGATACATAAAACTTTCACTTGCAGGAGACAAAGCCTTCTTCTCCATCCTTCCCATCAGCTCCAGGGTTTAGATCACAGGGTCCATTTTGCAGACCCCTTGCCCTGCTGCAGATTGGAAGAAAAGTGTTCCAGTGGAACACCTGGTGCCTAATCAGGAGCAAGGAAGAACACCTTCTACTGCTGAGCTGGGCACCCATCCAATGAGAAGCAATGTCTCTTCCTGCCTCCTGCTGGGGCGTCTTATACTGCACCTCCTAGTAGCCTCATCATCGGGAGCAACCAGGAGGGATCCTGGGAACAGGAACTGAGGAGCATCTAGAGCTCCACAGGTCTCCACCTTCCTCCCTCCTTTCTCTGCGGAATTATTTTGAAGGCCACCTTCTCATGTGTCTTTCTTCTTCTCCCAGGTCCATTCCTGTTTGCTGAGCGTGAGGGCCGGCAAGGATGGCTGGTTCCAGCTCTACAGCCCTGGTGGTGTGGCATGTGATGATGATGGGGAACTGTTTGCTAGTATGGTAGGTGCCACTTCTTCACAGTCTCTTTTGCTGTCATGTTGTCAGCTTTCCAAGGTGATCCAAGACATGAACACAGGACTTGGGTACAAATCAATGGGGACAGCAGGACAGGGACGGTAGGCACGCTGGTGTCCTTTACGGATGTCTTAGGAATGGGATGAGGACCACAGTAATAAATAATAATAATAATAATAAATTTTATTTGTAGCCCGCTCTCTCTCCCCAGAGGGACTCGAGGCGGGGCACAGGAAAATTAAAAAACAATAAACACAAACAGAATACATAATTTAAAATCACAATTAAACAAATCCTGCGCTAAAAACATCTATAAAAACTAAAAACTGTCCCTAAAACCCCTTAACACTACAAATAATTAAAATTACCCTAAAACCCCAGGACAAGGAGGCTATCCCAAGCCGGCCAGACGGAAAAAGTAGGTTTTCAATTTGAGACGGAAGGAGCGGAGGTCCGTGGTCGTCCTAATATCGGGGGGAAGGTCGTTCCAGAGGGCCGGGCCCGCAACAGAGAGAGCCCTTCCCCTGGGTGTCGCCCGCTGACACAGTCTAGTGGACGGCACCCGGAGAAGCCCCGCTCTGTGGGAGCGAATCGGCCGTGAGGATGTATGGGGCAGGATCCGATCCTGCAGATAGCTAGGTCCCGAGCCATGGAGCGCTTTAAAGATGATAATTAACACCTTGAAGCGCACCCGGAAGACGACAGGTAGCCAGTGCAGCTCGCGCAAGAGCGGTGTTACATGGGTGGACCTAGCGGTCCCCATAATTGCTCGCGCGGCTGCATTCTGGACTAGCTGAAGCCTCCGGGTGCACCTCAAGGGCAGCCCCATGTAGAGAGAGTTACAATAGTCCAGTCGGGATGTCACGAGAGCATGAGTGACTGTGCAAAGGGCGTCCCGATCCAATAGGGGGCGCAATTGGCGAACCAGGCGAACCTGGTAAAACGCCCTCCTGGCCACGGCTGTCACTTGATCTTCCATGGACAGCCGGGCATCCAGGAGGACACCCAAATTGTGCGCCCCATCCACAGGGGCAAGATGTTCGCCCCCTATGGCCAGCGATGGAGTAAGCTGGTTGAATCGGGCAGCCGGAAACCACAGCCACTCGGTCTTGGTCGGGTTGAGCTTGAGTCCGTTACTTCCCATCCAGATCCGTACAGCTTCCAGGCACTGGCACATCACCGCTACGGCATCGTTGGGGTGGTTTGGGGTAGAAATGTACAGCTGTGTATCATCAGCGTACAGATGGTACTCTACCCCAAAACCACGGATGATCTCACCCAGCGGCTTCATGTATGTGTTGAACAGGAGGGGCGAGAGGACCGACCCCTGAGGCACCCCACATGCGAGGGGTCTCGCGGTCGATCTCTGCCCCCCTGCCAACACAAATTGCGATCGGCCAGAGAGGTAGGAGAAGAACCACCGTAAAACGGTGCCTCCCACCCCCAACCCCCCCAGCCGATGCAATAGGATACCATGGTCGATGGTATCGAAAGCCGCCGAGAGGTCTAATAGGACCAGGATGGAGGAACAACCCCCATCTCTGGCCCTCCAGAGATCATCGACCAACGCGACCAATGCCGTCTCGGTGCTATGCCCGGGCCGAAAGCCGGACTGGCGTGGATCTAGATAATCAACTTCCTCCAGGTGACGGGGAAACTGTTGTGCCACCACACTCTCGACAACCTTCCCCAGAAAGGGAAGGTTGGAGACTGGACGGTAGTTGTTCAAAAGAGCTGGATCCAAAGAGGGCTTCTTAAGGAGGGGCCTCACCATCGCTTCTTTTAGGGAAGCAGGCAAGGCACCCTCACTCAAGGATGCGTTGACAACCTCTTGGAGCCAGCCTCGTGTCACCTCCCAGGATGCCAGTACAAGCCAGGAGGGACACGGGTCCAATAAACGTGGTGGCTCGCAGTCGCCCACGTAGCCTGTCCATATCCTCGGAAGTAACGGAGTCAAACTCCTCCCAAACAAGATCTCTCTCGTGGCATCCCACTGGGCCATGAATGGGGGCTAACTCGTTCTGTATCTGAGCGATTTTCTCCTGCAGAAAAGTCACAAATTCCTCTGCTCTACCCTGTAACGGGGCTTCCCGCACCCTCTGTTGAAGGAGGGAGCGGGTCACCCTAAACAGGGCGGCAGGGCGGTTTTCTGCGGATGCTATGAGAGTGGCACAATGGTGACGTTTGGCCACTCTCAGCGCCACAATGTAAGTCCGTAAATGGGCTCTTACCTGTGTCCGGTCAGATTCAGTTCGAGTAGACCTCCATCTTCTCTCTAGGCATCTCTTGCGGCGTTTCATCACCCTCAGCTCCTCGGAAAACCAAGGAGCCAGGGTGTTTCGCCGCCGCAAGAGAGGCCGCAAGGGCGCGACCCGATCCAAGGCTCCCGTGGTCGCAGTATTCCATGCGGCCACGAGGTCCTCCATCGGGGCGCGGGCCACGGGTACAGGAAGTGGCCCAAGCGCCGTCTGGAACCCATCCGGGTCCATCAGGCGCCTGGGGCGGAACCAGATTGGTGACTCAGGTTCCGCCTCCCCGCGGAGGGGAGCAGCGGTCGGAAAGTCGAGCCGGAGAAGTGAGTGGTCTGTCCATGACAAGGGTGTGATGACTATATCCCCTATACCCAGATCACTCTTCCATTGGCCTGAGACAAAGATGAGATCCGGTGTATGTCCACCCTCGTGAGTGGGGCCTTGAATTAGTTGGGTCAGGTCCATGGCCGTCATGGAAGCCATGAACTCCCGAGCTGCCTCGGATGATTCGCCCACCGATGGCAGATTGAAGTCCCCCATGACTAAAAGTCTGGGGGTCTCCATTGCCATCGTAGCGATCACCTCGAGGAGCTCGGGCAGGGCTGCTGCTACATAGCGGGGAGCCAGGTATACAACCAGCAAGCCCAACTGCCTCCCTAGGCCCCACTTCACACAGAGGGACTCACAACCGGTGGTCTGTGGCACAACGGTCTCTCTCGGCTCAAGACCTTCCTTTACAATGACCGCTACCCCACTGCCCCTACCTAGGGCCCGGGGCTGATGAAACGCGCGGTAACCTGGTGGGCACATTTCAACGAGGGGGAGTCCACCCTCGTGGCCCAACCAGGTCTCCGCAATTCCCACCAGGTCCGGCTCCCCCTCTGACACAAGGTCATGAACGAGGGGGGCTTTGTTGACAACGGACCTGGCGTTGCAGAACATCAGCCGCAGGCCCTGGCTCTGTACTCCCTGGCCACCTAGCCTGCGGGGGTTGAGGCACTTGACCGTTTGTAGCCAACGGCTTCGCGCCCCCAACCGGGAGGGTAACACTTGTCTCCCCTCGGACCTGCCTCTCCCCACGACCTTCTGGATGGGAATGCCCTCTGTCGGAACGACTAGAATCTCCCCCCTCCTAACGGAACCCTCCGCTTCCCTCCGTCGCCCGCTGGCCTGGCTCTCTCTTCCCTCCCCCACCTCTACCTGTCTATACCCTCCCCCCTCCCTGGTACCCCCTAAAATAGACATTAACTTACAAACTAAAAAACCCCTAAGACTACGCTTCTTCCACCTCTCCAGATTAATAAATCCTTCATCAAGGTGGGCCCTCGTTAAAGTGGAGGGCCAAACCTGCGAGAGCGGGGACTCTCGCAGTCGTAGCAGATCGGTTCTAGAGTACAAAATGGTGATTATAAAATGTAAAAAATGGGTCATGGTTAAAATCAGGCATCGTTGGCACAATAAAATTCATAAGTAGGTGGAATAAATAGAATTAAATAGATGGAATAAATAAACACATAATGGTGACACTTAAAGAATAGAGGTAAAGTGCACCAGTGCATCGATCGGGGTAAGTTCAGAGTCTTATTATTACAGCTGCTTCAAACCAAGATCTTAAAGGTTATGGGTCCATAGAATCTTACAGGCCTCACAAGGGCCGCGTGAGAGGAGGTTCAACAAGAGTCTTAAAAGGTCTAAAATAATAATCTTCGGTTGCGTCCAGTGACTTAGTTCTCACAAGTCAGTTCAGATCATAAATAAATCAGGTGCCCTCGGCGCTGGAGTAGACAGTTGAAGGAAAGTTTGGAGCTGTTAACCTTGAGTTTGTATCTACTGTTTGCCCAAATATTATTGTGGTTGAAGCTGAAGTAGTCGTTGACAGGTAGGACATTGTAGCAGACAATTGTGTATACTACGCTTAGGTCAGACCGTAGGCAGCGTAGTTCAAGGTTGTCCAAGCACAACATTTCTACAAAAATGTAAGTCTACATTGACAGAATCTTGCAAGTCTCGACGGACATCTCTCCCCCCACTACCTTTACAGCTCAAGAAACTAGGGAGGGTCTCTTCTGAGATGCTCCCATTCTTTTTGTGGGCTGTTGCCTTTGGTCCCACCAGTCCCCTGGCTGTGGCTCTTCCCCCTGTCGTCCGAGGATAGTCCCACTTAACGTCGGATTGCATTCACAATATACCAAACTTACAGGTTTCGTCCCAGATATAGGATACCCATTCACCCATCTTTCTAAAGTCTACATCTTCACAAAGGAGAGACAAATACCCCACATTACTTACAGACAAAGATTATCTCCCCCCACCTCCTTTGAGCTGGAGAAAAAAAAATGGTCCTTTTAGAACAGGAGCAGAAGTTGGCCACCAGAAGTAGATGAAGGAGCCAAGAAAGAATCTCCAAAGATTGGAAGTCATAAGACATTCAAAAGAGAAGCAAGTTGACTTTTTCTTTTAAGCATGGACTTCTCTGTACCGAGTAACCTATTTTCTTAGAGATGAGGACAAGAGCCGTGGTGGCGCGGTGGTTAGAGTGCAGTATTGCAGGCTAATTCACTGCTCACTGCCAGGAGTTCGATCCTGACCGGCTCAAGGTTGACTCAGAACTTCCATCCTTCCCAGGTGGGTCAAATGAGGATCCAGATTGTTGGGAGCAAATAGGCTGACTCTGTAAACTGCTCAGGGAGGGCTGTGAAGCACCAAGAAGTGGTATATAAGTCTACGTGAGATTGCTTGAGAGGGAGGGAAGGAAGGAAGCTGTGGTGGCGCAGTGGTTGTATTGCAGGCTAACTGCCCACAGCCAGGAGTTGGATCCTGACCGTCTCGAGGTTGACTCAGAACTTCCATCCTTCCAAGGTGGTTAAAATGAGGACCCAGATTGTTGGGGGCAAGAGGCGGACTCTGTAAACCACTTAGAGAGGGCTGTAAAAGCATTGTGAAGCGGTATATAAGTCTTAAGTGCTATTGCTATTCCTAAGGGTAATCAGAAGAGTAGAATTTGCAACATTCCTTCCCTAAAGCGTTTTCCAAAGACGTAACTCCAACACTTACCATCTCATGCTGGGTTGAGAGCAATAGATAATTCCACATAGCCCAGGGGTCTGCAAAGATGGCTCTTTGAAGACCGGGGGACTTCAACTCCCAGAATTCCCCAGCCAGCATAGCTGGCTGGGGAATTCTGGGAGTTAAAATCCCCCGGTCTTCAAAGAGCCAACTTTGCAGACCCCTGACATAGCCGGAAGACATTAATTTAGGGAAGTCTGGACTGGATTTAAAACATTCTTGTGAACTTTTTCGCCTTACTGGCTATGTTGGAAAGATTATTATTATTTTTTTATGTGTTTGTGTCTTCCTCACTTGAACCTTCCTTTCTCCTGCAGGTTCACATTTTAATGGGCTCCTGCTACAAGACGAAAAAGTTTCTGCTCTCCTTGGCCGAGAACAAACTGGGGCCTTGCATGTTGCTGGCACTGAGGGGCAACCAAACCATGGTGGAGGTAAGGCTGCCGTTACCCCTTGGTCAATTTGCCACGCCAGGCAGGAAGCAAGGAAGCAGATAGCTACCAACTGCAGAGAACCCCAAAACCCCACATTTGTCTTCCTTCCCCTGGACCTCCTCCTGCTCCTCCTCCACTCCGCTCCTTTCTAGCACTGATGATGTTGCGAGTTTGGGGGATGAAATGTCTGCAGGAAACCACCAACTTTCAACTACCAACTTCAGAGGACACCAAAATCCCACGTTTGTCTTCCTTCCCCTGGACCTCCTCCTCCTCCTCCTCCTCCTCCACCTTGCTCCTTTCTAGCACTGATGATGTTACCGAGTTTGGGGGATGAAATGTCTGCAAGAAAACCACCAACTTTCAACTACCAACTTCAGAAAGAACACCAAAATACCACATTTGTCTTCTTTCCCTGGATCTCCTCCTCCTGTTCCTGCTCCTGCTCCTGCTCCTCCACTCCACTCCTTTCTAGCACTGATGATGTTACCGAGTTTGGGGGATGAAATGTCTGCAAGAAAGCACCCAAGTTCCTATAACACAAAAAACCCATATTTGTCTTCCTACCCCTGGACCTCCTCCTCTTGTTCCTCCTCCTGCTCCTCCTCCCCCTCCCCCCGCCCCACTCCTTTCTAGCACCGATGATGTTACCTAGCTTGCGGAATGAAACGTCTACAACAAAACCACCAAGCTCAGAGAGCACCAAGGGCTCCTCATGGTCCCTAACTTATGGGATGGTGAAGAATGACAGCCTTTGCCTATTTGGAAAAAAGCAGACAAGGAACGTCTGTGAGCTCCTACCTCCCGTGATGGGCCATCCTTTCTCTCTCCTTGTCTCTCAGATCCTTTGCCTGATGCTGGAGTACAACATCATTGAGAACAAGGACACCCAGCTTCAGATCATCTCAACCCTCGAGAGCACAGATGTGGGGAAGAAAATGTACGAGCAGCTTTGTGACCGGCAGAGGGAACTCAAAGAGCTGGTGAGCATCTCGGATTTATATTCCACTTCTCTCCTTCAGAAGAGCAGGGGTTACCTGCTTTTCTTCATGGGATCCATACGTAGGGTATGACACACGCTGAAGCCCATTTCAAGACGCCTTTGAGTTAAGATTGGGCTCCTGCTGACCATGCAGGTACTTACTTTACTTTACTTTAATTCGACTTATTAACCGCCCCCTCTCCCCCAAGGGACTCGGGGCGGTGCACAGGAAATATAAAAACACAATATATCACAATAAGTACATAAATATTTAAAACTATATTAAACTAACACCCTGTGCTAAGATCTCCCCGTTAAGGTATGTGGTAGCTTCCTGTACGAAAGACTTAATAATAATAATAATAATAATAATTTTATTGTTTCTATACCGCCCCCTCTCCCCACGGGGACTCGGGGCGGTGCACAGGTAGCATAAAAACAATATATAACAACAATAAATAAACAACAAAATTTAAAAGCCAATTAAATAAACCCTGTGCTAAAATCCCAATTAACTAAAACCTATTCTATAAAATCCCAAGGCAAGGAGGCTATCCCAGGCCGGCCAGACGGAAAAAGTAAGTTTTCAATTTAAGACGGAAGGAGCGGAGGTCCGTAGTTGTCCTAATGTCGGGGGGAAGGTCGTTCCAGAGGGCCGGGCCCGCCACAGAGAGCGCCCTTCCCCTGGGTGTCGCCCGCTGACATAGTCTAGTGGACGGCACCCGGAGAAGCCCCTCTCTGTGGGAGCGAATCGGCCGTGAGGACGTGTGAGGCAGGATCCGATCCTGCAGATAGCTAGGTCCCGAGCCATGGAGCGCTTTAAAGATGATGACTAGCACCTTGAAGCGCACCCGGAAGACGACAGGCAGCCAGTGCAGCTCGCGCAAGAGCGGTGTTACATGGGTAGACCTTGCGGTCCCCATAATTGCTCGCGCGGCTGCATTCTGGACTAGCTGAAGCCTCCGGGTGCACCTCAGGGGCAGCCCCATGTAGAGAGAGTTACAATAGTCCAGTCGGGATGTCACGAGAGCATGAGTGACTGTGCGAAGGGCGTCCCGATCCAATAGGGGGCGCAATTGGCGAACCAGGCGAACCTGGTAAAACGCCCTCCTGGCCACGGCTGTCACCTGATTTTCCATGGACAGCCGGGTATCCAGGAGGACACCCAAATTGCGCGCCCCATCCACAGGGGCAAGATGTTCGCCCCCTATGGCCAGCGATGGAGTAAGCTGGTTGAATCGGGCAGCCGGAAACCACAGCCACTCGGTCTTGGTCGGGTTGAGCTTGAGTCTGTTACTTCCCATCCAGATCCGTACAGCTTCCAGGCACTGGCACATCACCGCTACGGCATCGTTGGGGTGGTTTGGGGTAGAAATGTACAGCTGGGTGTCATCAGCGTACAGATGGTATTCTACCCCAAAACCACGGATGATCTCACCCAGCGGCTTCATGTATGTGTTGAACAGGAGGGGCGAGAGGACCGACCCCTGAGGCACCCCACATGTGAGGGGTCTCGCGGTCGATCTCTGCCCCCCTGTCAACACAAATTGCGATCGGCCAGAGAGGTAGGAGGAGAACCACCGTAAAACGGTGCCTCCCACCCCCAACCCCCCCAGCCGATGCAATAGGATACCATGGTCGATGGTATCGAAAGCCGCCGAGAGGTCTAATAGGACCAGGATGGAGGAACAACCCCCATCTCTGGCCCTCCAGAGATCATCAACCAACGCGACCAATGCCGTCTCGGTGCTATGCCCGGGCCGGAAGCCGGACTGGCGCGGATCTAGATAGTCTACTTCCTCCAGGTGACGGGGAAACTGTTGTGCCACCACACTCTCGACAACCTTCGCCAAAAAGGGAAGGTTGGAGACGGGACGGTAGTTGTTCAAAGAAGCTGGATCCAAGGAGGGCTTCTTAAGGAGGGGCCTCACCATCGCTTCTTTTAGGGAAGCAGGCAAGGCACCCTCACTCAAGGAAGCGTTGACCACCTCCTGGAGCCAGCCTCGTGTCACCTCCCAGGATGCCAGTACAAGCCAGGAGGGACACGGGTCCAATAAACATGTGGTGGCTCGCAGTCGCCCACGTAACCTGTCCATATCCTCGGAAGTAACGGAGTTAGTTCCTCCAACCACCTGGTTTGACATACAGTTCTAGCCTACAGACTTGTTTCCTGAAGATCTCCCATCCAAGAATTGGCCAGGTGTGGTCCTCCTTAGCTTTTTCATGGTCCACCCAAATTAGTTAGATGTTGCCATCTGCTGGTTGGTTAGACATTCCACACAATGAAAGAACAGACCAGAAGTATACAGAGGAGTCTAAATCACAGTTAGTTAGTTAGTTAGTTAGTTAGTTAGTTAGTTAGTTAGTTAGTTAGTTAGTTAGTTAGTTAGTTAGTTAGTTACTTACTTACTTACTTACTTACTTACTTACTTACTTACTTACTTACTTACTTACTTACTTACTTACTTACTTACTTACTTACTTACTTACTTACTTACTTACTTACTCAGTCAATCATCATGGGTGAGTCCAAACTTGGCAACTTTTAAGACCTGGAGACGGTCAACCCAACTCCCAGAACTTCCCAGCCAGCCTGGGAGTTGAAGTCCACCGGTCTTAAAAGTTGCCAAGGTTGGACCTGCCTGTTGTAGAGAGAAGGTGTGGACTTGAACTCTGGACCTTGTGCAGACTCTATCCTATGCTTGGCTACTGTAGATCCACGGTTGTCACATTTGTAAGCGACGAATCTGTTCTTTTGCAGCAAAGGAAAGGCGGCCCCACCAGGCTAACACTGCCATCAAAATCCACGGTGAGTTTTCCCCTCCTGGCTCTCAGTGGGACGCCTGAGCCTGTGGGACGCGGTTTTTGGAGACCCCCTGAAGGCTGTAAGACGGACAAGAGGAGGAGCTGCGTTCGGATAGCATCCGTCACGTTTCGCTCTTCTTAGTGGGGCTAGGGCCGTGAGGACGAACCTAGGGCACGCCTGCCGCAGGTGGTGGCACGCAGGCCCCTCTCTGCGGGCAAACGAGCCTTTGCCCCAGCTCACCTCCACCATGCATGCACGCACGCCTCCTGCCAGCCAGTTGATTTTTGGGTCTCTGTCGTGCATGCACAGGGGCGGGACGCATGTGGAAGATGTGCATGCATGTGTGGGGCAGGGAGCCTGGTTTTGCTCCCAGCAGACTGCAGGGAGGCCTACTAGGCCCAAAATGGGGCATGGGTATGTGTGCACACATTGTATTATGGGCGTGGGCTGCTCCTTCACAGATTCTTCTCTAGAGCTAGGACTTTTTTATGTATATATATATATATATTATTTTTAAGCATATAAAGACAAACAAAACACAGAACCCTTCTCAATTTCGTTTGGTTACAAGTGTTTGTGCCTCGGTCTTTCCAATTACATATATAATTACTGATTATCCATGAAGCATAGCTAAATACATCACTTGCCATCGAGCCATTTATGTGACTGATCTCTGCAACCTTCGACTTTTTTTAGGATGCGGACCTGGCTCGTCTCTTAAGCTCGGGCTCTTTTGGGAATTTGGAGAACCTCAGCCTGGCCTTCACCAACGTCACAAGTGCCTGCGCAGAGCATCTAATCAAACTGCCTTCACTCAAGCAGCTGAACCTGTGGTCCACTCAGGTATGGGGCAGGGAAGTTTGTGCTAACTCAAACTGGGTGTCAGCGTTCCAGATAGCTTCCAAAATTAAACCGGAGTCCAAGGCAACCTACTGTTCAAAGTCCCAATTTATGAAAAGAGCCATGTTGGCAACATCTGGGAAAACCCGGATCTGAAGCTTCTCAATTTTCCCCACCCAAGTTCAAGTTCGTGATCTTGCCCCACACACCCACCAGACCAGGGAGGCCCACGCTACCTGAGATGGACTTTTTGGTTTCTCCATAAGGATCCTACAGGTTTAGAGTTCCAATAAAGAAGACTGTTTGTAACTCCGGGATGAAATGAGGGGTCTTAGGGGTTCTAAGGACCTAGCTATTTGCGGGATCGTATCCTGCCCCATACATCCCTTCGGCCGATTCACACAGAGAGGGACTTCTCCGGGTGCCATCCACTAGGCAGTGCCAGCGGGCGACGTCCAGGGGAAGGGCCTTCTCTGTGATGGGCCCGACCCTCTGGAACGACCTACCCCTGGATATTAGAACGACCACGGACCTCCTCGCCTTCTGCCTAAAAGTAAAAACTTATTTGTTCCATCAGGCCGGCTTGGCCTAATTTCACGCACTCGCCCCAGTCGGTAATTTTAAATTGTCTATTCGGTTTTAACGGGTTGTAATTTTAATGTTTATAAATTTTAGTACAGGGTAATTTAATTCGTTTTTAATTTTGTATGTATTGTATGTTTTTAGATGCTTTTTAACTTTCCTGTACACCGCCCCGAGTCCCTTCGGGGAGAGGGGGCGGTTATTTATTTATTTATTTATTTATTTATTTATTTATTTATTTATTTATTTATTTATTTATTTATTTATTTATTTTCTTTCATTCATTCATTCATTCATTCATGTATTTATTTATTTATTTATTTATTTATTTATTTATTTATTTATTTATTTATTTATTTATTTATTTATTTATTTATTTATTTGGATTTATTGACCGCCCCCTCTCTCCGAAGAGACTCGGGGCGGTGTACAAGAATTTAAGAGCATATACATATATAACAATTATAAATAATAAAACTAAACTAAATGTTTTACCCTGTGTTAAAATATCTCATTTAAATTTATAACGTAAAAACCCGATTAGGTAATATTTACAACTAGGCTGGTACGGTAGATTAGGTTAGGCCAGGCCGGCCTGCTGGAAAAGATGGGTCTTTAATTGTTGACGGAAGGAGCGGAGGTCCGTAGTAGATCTAAACTCGGGGGGTAGGTCATTCCAGAGGGTTGGGCCCACCACAGAGAAGGACCTTCCCCTGGAAGCCACCTGTTGGCATTGCCAGGAGGACGGCACCTGGAGAAGTCCCTCTCTGTGTGAGCGAATCGGTCGAAGGGATGTGTGGGGTAGAATACGATCACGCAGATATCTATTATTGTTGTTGTTGTTGTTGTTGTTGTTGTTGTTGTTATTATTATTATTATTATTATTATTATTATTATTATTATTATTATTATTATTATTATTATTATTATTATTCTCTGAGCTTGGTAGTTTTCTTGTAGACGCTTCACGACCTGACCAGGTAGCATCCTCAATGCTGCTGATCAAAGTTGGGTTTCTGCCGGTTCGGCCCGGATCAGGTGACTTGATAGTGGCGGCGGCAGGAGGCTCCGCCCACCCGCCCGGATGCTTCTGCGCCTGCGTAGAAGTGTCACGCACGAGCAAACCGGTAGTAAAAAAAAATAAAAATAAACGGAAGCCCACCGCTGCTGCTGATGTTACCGAATTTCGGGCAATGAAACCTCTGCAAGAAAACAAGCAAGCTGAGGTTTAGAGTTTGTTTTATTATCATATGCTTATAAACATTCCTTTTCTTTTCTTTTTCCTTCCCTGGAGTTTGGGGATGCAGGTTTGCGGCTCCTCTCTGAACACCTCACAATGCTTCAAGTGCTTAACTTGTGCGAAACGCCCGTTACCGATGCTGGACTGCTGGCCCTGAGCTGTAAGTGGGGGGTGGGTGGGGGGGGAACCCTGGTATTGTGACGGGAAGAGTAGGGACGAATTCAGCGCAGTATCACTCTTTTGGATGGATTGAGGGTGGGGGAGAGAAAGATTTGTAATAGAAGGAGAGAAAGAGAGAGAAAAAAAGTTTGCAGGGAATAATAAAGAGATCAGCCTGGCATAGCTGATGTAGCTATGTTATTATTTTAACTAGGTTTTTAAATCATGCTTTTAGCACGGGCTAAAATCATGCTTTAAAATCATGCTTTTAGCATGGGCTTTCAGTCCAGACTGGACTACTGTAACGCTCTCTACATGGGGCTCCCCTTGAGGTGCACCCGAAGGCTTCAGCTTGTCCAGAATGCGGCCGCGCGGGCAGTTATGGAAACCTCCAGGTTTGCCCATGTAACACCGCTCCTGCGCGAGCTGCACTGGCTGCCTGTGGTCTTTCAGGTGCGCTTCAAGGTGTTGGTTATCATCTTCAAAGCGCTCCATGGCTCGGGACCTAGCTATCTGCGGGATCGCATCCTGCCCCATACATCCCTTCGGCCGATTCGCTCCCACAGAGAGGGACTTCTCCGGGTGCCGTCCACTAGGCTATGCCAGCGGGCGACGCCCAGGGGAAGGGCCTTCTCTGTGATGGGCCCTTTGGAACGACCTTCCCCCCGAAATTAGAACAACTACGGACCTCCGCTCCTTCCGCCAAAAACTAAAAACTCACTTCTTCTGCCTGGCCGGCTTGGGTTAATTGACCCATTTACCTCTAGCTGAATATTTCAAACTGTTTTATTAGGGATTATTAGGGGTATTAGTTTTAGATAGTTTGGGATTTTAGCGCAGGGTCTAGGTTTAATTCATTTTAAATTGTATTATAATGTTTGTTGTTTATATATGTATTTTTAATTCCCTGTGCACCGCCTCGAGTCCCTTCGGGAAGAGGGAGCGGTTTACAAATTAAATTATTATTATTATTATTATTTAATACTAGTTTTAATTTTTTGGATTGTTGTATTTTTTATATTTTATAACTCCTGTGCACCGCCCAGAGTCCCATGTTCGGGAGAGAGGGTGGTATATAAAACTAATAAATAAATAAAATAAATAAAATAAATAAATTGTGTGGTAAAGAGAATAACACATCTCATAGGAAGTTTCTCCTTAGTTTCAGGTTGCTTCTCTCCTTGATTAGTTTCCACCCATTGCTTCTTGTCCTGCCTTCAGGGGCTTTGGGAAATAATTTGACGCCCCGCTCATTTGTGGCTGGCCCTCAAATACTGAAACACTGCTACCACGTCACCCCTAGTCCTTCTTTCTAGACTGGTCATACCCAATTCCTGCAAACGTTCTTCATACGTTTTTGTCTCTAGGCCAGTGATGGCTAACCTTTTTTGGCTCGCGTGCCAAAAGCAGAGGAAGCGCAAGGGAGTCGTGCGTAGGCGTGCCACACCCATAATAATATGTGCGCAACCCCCTGCTTTTGGCGAATTTTTTCACCCTCCCCAGGCTCCAGGGGCTTTCCAGGAGCCTGGGGAGGGTGAAAACAGCCTCCCCCCCCACCTCCAGAGGCTTCAGGAGCTTCCCTGAAGCCTCTGGAGGGCGAAAAACGGCCTCAAAAGAAGGCCTAAATCAGCTGGCCAGCGCACACATGCGCACTGGAGCTGACATGGCAATGCCTTGTGTGCCCTAAGAAATGGTTCCATGTGCCACCTGTGCAGTGGTGGGTTTCTGCAGGCTCGCACCTACTCGCGAGAGCCGGTTGGTGAAATTTAGAGAACCGGTGAGAGGGGGTTCCACCGGCGTACCTGGAAGTAAATCTGGCCCACCGCTGCCAGTGACCCAACAGGAAGAAAAGGAAAGGAAAGGAAAGGAAGGAAAGGAAAGGAAAGGAAAGAAAGAAAGAAAGAAAGAAAGAAAGAAAGAAAGAGAGAGAGAGAGAGAGAGAGAGAGAGAGAGAGAGAGAGAGAGAGAGAGAAAGAAAGAAAGAAAGAAAGAAAGAAAGAAAGAAAGAAAGAAAGAAAGAAAGAAAGAAAGAATTTATCATCACAATTGAGTCCAAAATTTTGGTTGCTAAGCAAGAGCGTTGTTAAATTTTATTTTATTTATTTTATTTTATTAAATTTATACCCCGCCCTTCTCCTTGTTAGGACCCAGGGCGGCGCACAGGCATTATTAAAACCACAAAAATACAATAAATATCAATTTAAAATATATTAAATTAGATTAACCCGTGCTAAAACCCATGTTAAAAACCTGAGTTTTTTAAAAGGTGGCCACTCCCACCCTGTCACATGACTGCCAAGCCACGCCCACAAAATAGGCCACACCTACAGAGTAGGTTCTAAAAAAATTGAAACCCACCACTCCACCTGTGGCACCCGTGCCATAGGTTCGCCATCACGGCTCTAGGCTCTTAATCCTTTAATAAAGCAAAACATAAAATATTGGATCAGCTTTCTGGGCTTAATTTTGGGGACAAACTGATCCAAAATGAAGGAGTCAAGTGCTCTTTAAAGCCCAGGTGTTGATTTGGGGAACGTCTGCAGGATGTCAACTGCTAGTCCTCAACCATTCCCCATTTTTAATGCATAGGGAGACAGTGGCTCAGTGGCTAAGACACTGAGCTTAAGGTCGGCGGTTCGAATCCCTAGCGCCGCGTAATGGACTGAGCTCCTGTTACTTGCCCCAGCTTCTGCCAACCTAGCAGTTCGAAAGCACGTAAAAAAATGCAAGTAGGAAAATAGGAACCACCTTTGGTGGGAAGGGAACAGCATTCTGGGTGCCTTTGGTGTTTAGTCATGCTGGCCACATGACCACGGAGACATCTTCGGACAGTGCTGGCTCTTCAGCTTTGAAGCGGAGATGAGCACCGCACCCCTAGAGTCGGGAGTAGCTAGCACATCTGTTGGAGGGGAACCTTTACCTTTTGCAAGCTGCATGCAGACCAACATCCTTCTGTGTTTCTTCCTAGCCATGAAAAGCCTCTGTAGTTTAAATATGAACAGCACCAAGCTCTCAGCAGACACCTACGAAGACCTCAAGGTACGTGGCATTTCTAAAGCATCCTTCACCTCCCTGCAGCCAGGTGTTGAGGGCCAGAGTTTTTGGCCGGTGTCAGAAGGACAGGAAGCTTCCTTGCAGAAATGAATTTGCACATTCGTTGCTGATTCAGTTCTACAGAGGAATCATCGAGTCTGTAATTTTGTACCTCAATAACTGTCTGGTTTGGCCCAGCAACCAAGCAGGATCAGTACAGACTTCAAGGGATAGTTAGGACTGCAGAAAGAAAGAATTCCAACCAACCTGCCTTCCATTGAGGACCCCTATGCTGCACGGGTCAGAAAGAGGGCTGAGGAAATATCTACAGACCCCTCACATCCTGGACAGAAACTGTTTCAACTCCTACCCTCAAAACGACACTGTAGGGCCCTGCACACCAGAACAACGAGACATAAAGATAGTTTATGCCTGGTTCTGCCATTACTCCGCTGAACCCACAGCACTGTCACCTTTCTCATCTGTTTGTTCTCCTCTCCTCCTGCTCTCTTTTCCCACTGTTTTTTGTACTTTAAGATTAATGGTTGCAACTATGATGTATGACCTATCCCTGCTCTTTATATGTATACTGAGAGCTTACGCACCAGAGACAGATTCCTTGTGTGTCCAATCACACTTTGGCCTATAAAGAATTCTGTTTTGTTCTGTTCGATTTTCTTTTCTATTCCATTCTATTTTTTATTCTATTTTCTAGTCCTTTTTAGTCTTTTCTTTTTTATTCTCTATTCTATTCTCTATTCTGTTCTATTCTCTATTCTGTTCTATTTTCTATTCTATTTTCTATTCTACTCTATTCTCTATTCTGTTCTATTTTCTATTCTATTCTACTCTATTCTCTATTCTGTTCTATTTTCTATTCTATTCTATTCTCTATTCTGTTCTATTCTCTATTCTATTCTATTCTCTATTCTACTCTATTCTCTATTCTATTCTATTTTCTATTCTACTCTATTCTCTATTCTGTTCTATTTTCTATATCCTACTCTTTCTCTATTCTGTTCTATTTTCTATTCTATTCTACTCTATTCTCTATTCTTTTCTATTCTATTCTATTCTATTCTCTATTCTGTTCTATATTCTATTCTCTATTCTATTCTACTCTATTCTCTATTCTATTCTATTTTCTATTCTATTCTATTCTCTATTCTGTTCTATTCTCTATTCTATTCTCTATTCTATTCTACTCTATTCTCTATTCTATTCTATTTTCTATTCTATTCTACTCTATTCTCTATTCTGTTCTATTCTCTATTCTATTCTACTCTATTCTCTATTCTATTTTCTATATCCTACTCTTTCTCTATTCTGTTCTATTTTCTATTCTATTTTCTATTCTACTCGATTCTCTATTCTGTTCTATTTTCTATTCTATTCTATTCTCTATTCTGTTCTATTCTCTATTCTATTCTCTATTCTATTCTACTCGATTCTCTATTCTATTCTATTTTCTATTCTACTCGATACTCTATTCTATTCATTTTAACAATCAGATTAGAACTTTTCTCTATTCTCCTCTCCCCTCCGCTCCACTCCGCTGTGCTGTGCTGTGCTATCACTATTACTATCCCATGTTGTCACAAAGCCATTACACTCAATCACTGTATGCCTGGCATATGACATGCACAGCTCCTGTTTCTTTATAGTGGCCACCTACGCAGTACATTACAGTACATTACAAAAAGAACTTGTAAACTTAACAAACTGCCTTATCATACAGGCAGCCCTTAATTTAACAATGTTTTTTGTTTAAAGTTTATTTGAAGTTACAACGGTCTCAGGAAAATAAAAACGACTTGCAAGCGAGCTACGAGAGCCCCCAAGAGCCCTTTGTGTAATGAATTTCTCCATCATTATTCTTTCTAGCTCATCTCTTCTTTTTTCCTCTCTTTCCTTTCCTCCCCTACCAGGCTAAACTGCCCAATTTGAAGGAAGTGGACGTCCGCTACACCGAAGCTTGGTGAAAAAAACACATCAAAAAACACCCTCGTGGCGCATTTGTAGAATTTTTTTCTTTTGGACGGGGAGAGAAGAGAACGATTTCTAAACCATTAAAAAAAGAAGAAGAAGAAGAAGCAGAAGAGAACTTAGACTTTTGGCGTTCGCCTGTAGAGAGCAGGTTCTGAGGACATCCATATTTTTAGGTGCTCCATGTGTGAAGTAGTGAAGTATGATTTTTTTTTTTTCCCTCTCTCGGGTTGGATATTCACACACCAGACCGAATTCTTTCAGCTTCGTACTCTCGAATTCAACATTTTTAAATTAAGGGGTGGGCAAGCAAAGAAGGCAAGACTGAATAGCCTGAAGAAGATTGGGGAAGGGGTGGGTGGGGTTTTTTGGGGGGGGGGTTGTCATCTCTTGGTTCTGGTTTGCTCTTTTTTTTTGTACTTTTTTTAAACTGTGTGTCAAGGTGTTTTTTCTTTTTCTTTTTACACAAGAATATACACCGGATTATTATTTTTTCAGTTTTCCTTTAACCTTGGCCTTTTTTGTAGATGCTTTTCCATCTCTTCTGTTCTTCAGCGAGAAATAGAAAGGAGAAAAAAAAGAAGAAGAAGAAGAAGAAAGGAAGAACGTAGGCGAAAATCAAGAGAAAGAAGCATTCGCAGCAGCTCATATGATTTTCTTTCCTTCCTTCCCTCGTTCGTTCGTTCGTTCCTTTCGATCATTATGCAAAGTGATGTTCTTGTATATACAATTTACATAATACGCCTATTTAAAAAGGAAAAAAAAGAAAAAAGGAAGAAAGTTCAGAAGAAAAAAAAACAGGTCTGGGACCTGTCTTTTATTTATGAATTGTTAATCCATTGTTTGTTTCATTTATTTTTGTTTTGTTTCGCGTAGAGTACCGTGTAAACAACTTTGGCGTCTTCTGGATGTTGTTGCTCTTTAAAAGACAGAACAAAAGAGAATTCCCCTCCTGTAATATATACACCCTCGGTCCAGCCCATCTTACCTTTTTTTGGTTTATATACGCCTCGAATTTATTCAACCAGGGGAAAAGAATATACTTGCATAGACCTGGTGCATATATATATGTGTGTGTGTATGTGTATAGACACACACACACACACACACATGCATACACCTAAGAGCCGAACATCTTTTGAATTCCTAAAGCCGCATTTTCAGATTATGCTAGGTGTAGAAAGGAGGGGTAAGCAGACCACTTCTGTTTATATATGTGATTGTTTCTAAGGCTAGAGAAAATGCTTAGGTTCTTATCTAGGAGTGACGATTGAGCGGTCAACCATTTGCGTTAGGATTTGTCAAGGTCTGACTTCTGTTTTGTGTCCACAATTTCACCTTTCCGTGCATCCCCCTTTAAGGAGATGTTTCCCACTGGTTCTCCCCCCCTAACTATTGGCTTATGTTCACCCTCCTCAAGCAGTGGAGACTCTTCTGCCATATTGGTCTACAGCTGGCCCTCCGCCCCGTAGAAAATTCTGGAAACTGCTAGGCCTATCGGGCTACAGGGAGAAGAAGGTTGGTTCAGAATCAATGTTGCCTTTTGAGGTCCAGAGATGGACACTGAATTGTCTTTCCTGTGTTCAGTTTCTTGGAGCCTACTTGGTGTCATGGTGAAGGCTAGAGACTAGGAGACAGTGAATTCTAGTTCCATCTCGGCTGGGTGACTGTGGGCTAGACCTTCTTTCTCAGCTCAGCCCACAAGGAAAACGAGGAGGAGGAGGAAGGAGTATTAAGTTTGTTCACCGGATTAAGACGGGATCAAAGTCTAATAAAATAAATAAATCCCCCCGAAAATATGACCATCTTACTTTTCTTCGCCCTCTTTTGCGATTATCCAGATCTGTGTTAACAGAGGATTTTTTTTTTTAAGTGGTTTCTTTTATAAATACGCTTTTGGGTTTATTTTTTCCACGCTTTCTTTTAATGGAACAGCGGTTTCATCCTTGTTGGTTTTTTTTCTAAAAAAACCCCACAAATAGCAAGGCAATTTTTTTGTCTTACGTTCCTTTTCAATCTTACGCAGGTAAATATAAATATGCAGGTTATTTTGCCGATGAAAGAGATTTTTTTAAAAAACCAGGTATGCATATAAATACACGCGCATGTGTGCATCAATTTTTTTAAACTATCTTGGTTTATTTTCTTTCATGTGGTTGGATAGTTTATTCACATTTTGAATCCCTTGTATTTAGAATCTTCGTTTCTATATAACCATATCAACAACAGCCACAAAAGCCCACCGTTGATTTGAGTCTTAATCCGTACGTTGGGCCACAAAATGTTGCAGGGGGTTTGTTCATTGTTTGTATTTTTTGCCGGAGAGGGCAACAACAGGTGGGTTCCGAAGAGTGAAGGTTGTGCCTCCCTCATTTTTATATGGGTCCCAAGCACCTTTAAAAAAAGGGGGGGGGGAAAGACTCGGTGGTTCAATTGTGCAGCCATCTTGATTCCTTTTCTTTAAAACAAAGACACAACCCCAACAATTGTTCTGTTTTTCTGCCTTAGATCCCTTAACGCTGTTTGATAAAACACAGTGAGGGGAAGAAAGAGACAAAACTTAATGCCAACATTTTATCCTTAGCTGCTTTGACTGATGGGTTACTACTACTGTTCTGTAGCCATGTTTAAAAGAGAAAAAGTTTAATAAAAAAAACAACACATGTGGAATAAATTTCAGGCGACAAAAATAAATAAACTGTAACTGAATATCTTTTAGGAGTGTTCACTGCCTTTTCTTTGACTGGACGTCGGCCCAGCCAACCTGTGGGGCACGGCCTAGAGTAGAAGTTGAAGATGTTCCTGAGAAATTTTAAGCCGAAGTTACTCGGGTTAAAATGGACACGGTGGCTAAGATGCTGAGCTTGTCGATTGGAAAGGTCGGCAGTTCGAATCCTGAGTAAGGGAGTGAGCTCCCGTGACTTGTCCCAGCTTCTGCCAACCTAGCAGTTCGAAAGCACGTAAATAATGCAAGTAGAAAAATAGGAACCACCTTTGGTGGGAAGGGAACAGCATTCCGTGCACCTTCAGCATTTAGTCATACCAGCCACATGACCACGGAGACGTCTTCGGATAGCACTGGCTCTTTGGCTTTGAAATGGAGATGGGCACTGCCCCCTAGAGTTGGGAATGACTAGTACATATGTGCGAGGGGAACCTTTACCTAAAGCCAGAAAGGCTAGGATGATGGGATTCATAGTCCAGCCCAGCTGAGAGGACAAGAGACAATGTAGCTCCTAACTCATTTTTTGATATGCATTGCCTTCGGTGTTGAGTCACGCCATCCACATGACCATGGAGACATCTTCGGACAGCGCTGATGCTTTGAAATGGAGATGAGCACCGCCCTCTAGAGTCGGGAACGTCTAGCACATATGTGCGAGGGGAACCTTTACCTTAGTCTGGTTCAGGAGCCAATTTGAAGTAGAGAAGCCATACCCGTTTCTGATGGGTGGCCGAATTCCTATATTCTGGGTTGGAAATAAATCAAATAATCATAAGTTGTGTTTCCTTGAAGAAAAGAAAACTACGGAAATATCTCGGCGTCCTTCTTCACAACACCAAAACCACGCCCGATTGTCTCTCTTGTTTATTTTTTCTCTCTCTCTCCTATAAAATGATTTTTTGTGGATGGACTCTCCTCATTTTATTCCAGGACTGGTGGGAGGGGGGGGGGCGGATTTTGCCTCCAACTCCTAAATTTCCCCTTCTCAATAAGCATTTGTACTGAAATTCCCAGCCCTGAAGGAAGTCAGTAACGTTTCTTCCCATTTTGAAGTAACCCACGTTAGTTCTTCCAAACAATATGGACGCACGGTTCATTTTGAAGCAGTTAGTACAGGGGTCGGCAGCCTGAGGCTTTGGAGACGCATGTGGCTTTTCCATCCCTCTGCTGCGGCTCCCAGTCGCTCAAAATAGGCGCCACAATCGCCAAGGTGTGATACGAGCCAGCACGCGAATTATTGAGCTTTTCGAACCCCAGTAGGCCAGCCATGGATAAATCCCAAGAAAATAAAAAGTTTCAGAAGAAAGCAGTTTGATCCTGACCGGCTCAAGGTTGGCTCAGCCTTCCATCCTTCTGAGGTGGGTGAAATGAGGACCCAAAATTGTTGGGGGCAAGAGGCTGACTCTGCAAACCGCTTAGAGAGGGCTGTAAAAGCACTGTGAAGCGGTATATAAGTCTAAGTGCTATTGCTATCTTTCCAGAAGTAAGTTGCTTCAGGAGTCTTTGAGAGCAAATGCCTCCAGTCAAACAGTGCAGAAAACCTCTTAAGCCAGGCCATTGGCCATTTGCACCCAATTCTAACGATACCCAAAAACAAAATAAATAAATAACCAACTGAGATGGAGAATGGCCGATAGGCTTGTCCTCCTTGAACGTTCTACCTTCCATTTGCATTCGCTCATTCTGTGAACCCAGATGGCTACAAAGCGATACTCATCCAAGCTCTCCCAACCACGTTCTGCTTTGCTTAATATCCTCTGCTTTTTTAATCCAGCAAACAAGCATGTAGGTAAGAGGTAAAAGAGTCCCACCTGCAGTTCCCATCACTGTACTTCTGCAAAGGCAATGACGACGGCGTTGCCGTAGTGACTGCTTCTTCGCCGAGATGCTCAGCTTCCAAGGAGATGGTTGTGAAGGACAAGACAAGCATCGTGTCCTGCCACCAATGAGAGCGTTCAGTGTTTGAGCAAGGACCTGTTGCGGTTTGTTGGCCGCCAGCCCTTCCAGCAGCTGAATCGGAGGAGGAGGTGTGGGAATAAGGATCAGCATCAAGGCATCCTGGGAACTCTTGAGGGGGAAGAGGGAATGGATCTGCCACAGAGTGAGAGGTAGAGCCTGGACCATCCATCAGCCGTCAGTTTGATGCTTACCAAAAGCTCAAGGTTGACTCAGCCTTCCATCCTTCCGAGGTGGGTGAACTGAGGACCTGGATTGTTGGGGGCAAGAGGCTGACTGACAACGGCTTAGGGAGGGCTGTAAAAGCACTGTGAAGCGGTATATAAGTCTAAGTGCTATTGCTATTCTGGACGTTGGCCGATAGACCAATAGAAAGGCATCTGGAACACCTTCCTTACCATCTGAGGCTGCAACGGCTGGGCCTCTTCACTCTTGAACGACGGCGCCTGAGAGGTGACCTGATTGAAGTCTATAAAATCATGCATGGTGTGGACAAAGTAGAAAAGGAAAAACTGTTTTTCCCTATAACTTAACACTAGAACTAGGAGGCACTCCATGAAACCTTTGGAAGCTAGACCTCAAACAAATAAGAGGAAGTACTTTTTCACCCAGAGGATCACTGGTCTATGGAACTCCCTGCCAGAAGAAGTGGTGACAGCTGTCAGCCTTGACACCTTTAAGAAAGGATTAGAGGAGTTCATGGAGAACAAGGGTATCAACGGCTATCATTATGGATGCCTAAGGACACCCTCCGGGATGGAGAGATAGGCAGGATATCTCTCAATGCCATTTGCAGGGAATCATAAGCAGGTGAAGACATCTGCTTGGGAAGACCCTGAAGCAAATGGGGAGCCACTGTGGGAGACAGAAGGCTGGACTGGATGGGCTGTGGCCTGTTCCAACAAGGCTGTCCTTATGTTCTTATCTTCTTCAAAGCCCATCAGCCTGAATCAATGAGGGAATCCCTATTTTATTAGTTGATCAGTAGATAAAATGGGGGGGGGGGGAATGAAAACAATGGTAAACTAAGGGAGGAAACTGGAAAAGGAGAAAGGATAAGATAGAAGCTGCCTGGAGAATTCTGGGAGCTGAAGTCCTTCAGACTTAAAGTTGCAAAGGTTGGAGACCCCTGAGATAATAGCATTGCAGCCTTCACTTTTTACTTTTACACAATAATATCTCCTAGCCATTTCTATAATAACAAACCCATCTAATCAGCGAAACCAAAGTTTCTTTTTTTGGCCCATCACAAACCCAAAATCCAGAAGTGATTTCCAAAGGGCACAAAAAAGAAGGCCTCAACCGATTTTCCAAAGCACCAGAAGGCAAGACAAGAAACAATCGATCAAGGAGACAAGCAACCTCGAATGAAGGAGAGACTTCCTAACAGTGAGGATAATTCACCAACCGAATGGCTTGCCTTCAGAAGTTGTGGCTGCGCCATCCATCACTGGAGGCTTTTAAAAAGAGACTGAAACAACCATTTGTCTGAAGTGGTGTAGGGTTTCCTGCTTGAGCAGGGGGTTGGATTAGAAGGCCTCCAAGGCCCCTTCCAAGTCTCTTATTCTAACAGATGAACAGAGTTGGAAGGGACCTTGCAGGTCATAGTCCAACCCCCTGCCTAAGCAGGAGACCCTACATCTGCCTCTACCTAGGATTGAACTCACAACCTCCTGATTGGGAGGCAAGAGCTCCACCTCTAGTGGTCTGTTAAATGGAGTTTGTGGTATGGGGAGTGCTCCATCACTGGTGGCTTTTAAGAAGATCCCAGAGCTTGGAATGGTATAGGGTCTCCTGCTTAAGCCGGTTGTTGGGCTAGAACTCCAAGATCTTCCATTGTCCTATTAGATCTATTCTTTTCTTTGAATAAAGCAATCAATTAAACCATCTCTACTTTATTTTCTTGTGTGGGAAATTATATAAAATAGAATAGAACAACACAGTTGGAAGGGACTTTGGAGGTCTTCTAATCCAACCCCCTTCTTAGGCAAGAAACCTTATAGCACTTCAGACAAATGGTTATCCAACATCTTCTTTAAAACTTCCAGTGTTGGAGCATTCACAACTTCTGGAGGCAAGTTGTTCCATGATTAATTGTTCTCACTGTCAGGAGATTTCTCCTCTGTTCTAAGTTGCTTCTCTCCTTGATTAGTTTCCACCCGTTGCTTCTTGTCCTGCCCTCGGGTGCTTTGGAGAATAGTTTGACTCCCTCTTCTTTGTGGCAGCCCCTGAGATATTGGGACACTGCTATCATGTCTCCCCTGGTCCTTCTCTTCATCAAACTAGACATACCCAGTTCCTGCAACCGTTCTTCATATGTTTTAGCCTCCAGTTCCCTAATCCTCTTTGCTGATATATTGTAGTTTTAACGGGATTCCTGCTTCCTGCAAATATTTTGCACAAGTTTGAAGGTGCCCATTTGCTCACTGGTGCCTTTCGGTTTTTTTGCACTTTTGGACAAAAGAACAAACCTGCATTCTGGGTTTATTTCAGGAGATGGCAGCGAAGGACCAGGTTTCGGTGGAAAGTGACAAGATGACCTTTCAAGCAGATTGGGGATTACCCTGGGATTTTTCACTTTTTAAAACTCCCTGGTTGCTCAGAAGACAGTCAAAAGTACATCTCGAAGTCTCTCGGAGGAGAAATGATAACAAAAAATAAAAATAAATCAGCAATCAAATCATTTAAAAAAATGAGATGATAAAGAGGGAAAGAGGAAGTGTTCTCTTTGGATGTGGAAGGTGGTAGAAGTTGCAATTCTGTGTACAGATTCTTCCTCTGGTTCCCTTCCTTGTGAATTTTGATCTAAAATAAATGGGAAGGACTTTACTGGTGTTTTGTTAGGAAAAGGTGTAAGATTCTGATGAAGCTAATGAAGTAGTGTTCCTCATTTTTTTTTAAAAAAATGGCATTGTATGCTTTTAAGATTATGGAAAGACAAGTATATATAATCTTTGCCATGATTGACGGTCATGGATGGGAATGAATTAAAAGGGGTGGACATTGATCGATTTTAATTATTTTTCTAAGTTTATTTTTCTCCTTATCAACTAGGGTGTGTGTCTGTGAGAGAGAGAGAGAGAGAGAGAGAGAGAGAGAATTGAATTGTTACAACCACAGTTCCTTCCTTCCTTCCCTCCCTTGACCTATATACCTATCTCCTCCCCTTCCCTTCCCTTCTCTTCCTGTCCCTTCCCTTCGCTTTCTCCTTTCATTCCCTTCTCTGTATACTTATTATCTCTCTTCTCCCACCTCCTTCCTTCTTTCCAGCCCTACCAAATTTGGCTTGGAAATACAATATCCAAATGATCCACTAAAATAATCCTGCATCCTGCTGCTGCCATCTAATGGTTTGCTTAAGCGTTTTCTGTTGCCAATCTGACCAGGTCACTTTAAAAGCAACCCGACTTGTCCATTTACTCAATATCAGCCGGCTTTCATTATTTATTTTTATTTTTATTTTTAAAATTTGTATCCCGCACCCATCTCCCACAGAGGGACCCGGGCGGCGCACAGGAAAATTAAAAACACAGAAATACACATATACAAAATATAAATACCCATTAAAACTATATTAAACCACCAACCTGCGCTAAAACCACATTAAAACCCCCAATTAAAAACATTGATCCACTAAAAGTCAGGTTCGGAACCGGGTAGGTCATGCCAGGCCGGCTAGATGAAAAAAGTGCGTTTTTAGGCGCTGGCGGAACAGGCAGAGGTCAGAGATGACGCGGAGTTCGGGAGGGCTGGGCCCGCCACAGAGAAGGCTGTTCCCCTGGGCGTCGCCAACCGGCATTGCCCGGCCGACGGCACCCGGAGAAGCCCCTCTCTGTGGGAGCGAATCAGACGTAGGGATGTGTGGGGCAGCAGGCGGTCACACAGGTAACTAGGCCCCGTGCCATGGAGCACCTTGAAGATGGTCATCAAAACCTTGTAACGCACCCGAAAGGTCACAGGTAGCCAGTGCAGCTCATGCAGGAGAGGTGTTATGTGGGATTGCCGAGAGGCACCCATAATTACCCGCGTGGGTAATTATGCCTAAGGAGGGACTAGAACTCCCAGTCTCCTGGTTTTCAGCCCAGGATTTTAACCACTAAAGAAGACAGAGTAAAAAACCATGCAAGCATTTTTACATATCAATGCATTTTTCCTCTCCTTCCTTCTTTTAATATGAGACCCGCTTGCAACCACAATTTGCTATTCAAAAGATGAGCTGTCTGCTTAAGCAAATCTCCTCTGTGAAGGACGATGCTCCTTGTGAACATTTGGTATTCAAAATCACAACAACAGCTGTGTGGGCAGGGGAGGTTGTGTTGACTCTTCAGCTCAAGCCAGGCAGCTTATTTCCTTTAAGCAAATACACGAGAGCTTGAATGGGGAAGGAGAACTCAATTTTCCTTCTCATCAGCAAAATCAACACAGCACGTTTTGCCTAGTTAGTAACTCTTACTGCTTCCTTTACCATCATAGCAATACGAAGGCACAACTGGTCTGGTAAAAAGGTGATCGATAGGATTCGTGGACAACCTGATCCATGTTCCTTACCTACGCTTCCCGAGGCAGTAAAAATCACACGCTTAGTCCCCCAAAACACTTTTTTAATTTAAACGGCTGTGAATTATGTTCATTCGCAGCCCGTAATGATTCACAGTCTGTGAAGAGTCCTGCAGAAGTCTGCCACAGTCTTTCAGGGTAAGGCTGATAAGCGCCCGCCTTTATCTCCCTTGAAACGCTGCCAGAGACCTCATGGCCAATTAGTTTTGCAAGGCCAAACGGAGCACAGAGTCAAAATGGAGCTTCGGAGTTTGAACCGAACAACACGAACAAAATTGCTTCCTGCAAAGGCTCACGTCCTTCTGCTCCTCTTTTATGTCTTATGGGAGGGGCCAATCCTCTCCAACCCTTACTCCCGAGTCGCTCCTTTTGTCTTAACTGTACTTGCCCTCTGGCAGCTCTGTGCATGCAGGCACTGGGAACATGCTTTGCTGATGTCAGACTCTGGAGGCAGCATATCACTCCCAGATGGCCCTGGCCACCTCTCTGCCTCTGACACAGAGCCCTCATCCGAGCCTTCCCTAGACTCGAAGACTGGCCCATGTTCCTCCCCAACCTTCTCACTGTCCTACTCTGCTGCCAGATCCACTGGCCACTGGTGGACCACAACAATCCAGTTGAGAGTGTCCCAATACCCCACATGGATTCATTCCCAGGTTTTTAAGTCCCTAATAGGATTAGCTCGGAGGTTGACCTGAGTTTTGGGAGGAGAAAGAAGGAACTGCATGTCCCAGTAATTAAATGGCAATCAAACCCATATCAAGAGTATTAACGCAACCGCATTCCAATGGCAGTGAGAAAGACCTTGAGTCAGTTATCTGGGAGAGCCTTTCTTAACGTGGCATTTTCCAGAAGTCTCATGACTGAATCTCCTGGAATTTCCCAATGCCTTAGTCAAGTTTTGATTCGAGTTTGTTTGGATTTCTGGAATCAAAATTCAGATGCTTGGCATCTGCCGATTCCAGCGTGCTGGGGTCATGCAATCCCTTTTGGCAAGCTTCTGGCAAGCAAAGTTAATGGAGGGGTCTGATTTACTTAACAACCGTGCTACTAATTTAACAACTGCAGTGATTTACTTCAGGGGTCTCCAACCTTTGCAACTTTAAGTCTGAAGGACTTCAGCTCCCAGACTTCTCCAGCCAGCTTTGCTGGGAGCTGAAGTCCTTCAGACTTAAAGTTGCAAAGGTTGGAGACCCCTGATTTACTTAACAGTGGCAAGAAAGGATGGTGTTTGTGTGTGTTTTCAAAATACAATTATTATATACGTATCCTTTTTTTTCTCTTTTAAAAAAAGGAGGAGGAAGACAAATGTTAAAATTAAATATGTGTATTGAAAAGGAATTCTAAATACCATCAACATAAAATGGAGCTCGCTCAGCGAGCTGAAATACACCAAGTAAATGAGAGGAAGAGTGAAGTAGAGGAGAGAGGGAAGGGAAGAAGAGAGGGATAGGAGAGAGAGCAAGGGGGGAAGAGGAGGAGAAGGAGTGGAAAGAGGAGAGAGGAGAAGGAGGGAGGGAGGGAAAGTAGAGAAGAGAAGGACGATAGAGGGAAGAAAAGAGGTAGAGAGGAGTCACTGTTTTTGAGAGTTGATGGTAAGACGAATTGATGTAAACATTTAACAATACAATATGATGTTGTTTATAAAAAAGAAAAAACTTTATATATAAAAAAAACAGTGGCAAGAAAGATCATGAAATAGAGCAAAACTCCCGTAAGTCTCTCCCTTAGCAACAGAAAGTTTTGGCTCAGTTATAGTTGTAAATTGAAAATTGTAAATTGCCTATATACAGTAAGCTAACATAAACTCTGAGTATATCTTGTGTAAGCCTCCGAGTGTTGCTTCAGATAGTAAGTTAGGCAGCACATACATTTCATAAATAAAGGGAAATACAAAAGTAAGATGCCACGCCACTAACGAAGCTCGCCACTAACTTGAATTCTTGAATTTTGACCAATCTGGGCTTTTTCAGCGAGAAAGAAACTCACGCTAGCAAAGTCAACGAACGAGTAAATGATTGGCAAGTTTTGCATCACAGAAATGTTTATAGCACGGCGTTGAGAAACAGTTAAGCAAATCTATGCAGATTCGAAGCAGCTACTGCCTCAACCAGCCCAGGATTCTGGAAAGCTTTTGGCTGGAAAATTTGGTTGACGGGAGTTGATGATTAAACCGATTTGAATGGTTAAAAATTTATCCGGGCGATTGCAACCGAAGACTTCAAGCTTGTCATCGGGAAAACTCGTTACTGCATTTGTATCGTCAATGTGAGGAAAAATGGAAGATAGTGACGTTTTAACTAAATCTAAAGGTAGTCCTTGACTTATGACAGGCTGATTAAACCATTCTTTGCCAGGGGGAGGAAGTGTGCAAACGACACTAACATTTTCCCTTTGTTTTCCAGGATCGATTTGAATACCTGCGCTGTTCTAGCAATTAAACACACACCCAAACACACCTATTTTTGCACTCCTTTAAAAATCTAGGGCTGCCTTCCTTAGACCCATTCCATGTAAAGAGCTGTGTTTTTCCTCTTTCTTGGTAGGCTGAACATGGATTTTGAGCGAAAGTTCTTGATGTTGGAACAAGAGGAACATGGTTAATTATGCATTTGTTTTCAGGCACACACTTATTATTATTTTTTTTAACTTGCACAGCTGTTAAAATTAATGGGGCAAATAAACCGTTTCAATAAATCTATTTGGTTTTGAGTTGGTCCAACCAGCTAATGGTGCTTGCCCAGAAAAACCTAACCATAACTTCTGTTTAATACATCTGTGCTTGATAATGTTCGGGAAGTGGTTTTGCCACCCGTTACAGTCTAAAAACTTTAAGAAGTAGCATCTCTCCAGCCAACGTCTTCTCGTGTCCACGGAATAAGCCTGGCTGACTTTGTACAACTTCTGAAATCAGCCAGGATCGGTTAAACGCCACTACCTAAAAAAACATCGGGAGCATTAGGCTAGAAACTGGGAGACTGGGAGTTCTAGTCCCACCTTGGGACTAAAGCCAACGGGTGAATTTGACGTATCAGCAACTTCTGAAATATCTGGCCAAGAAAATTGAAGGGACTTATCCAGGCAAGATTTCAAGAATCAGACAAGCTCAAGAGAGGGGAAAAAAGTTACGGTTGGGTGGCATCGTGGCTGTGAAAGTGGGACGAGCCACGGTGGCGCAGTGGTTAGAGTGCAGTACTGCAGGCTACTTCTGCTGCCTGCTGGCTGCCTGCAATTTGGCAGTTCAAATCTCACCAGGCTCAAGGTTGACTCAGCCTTCCGTCCTTCCGAGGGGGGTCAAATGAGGGCCCAGATTGTCGGGGGCGAATAGGCTGACTCTGTAAACCGCTTAGAGAGGGCTGCAAAGCAAGGTGAAGCGGCATATAAGTCTAAGTGCTATTGCGATCGCTATGAAGGTCGTCAAACGGTGGGCCCACCAGGGCAGTCAAAGCCCCACCCTTTTTTAATGGGAATGGCACACCTTGTGTCAAATGTGACTCCCAGAACTTCGATGATGATCACACTGGCTGGCGATTTGAGGCATCTGAACTTACCACCCTTGAATCTTGCGAGTTTACAAGACCGACGGCCGAGGGAACAAAGCTGTTGCAGAATCTGGTATTCCTGCCTGCTAGAAATACTTCGAAACCTCCTGCCAGAGGGGAGCAAAACAGAAACAGACCTTAGTGTGTGTGTGTGTGGTCTCTAACAATGCTTGGAGCTCTAAGCACAAGGGCAATGCTTATCTTCTCCAGAGGAAAGGGGAAAGTAAACGATGTTGTTCATACACAACTGCCAGCATTTCCTAGCTTCTTCGGCTGGGCGGTGTGGCATAATCAAGGTGCGCCACATGAATTAATTAAATCCTGACCTAATTTCCACGATGCTAGTCATGCAAAGGAAGGGTCTATGGAGGACTGGATTTCCTTCTCATTCCAAAATCAAGTTATTTCAGGGATAAGAGTGCCCTGTCCTTAGATACTATAAAGCAGAGACATCCCCCTGCCAACAAAAGTGCGTATAGCCAAGGCTGTGGTTTTCCCAGTTGCCATGGATGGCTGTGAAGGTTGGACCATAAGGAAGGCTGAGCACCAAAGAATGGAGGCCTTTGAACTCTGGTGCTGGAGAAGACTCCTGCATTGAGTCCCTTGGACTGCAAGGCCATCCAACTGGTCAGTCCTAGAGGAGATCAACCCTGACTCCTCTTTAGAAGGCCAGATCCTAAAGATGAGACTCAAATACGTTGGCCACCTAATGAGAAGGAAGAAGGACTCCCTGGAGAAGAGCCTCATTCTGGGAACGACGGAGGGCAAAAGAAGAAGGGGACGACAGAGAAGGAGGTGGCTGGATGGGAGTCACCAAAGCAGTCGGCGTGAGCTTCAATGGACTCCAGAGGAGGGTAGAGGACAGGAAGGCCTGAAGGAGACCTTCCTGTCCTCTCCCATGGGGTTGCGATAGTTGCGACTTCGCAACTAACAACAATAATAACAACAACATCCTAAAATCAGAGACCTGTCTCCTGAAGTACCTGTTTATTTTCAGAGCATTTCTAAGCACCCAAATTTCACATGCGTTTGTGTGGGGGCTCACTCGGAGGAAATGTTGGGAATTCAGATCCGGGTCATAAGTCCTCTTGGTCGGGCTGGCCATAACTTCAAATGGTTGCTAAGCAACTAGTGGTAAATCGAGGACTAAACTGTCGTGAATCATCCATCCAGAAAGTTTTAATGCTTTCTGGTTCTCCCAGGGAAATCTCTTTTGGGTGAGGGGTGGGGTGGGGGGGTGGGAAGATGGCCAGCACATTCGTTGGCTGGTTGATCCGATCTGCTCACAAATAGCCCAGCGGGCAATCCTGTCTGAAAAAAACGAATTGGCGCCAGGTTTTATGGGTTTCCAAAAGGAATGGACACGTCCTGATCCGATGGGCTTCGAAATACTTTTAAATAACTTGCCCAACCTGTTCCAGGCTTTGCAAGAACACCTTTTCACTTGCCGAAGTAGTCTTTAAGTCGGAATTCTTCGTTTGCCCTCTGCCTTTAATTCAAGTTTAATGAAATCCAGACCAGCTCCACCATTGGCTTGCAAGAAGAGGAGTTGTCTCATTGTTTTTTTTTATCTCTTCACGAATCCCTAATCTCAGTTCTTCCCAGATCAGCCGGAGGGCCCAGGGGCTTGGGATCCTATCCACGAGAAAAATGAACCCTGTGCACACTCTCAGTATTTCTGGCATGCAAAAGGGCTTATATTTTTATCAAAGTTTGTGATTGTTAACCATGTGATCAGCAATCGATTAAGGTGCAATTTAGGTGGGAATAAGCACATGTTGTATTAAGACAGGTGATTGGGTGAGCAAGGCATCCATGCCACTCCAACTAAATGCAGCTTGGATTTTGAGAGTTGTGCCGATCCTGGTGGGTTTTTTTTGTTTTTTGTTTTATTAAGTTTCTCTGTGTCTGAGCTTGTTCCGGAAAAATCGGCGGCTTCTGCCTGGGTGCGTTTTTAAGGCGACGTTGCTTTTCACCCAGATTTTGCAGGCTGATCTTGCAGCCGAAGGATCTATTGCGTGTTTTGGCAATGGGCCAGGCCGTTCCCGAGAAACCTGATCGGCTTCATTTCGTTGGGATGAGAAAGGAGGAGTGTGTCTCTTCTTTCTTCCTTTTTCCCCTTTCTTTTCTTCCCTCCTTCCCTCCTCCTTTCTTTCTTTCCTTCTTTTTCTTTCCCTCCCTCTTTTCTGTCGAGGTTCCACATAACAAACACTCCCAGCCTGATTCTTTCTTTCTTTCTTTCCTCTTTTTCTTTCTTTTACTTTCCCTCCTTCCCTCTTTTCTGTCAAGGTTTCAAACAACACTCCCAGCATGACTTACTTTCTTTCTTTCATTTTCTTTCTTTCTTTCATTTTCTTCCTTTCTTTCATTTTCTTCCTTTCAATTTCTTTCTTTCTTTCTTTCTTTCTTTCTTTCTTTCTTTCTTTATTTATTTATTTATTTATTTTTCTTCCCTACTTTCTTTGTTTCTCTCTTTCTCTCCTTTTCTTTTTCTTTCCCTCCCTCCCTCCTTTTCTTTCTCTCTTTCCTTCCTTTCATTTTTCTTCCTTTCTTCCTTTTCCTTTTCTTCTCCTCTCCTTCCTTCCTTTGTTCCCTCCTTCCTTTTCTCTCTCCCTCTCTTTTCTCCTGCTGTAACCCCAAAGTGATTTGCTGTCCTACCACCAGCCTGCACCAAAGAAATAAACCGGGGAAGATATTTTATATATACTTATTTCTTAAAATTTATTTGCCGCCTGCCTCGCCAGGGGGGCTGCAGGGCCCTTGTCCAGCACCACCCTTCTTCCCCTTACAATCACCCGGGAGTTTGGGATACAACTCTCCAGCATCCTTTACCTACAGGCCTCTACAGGCCTCACACTGGCTTGGGGCACATGGGCCCTGGAGTCCAACACCCTGCTCGCGCTGTCTCTCCTGTCCACCTCTTCCTTCCTACTCTTTCCTTCTTTCCTTTCTTTTTCCTTTCTTTTTCTTTCCCTCCCTCCTTATTGACATGGTTCCAAGTAACACTCCCAGCCTGACTCTCTCTTTCTTTCTTTCTTTCTTTCTTTCTTTCTTTCTTTCTTTCTTTCTTTCTTTCTTTCTTTCTTTCTTTCTCTTCCTTTCCCTCCCTCCCTCCTTTCCTTCTTTTCCTCTCTTCCTTTATTCTTTCTTTCCCTTCGTCCCTTCTTTTTTCTTTCTTCCCTTCCTTCCCTTTCTTTCTCTTCTTTCCTTTCTTTCTTTTCTTTCCCTCCCTCCCTTCTTTCTTTTCCTCTCTCCTTTCTTTTCCTTTCCCTCCCTCTCTTCTTTCTTTTTTCCCCTTTCCTTCCTTTCTTCTTTCTTCTTTTTCCTTCCTTCCTTCCTTCCTTCCTTCCTTCCTTCCTTCCTTCCTTCCTTCCTTCCTTCTTTCTTCCTTTTCCTTCCTTCCTTCCTTCCCTTTCCTCCCTCCCTTTCTTCTTCTCTCTCCTTCCTTCTTTCCTCCCTCCCTCCCTTCCTAATCCTTTTCTCCCTCCCTCTCTTTTCTCCTGCTTTCACCCCAAAGGGATTTGCTGTCCAGCCGGCCAAACCCCACCCACCCCTTGCCCGCGCGGCCGCCCGGACCTCCAAAGGCGCCCCCTGGCCGAGGGAGGCGGCGGCCGTTCCTGCCCCCTCCGCGGAGCGTCACGCGGCCCTCCCTCCGCCCCCCCCCCCCAGCCGCCCGGGCCAACCTCCGCCGCCGCCGCCGCCGCTGCCGGGGAAGCAGAAGTGGAGCCCAGCGGCGGCCAGGAGGAGTAGCAGCGACCCAGCGGGTGGAGAGCCGGTGCCTCCCGGGAGGAGGAGGAGGAGGAGGAGGAGGAGAGCGGGGGGAGGCCAGTCCGCCGCCCCGCCGCGCATCCCAGCGCGCTCCGTCTGCAGGGAACCGCCGCCCCGGGCAGGAGCGCAGGTGAGGAAGGGTCCCGACCCGCCGAGACCCCCGCCGGGGATGGGCGCAGGAGAGAAAAGACTCGCTTTCTGGCTCTGGGTTAACAGATGAACAAGAGTTGGGAGGGACCTTGCAGGTCATCTAGTCCAACCCCCTGGCCAAGCAGGAGACCCCGACATCTGCCTCTCCCGAGGATTGAACTCACCACCTCCTGATTGGGAGGGGAGAGAATCCCCCTCTGGGTCTTCGCCGCCGCCTCCTCTGAACCCCGGGAGTCTTATCTTGGGGTGGGGGCTCCCCGCCCGAATTGGGGGGGTCCAAGAGACCCCGGACCAACCTCTTTTCTTTGGGGTGGGCAGGAAAGTCCTCCTTGCCCCATGGGGAGAAGAAGCCCCTGGCCCCATTTCGGAAGGGAGAGGTTTGGGGGGAGGCCGTGGCGCTTTTAGGGGGCTCCCCCACGACCCTCGCCAGCGTTGTTCCTGCAGAGCAGAGGCGCTCATTTCCGGGGTTTGGCAGCCGACGGCGGCGGGAGCGGGCTGGGCAAGGGAGCTTTGGGTTGGTTTGGGCGAGGTGGGTCGTGGGAAGCCAAGCCTTGGAGTTGTGGGTGGCGAGAAGCTCGGCTCCGTTGGGTTCGGAGGAAAGACTCTCAGCCCAAATGGGGAGGGTTGCACGTGGAGACCCTGGAAAGAGGGCAGAGAAGAGCAACCAAGAGGACTAGGGGACTGGAGGCTAAAACATATGAAGAACGGTTGCAGGAACTGGGTAGGTCTAACTTAATGAAAAGAAGGACTAGGGGAGACATGATAGCAGTCTTCCAATATCTCAGGGGTTGCCACAAAGAAGAGGGAGTCAAGCTAGTCTCCAAAGCACCTGAGGGTAGAACAAGAAGCAATGGGTGGAAACTAATCAAGGAGAGAAGCAACTTAGAACTAAGGAGAAATTTCCTGACAGTTAGAACAATTAATCAGTGGAACAGAAGTTGCCTCTAGAAGTTGTGAATGCTCCAACACTGGAAGTCTTTAAGAAGATGTTGGATAGCCATTTTTGTCCGGAGTGGTGTAGGGTTTCCTGCCTTAGCAGGGGGTTGGACTAGAAGACCTCCAAGGTCCCTTCCAGCTATGCTATGCTATACTATGCTATGCTATGCTATGCTATTCACAGTGGTGCAACAACCAACCAACCCTTTCCCCCCTTCTTTTGCAAAATCTACTCACAATTAAAGTTAGCCTTGACTTCCCTGTGTTGTGCACATGGTGGGGGGGGGGCACTTGAAAAGAAACCATGGTTTCGATAACCAGGGTACAGATATAGCCAGGATGAATGAAACTGAGACTCTGCTCTGAAAAAAACCCAAAGCCCTTCAGCAATTTTGGAAGCAATGTTGCACTACTACATGGTGTGTGTGTTTGTGTGTTTGTGTGTGTGTGGTTTGTTGGGGCTCAGCTTCACACTTCGTCCAGTTGTGGTTAGTCCATTTCTTAATTTTCTCTTCGCTGCTGACAGTTTGCTGACGATTTTTGCAGCTGCTTTCTTGGGCCCTGGCTGTGCCCTGCAGGGATATTCCACTCGTTGTTCTCAGTGAAACACACACACACACACACACACACACACACGGGTCCTTGCTTTGCTGTGGAGGCTTGGCACCTTTGCCTTCTGGCCTGGGCCCGTCTGTTTTGCTTGCTTAATTGCAGGGAGCTATTGGACGTTACAGCCGTCCATTTAGCAACGGTTTGGAGGTTGCCCATCGCGATTACATTCCCAACCGGCAAATATGAAGCTCTCTGAGCTTGCTTGTCTTCTTTGTAGACGTTTCATCACCCAAACTAGGTAACAGCATCAGTGCTGTGGTAGAAGAGAAGGGTGCTTGCAGAGGGGAGGAGGGGGAAAGAGGAAGACTGTGGGCTCCTTGATGCTCTCTGACCTTGTTTGTTTTCTTGCAAACGTTTCATTATCCAAACTAGGTAACATCATCAGTGCTTTAGAAGAGGGGCGGGGTGGGTGGGGAGGAGGCGGCTTGATTAGGGTCTTATTTGCTTGATTGTTGGTCTGATATGAACCTTGGCGTTAATCTAGGCTGATTCAGGGTGCCGATAGCTGGTGGGGAGATTCCTTGGGTCCTTCCCTTTTGGGCTGGGCGATAGTCTCTTGCATATTTATTCATTATTGGTTTTATTTCATTTATCCAGTCCGTCAAACACGTACAAGGCATCGGGTAGAAATATACACGCGGGCATGAGCGCATGAAAAGAGTAAAAATAAATGATTAAAATAAGCATAACCATCGACATGAGATGAGTATAAATCAACGGGGACAGGAGGAGAGGGACGGTAGGCATGTTGGTGCGCTTATGCACGCCCCCTTAACGGACCTCTTAGGAATGGGGTGAGGTCCACGGTAGACAGTTTGAGGTTGAAGCTGTGGGGGCTTTGAGGATGTAACAATGGAGTCAGGTAGAGCCTTCCAGGCATTGACCATTCTGTTGCTGAAGTCGTATTTTCTGCAATTGAGTTTGGAGCGTTTTACCTTGAGTTTGTACCTATTGTGTGCTTGTGTATTATTGCAATTGAAGCTGAAGTTGTCGTTGACAGGTAGGACGTTGTAGCAGATAATTTTGTGTACTACGCTTAGGTCAGACCGAAGGCGGCGTACTTCCAAGCTGTCTCTTGTGGCCCAGCTGGCTCCGGATGAGCTGCTGATGGACTCCTCTAGTCCTATGAGTCTGCTCTGGAGGAGGAGGAGGGCGACCTTGAGAGAGCAGAGAGCCCGGCTGGTCATCAGGAGGCACCTGGGGCTTGGAGTAGTGGGGAGGATCAAGGCCAGTTTCTCCCTGATGCTAGAGTGAGAAGGGCTGAAAAAAAGGAGGCTTCAATTGCATCAGAAGCGAACTCGAAGGAGTTGAATCAGTCCCAGCTGCCTAATGACTAGCCCCTCCCAAGAAGGTTTAAAAGGAAGTCTTTGCTAAGGAAGTCCTTGCAGAGAACAACGTTGGATTTCTAGGTTCGTGTTTCTTCGTGTTGATTTTCAGGTTCGTGCTTAGTCGGGTTAGGAAGCTTCGTATCTGTTCAGAGTCATTCAGGCAAGCAGCCAAGAGAGTCAGTGGCAAACAGCCAGTCTTGTATTAGTCAGAGAAAGGGGGGTCAGAACACTGTCCAAGCCCAAAATTTCAACCCTGGTGTCGTAAGGGATTCTATTGCGAGCAGAGGAGCGGAGGTCTCGTCTCGTGAAATACCTCTGGACCCGCTCGATTGCATTCACGTCCGATGTAGAGGATGGATTCCAGGCAGACGAGCTGCGTTCGAGGATTATAGAGATGTTATTAATGTCTGTGTGTCTAACATGAAACTATTCTTTCTATGTACAAATTCGAAGATAGGCTACAGGTAGTGCTCGACTTACAACGGTTCATTTAGTGACCGTTCAAAGTTACAACGGCACCAAAAAAAAGAGTCTTTCACACTTACGACCTTTGCAAGATCCCCATAGATCACGTGATCAAAATTCAGACACATGGCAACTGGCTTATAGTTATGACGGTCGCAGTGTCCCTGGGTCATGTAGATCCCCTTTTGCGACCTTCTGACGAGCAAAATCAAGGGGGGAAGCCAGATTCACTTAGCAACCGGCTTACTAATTTATCAACGGCAGGGATTCACTTAACAACGGTGGCCAAAAAGGTCGTAGAACGGGGCAAAACTCACTTAACAAATGTGTCACTTAAGAGCCAGGGTGTTGGGCTCAACTGTGGTCGTAAGCAGACGACTATTTCTATTTATAGAATCAATGCATGATGGGGCTTTCTCAATGTGCGCTCAGTTTGGAGTTACAACGGCGCTGAAAAAAAGCGACTTACGGACAATCCTCACACTTACGACTGTTGCAGCATGCCCCACGGTCACATGACCAGAATTTGGATGCTTGGGAACCAGCATGAATTTATGATGGTTGTGGCATCCCATTGTGCCATATGCCAGTTATCAGCTGCCTTCAGAGTCAGACATCAGTGAGGCAGATGAACAGCTGGAGCCTGTTCCCAGTGTGCACGTGCACAGAGTTGCTAGACAAAGGGAACAGCTGAGGAACAAGGGTCGACTTGGGAGTAAGCCCACAGGTGGATGATGAATGGCCCCTCCCATAGGGAATAAAAGAGGAGCGAAAGGGGAGTGGAGTTTGCAGGAGACCATTTGTTCCCTTCATTGGTTCGTGACTCTCTGAGACTCCTTGCCAAGTTTTGCAGCTATCGGCCTCCAAGCCAGAGAAGGTCTGTGACTGTAAATCCTCCCTGGAAAGACTTTGCTGGATGTGAAGGAGCAGAGTTCACAGCCAATTACTAAAAGGGGTTTTTGTCGGGACCAGGAGTTTGCTTCAGGCTCTCGGGAAGCCTCGGTCAGTTCCAATTTCGTCGTATTTAAATACAACGACAATAAAGATTAGACTTATATTTCCCAGCCAGCTTCCGACTAGCAAAGTCAAAGAGGAAGGGAAGCTGGAGTCACTTAACCACTCCGGCATTAACCATTACAGTGGTTTCCCCAACAACCATGCTGGCCGGGGAATCCTGGGACTTGAAGTCCGCCCATCTTAAAAAGCGGCCGAGGCCGAGACACGCTAGCAAAGAGGGTTCTCTTGCTTTGAGGCCCAGCCCTTGCGAAAACCAGGAAGGAAACGAGTTGTCCACCCCACTTCCTTGCTGCCTTTTCCTTTGATCCGGTGGCGAGAGGATTAGCAGCAACCCTAGGCGAGCTGTGAACTGGGGTTAAAAATAAAGAAAAGTGGTTGTCTGCCGAGAGAGCTTGCACCTGTTTTGAAATTGGTGCTTTGGAGCAGAAATAATGAACGCAAGTCAAGTTTGGGGTGGTTTTTTTGTTTGCCTTGTTCATCCCCTTCCAGAAGGGAAAGTTGGAGTTCATTGCTCAACGTCAACAGATAGGTGTCCAAAAATAGTACAGGTGTGTGTGTGTCATCCTCGACTTAACGACCACAATACAATAGAATCGAATAATAACTTTATTGTCAATGCAGACTGATCGGCGTCTGTTAAAATGAAATTCCGTTGCCTACGGCTCTCAGAAGGGCCCCCAACTCCAATCGACACTCCGTCAATATAACACAATAAATAAATACGTACAAAATAGAGGCCAAAGTTTTGTTTGTTTGTTTGTTTTTGTTAAGTGACTCGGTTGTTTAAGTGAGCTTTGCCCCACTTTATGACCTTTAAAAACCTCCAACTAACTTAACAACTGTGTTGATTCACCTAACAACCGTGGCAGCATGGTTGTTAGGTGAATCAACACAGTTGTTAAGTTAGTTGGAGGTTTTTAAGAAGTTGCTGGACAACCATTTGTCTGAAGTGGTGCAGGGATCTCCTGCCTGAGCAGGGGGTTGGAATAGAAGACCGCCAAGGTCCCTTCCAACTCTGTTCTGTTCTATTCTGTTCTATTCATATAGTCTTTATTGTCATTGTACAAAATAAATACAATGACATTGGTTATTCTATTATTATTCTATTCTTTCTGTTCTCTATTCTATTGCATTTTCTATTCTATTATTATTCTATTATATGCTATGCTATTCTGTGCTATTCTATTCTATTCGTATAGTCATTATTGTCATTGTACAAAATAAATACAACAAAATTGGTTATTCTATTATTCTATTCTTTCTGTTCTCCTATTCTATTCTATTCTATCCTATTAGTATAGTCTTTATTGTCATTGTACAAAATAAATACAATGAAATTGTATTCTATTATTCTTCTATTATTATTCTATTCTTTCTGTTCTCTATTCTCTATTCTATTGTATTTTCTATTCTATTATTATTCTATGCTATGCTATGCTATTCTGTGCTATTCTATTCTATTCCATTCTATTCTATTAGTATAGTCATTATTGTCATTGTACAAAATAAATACAACAAAATTGGTTATTCTATTCTTCTGTTCTTTCTGTTTTCTATTCTATTTTCTATTCTATTATTCTATTATTCTATTTTCTATTCTATTCTTTCTGTTCTCTATTCTATTCTATTCTATTTGTAAAGTTGTCAATTCAACCTTTGCTCGTCAGAAAGTTGCAGAAGGGAGTCAGATGACCTTGGAATGCTGCAACGGTCATAAATACGAGTCAGTGGCCAAGCCATCTGCATTTCGATCACATGACCACATGCTGCTACAGTCGTATGAAAAATGTTCACGGGTCACTTTTGAACCTCCATCTCTGCCGCTATTTGTAAGTTCCTGTATGACGCTATTGTAACTTCAAAGAGTCACTCAACAAATGGTTGTAAGTTGAGAGCTACCTATCGTTTTTAAGGTAGAGCTTGTGACATGGCTGGCTGGGGAATTTTAGAACTTGGCGTTCTTATATCTTAGAGTTGCCAAGGTTGAGAAACACAGTGTAAGAGAGCTTGTAAGGGAACATGGGCATGATGGCTCAGTGGTTAAGGACGCTGAATTTGTCGGCCCAGGTTTGAGACTCCTGTTACTTGCTCCAGCTCCTGCCCATCCAAGTAATTCATAAGCAGGCCAATGTGAGCAGATAAATAGGTACCACTTTGGTGAGAAAATAAAACAGCATTCAATGCACTTCGGCATAATGTGATAAAATAAATATACTGTAATCGTGCTGGCTACAAGACCACAGAGAAGACCGCTGAGCCGTATAGTCGGACACAACTGGACAGGGAAACCTTTATTTTTACCTAATGGAACATCACTCTTTATAATAGTGCAATTATACATCATGAGATCCTGAGATCGTTCATTTCTCTTTATTATAAAACATTTATTCCATCATTTCAAGAGTTGGTATCTCCTTGAAAGAGGTGGGTGTTCTATAGGTGGCATCTTCTTCTGGAAAAATTGGCCAAAATGTTTAGTAATCTGTCCCCAGAGTGTTGGAAATGTAAACTGACGACTTCTTCTCCTTCTCCTTCTCCTTCTCCTTCTCCTTCTCCTTCTCCTTCTCCTTCTCCTTCTCCTCCTTCTCCTTCTCCTTCTCCTTCTCCTTCTCCTTCTCCTTCTCCTTCTCCTTCTCCTTCTTCTTCTTCTTCTTCTTCTTCTTCTTGTTATTGTTATTCACATTTGTAACCCGCACCCATCTCACCACAAAGGGACTCGGGGCGGCGAACAGAGATTTAAAATAAATATACATAAATTCAAAATATTACTAAATAATAACTAAATTAAATCAAGACCCTGCTTAAAATAAATTTAAAACCCATAAATTAAAACTTTGATTTGTGATAAGACAGTAGGGTGCGGAGTAGTTCATGCTAGGCCGGCCAGATGAAAATAGTAAGTTTTTAAGTGCCGGCGGAACAAGCGGAGGTCCGAGATGGTACGGATGGCACATATTACCACATGTGGTGGAGCTGTATAATGGCAAGAAAATTTTGGATACTAATTCATACGTGGTTGAAAAAAATGACCAGACAACGTATAAGGTTTAAGCCAGAACTATTTTTATTAGTCATTCTATCAGATGGTTATGATAAAGGGACAATATACCTAATATTACATATCTTGACCGCAGCGAGAATGGTGCATACACAGCAGTGGGTGAGGGAAAAACCACTTCAGAAGAGGAGACGATAAGGAAGACACTAGTCTGTATGGAAATGGACAGACTAACGCTAAAAATAAAAGACAAGGAGATACAGAGATAGATGGGATAGATTCTACCAATGGTTAGAAACACGAGGTAGAAGTTGGAATGTGAAAGAATCTGGTTAGGTGGACGTGGAAAGAGATACTAAGAATGTAGATATTAGAATGGAGGGTGCAAAAGTTGGCTTGAAAGTCAACATTAAGAAAACCAAGATCGTGGCATCCGACCCTCTCAATTTCTGGCAAATACATGGGGAGGAAATGGAGGTAGTAACAGATTTTATTTTCCTGGGCTCGAAGATCACCGCAGATGGGGACTGCAGCCAAGAAATTAAAAGAGGCTTGCTCCTGGGGAGGAAAGCGATGGCAAATCTAGACAGCAGACTAAAAAGCAGAGACATCACCCTGCCAATAAAATGCGTCTAGTCAAGGCTACGGTTTTCTCAGTTGCAATGGATGGCTGTGAAGGTTGGACCATAAGGAAGGCTTGAACGTCAAAGAATGGAGGCCTTTGAACTCTGGTGCTGGAGAAGAATCCTGCATTGAGTCCCTTGGACTGCAAGGCCATCCAACCGGTCAATCCTAGAGGAGATTCAACCCTGACTGCTCTTTAGAAGGCCAGATCCTGAAGAGGAAACTCAAAGACTTTGGCCACCTAATGAGAAGGAAGGACTCCCTGGAGAAGAGCCTCATGCTGGGAACGATGGAGGGCAAAAGAAGAAGGGGACAGCAGAGAAGGAGGTGGCTGGATGGAGTCACTGAAGCAGTCGGCGAGGGCTTAAATGGACTCCAGAGGATGGTAGAGGACAGGAAGGCCTGGAGGAACGTTGCCCACGGGGTCATGATAGGTTGACACAACTTCGCAACTAACAACAACGTTAGTTGATATACTAGAATATGATGGTCAGAAATTACTGTACAACACCAGCACTGTATAAAGTAGCATATACAGTATGTTATCTTGTTTTTACTTTTGTTTTATGGCATGTGAAACTCCAGGACAATTACACTGTAATTCAACATATTTATATGTAAACAATAAAAAATATATATTTAAAAAGGAAAAGAGATGGTTGTTACTCCATTGAGGCTGGATTTATAAGACATGGGCCTTTATTATCAATGTACCAGAGACTATAACAGACTTCTGTTTTGCGCATATTTCAAATAAGCAGGAAGACAAAGCAGGAAATTGCACTTAATTTGCAAGCCTGGGATCAGGCCTTTCCAAGCAACATGGCAGTGATGCAATAAGCTCCTTTAAAGCCCTGCCTTCGATCGTGTTCTTTCTCTTTTGTCCTGCAAGATAATAGTTTGCATTTGGTATCCACCTCTTTTATCTTCTCAAGCCCCACCTCCTACCCAAGGAAGCCAGGATTGGAAACAAATCATTGCCCAGAGTTTGAAAATGCGGTAAATACTGGCTAGTTGACCATCGTTACCAGTTCAAAGAGAGTATGAAAGGGTAACTTAATTCATTCAAGTAGCGAAGGAGCAGATTGCTAGGAGGTGGAAGTTGCATTGGGATACATGTCTTACGCATGTTGCATTTGTGCTCGAAATAGATTGAAATAGATCCATACTAGTCTCCCTTTATTTATTTATCTATCAGCACAAATGCAACACAAAATGGTTTCCTGCCTGGAAGGCTCCTAGGTTGGAGCTGAAAGGCAAAATGGGTAGATTTCGAGATTTGGAGAAGGCTGCGTTGTGATGGTTTTTTCCCCAACTGGTCATTTGCAATGTAGAAGACAAAGATGATTATTGTTGTGGTTTGCTTCATGTCTTCCCACCCAACAGGGAGCAAGATGGATGTTGAACCAATATTTGTAGCAGTATGCTCCCTCTCTCCCATATCTGGGCATACCAGGTGCTCTGACATAAACACTGATACATACATACATACATACATACATACATACATACATACATACATACATACCTACCTTACTGATACATACATACATACCTTACTGGACCGGGCTGCCCTTCGCACAGTCACTCAGGCCCTCGTGACATCCCGACTCGACTACTGCAATGCTCTCTACATGGGGCTTCCCTTGAGGTGCACTCGAAAGCTACAGTTAGTGCAGAATGCAGCCGTGCGGGTGATTACGAGAGCCTCTAGATGCTCACATATAACACCGATCCTGCGCGAGCTGCACTGGCTTCCTGTGGTCTTTCGGGTGCGCTTCAAGGTCTTGATGACCATCTTTAAAGCGCTCCATGGCTCAGGACCTAGTTACATGCGAGACTGTCTCCTGCCCCATACATCCCTTAGACCGATCCGCTCCCACAGAGAGGGCCTTCTCAGGGTGCCGTCGGCCGGACAATGCCGACTGGCGACACCCAGGGGAAGAGCCTTCTCTGTGGCGGGCCCTGCCCTTTGGAACGACTTACCCCCTGAACTTCGCACCATCTCCGACCTCCGCCTCTTCCGCAAGTGCCTAAAGACACATTTGTTTCATCTAGCCGGCCTAGCGTAACCTCCATAATGACTTTTAGACAGTTTTTAAATTTTGGGGATTTTAATTTGGTTTTAGCGCAGGATGTTCATCAAATAAGTTTTTTAAATTTTTATGTGATTTTGTATGTATTTTAATATTCCTGTGCCCCGCCCTGGATCCGTTTGGAGAAGGGCGGGCTATAAATTTAATAAAATAAAAATAAATAAATAAAAATACATACAGTTTGAAATGAAACAATGAATGAGTGTTCTTATTTCTCACCATCTCCGTGTGATGGGCCAGCCAGCTTTCATGCCTAAGGCGGGAGTAGAACTCACCATCTCCTGGTGATCGGTCCAAAGTCAACCAACCGGCTTTCATGGGTAAGGTAGGACTAGAACTCCCCATCTCCTGATGATTGGCCCAAACTGATTGTTGGTTTTGCTTGCAATAATGGCATTTTGGCATAGCCCCTTCCCCTCCCTCCCAGCCCTTGTAGGGATGTGCCCAGTTTCGTGCAAAGGTTTGCAGAAGTTTACTTCGTGCTGTTTCTATCTGTGGAAACGCAGACCAGTGAGAGAGCATGGCGTGTAAAGCTTCTTTTACAGATTAAGTAGGAGCAACAGTTGTGTGTGTGTATGTGTGTGTGTGAACTGCCAGAATGCATTTGCTTATTTATTGTAGTTTGCAGGTTGCATTGTGCTCAACCCTTCCTTTCAGGGCTATTTCTCCGAATTGTCTTATTTTTAGGTCATAATGCAAACAAACAAAAACGCTTATAAAAGCCTAATATTCTTTTCGGAGCCACAAGAGGCACATTTACTCAAGGTATCGATAGTTACTCAAAGTTGCAAATGTATGAAGAAAGTAACAGTTGTCCAAACTTTACTAGAAATGGATTGAGAAAATGTAACACTGTAGGCAGCTGTTTCAATTCTCCCCCAAAGATTTGTTTCATGCCCAGCCACCAAAATTCTGTTCTTCTCTTAATCTGTTTGTCTTTTTTGAGTTGCCTCTTTTGAGACCGAGGTGTTGTTGTGGCTCTGTTTGTTGCTGCCAGATGTTCATCCTGTGTAAACAGTTACGTTCGTTCTGCATTTTCTGCTTAGGGCACAAATGTCTTTTCAGGTGTTGAGTATATTTTTCTAGTTTTTCTCAAAAGACGCAGAGCAGCTAAAGCTTTGAGGCTTTGGATGCTGCTTGTGTAGAAAGTTCTACTAAAGACCTGAGACAGTTGCGTTTTCACTATAAGGTGTTCTTGGTCCACGGAGATTTGGAGAAGGCTGCCCTGTGGGGTTTTTTTCCTAACTGGTCATTTGCAATGTAGAAGACAAAGATGATTATTGTTTCAGTTTTCAGTTTTATTCAAATTTATACCCCGCACCTTCTCCAAAAAGGACCCAGGACGGCGCACAGGAAATTTAAAAACAATACAAATATAACAAAAAATACAAAATTTTAAAAAGCTATTAAATCCATACCCTGTGCTAAAATAGTATAAAATCCCCCAAATTAAAATCTATCTAAAAACAGTCAAAACAGGAGGTTATGCTAGGCCGGCTTGTTGGAAAAGGTGCGTCTTAAGACGCTGGCGGAAGAGGCGGAGGTCTGAGATGGTGCGTAGTTCGGGGGGATAAGTCGTTCCAGAGGGCCGGGCCCGCCACAGAGAAGGCCCTTCCCCTGGGTGTCGCCAACCGGCATTGCCCGGCCGACGGCACCCTGAGAAGGCCCTCTCTGTGGGAGCGGAGCGGACGAAGGGATGTATGGGGCAGAAGACGGTCTCGCATATAAATTGTTGTGGTTTGCTTCATGTCTTCCCACCCAACAGGGAGCAAGATGGATGTTGAACCAATATCTGTGTCGACTTATGCATTGCCTTAAAGTCGTTAAAAGATGATGTCCAGAGCAGCTTTGTGTTTGTCTATGTAAAAGCATAGACTAAGGTGTCAATTTGTTAATAAGGAAACTGAAAGCACGAACAGTGGTAGGCAAAGAAAATGAAGAAGAAATGAAGAGAAATGCTATGGTAGAAATGTTTGTATTGCCTTATTATATGATCCAATAAGGCATGGACCATGACTGGCCTGGTGGTCCAATAGTGAAGATGCTGACCTCCTAGGTTGAGAGTTTAAACCTAGGTTCCTGCAAATATTTCTCTCTGCAAAAAAAAAAAAAAAAAAGGGATATCTGCTGTGAACTTGGCATAGGCGTCAGGAAGGGCATCCAGTCCATAAATGCTCAACTCCATCCAGTTGCCCCAATTCTACCCCAGGTTAAGGGATTACAGAATTGTAAAAGGGAGTTTTATTGTATGGTGTGCAGTAAGTATGGGCTATGGTTCCAGAACAAAGCATGATGCTTTTTTGTTGCTATCATGAATGCATGACTCTTATATAGAAAAATCCACTTGTTAGGTTTTAGTACGGTAATGATTTAAAGTTAACATTTAATTCCGTGTCAGATATATTCTTAACGGATGAAATTATTCTGAGCATTAAAGCATATTTTTAATAACTTATCTGTTTTTCCAAGGAATGAAAGAAGTATATACCAGGGGTCTGCAAAGTCGGCTCTTTTAATACTGGTGGACTTCAACTCCCAGAACTCTGGGAGTTGAAGTCCACCAGTCTTAAAAGAGCCGACTTTGCAGACTCCTGGTATATACTGTAGCATCTTTGAAATAGTTAGCGTATACAAAGCTAATTCGGTGTTCTTTGAAAGGATATATGGTTTCGTAAAGTTTAATTTAAAAAAATTACTGATTGTAATGGGAATTCCACTTCCAAAAGTTGGTGCTTTTTAATGTGGATAATTTAAAAAAAAATGATTTTTGCATTTTTAAGCTTTACAATACCGTAATGAAATAGGAAACATATTTTGTATTTCACTTAATACAACTGCTTCTGAAAACAAATCCCTAATCTTTTAGATTTACAATACTTTTATCTTCTGGGTTGACTTTAATCTCCCAGGTTAAGTAATATATAAATTAAGTTCCAAATTAGCGATTCTGGTTTGATATGTTTAGCTCATCCTCTGAAGCATGTTAATTTCCTGTAACCATATTTTCTCCTATTTTTTAAAACCTTATGATCTTTTACGCAAACTTGTAATTAATGAAAGCAGTTTGCTTGAAGAATGTGTAGAGTGTAGAATATAACTTAGATGACTTGCAACATTCAAAGGCTTATAAAGTTTTACAACTAAAGGCTTGTAAAGTTTTACTAAGAAATAGAAATCCAATCAAAAAAGTTTATCCATCTCAATGTCACAACCTGTCAATGTCACAAACCATTCTTCCATAGTGGATAGTGTTGAATCTAACTGTGCATTTATATAATCCTGTTGCAGTAATCAGATATTGAAGTAATCTTCATTAGCTTTTTCTAATTGTATTTTCATCAGTCTTAAAAAGAAAAGTTCCTGCTTGAATTGAACGTTAATATTCAAAATCCTCTATATCAAAATCAATTTTTAAACCTTTTTTACATGTCTGCCAAGGATGATCAAATGTACATTTACAACATACATTTTGAATGCCTTTATACATTCTAGAGTCTAAATGGTCCCTCTAGCACCAACAACCAATGATATATAATTTTGTAGACATTTTCTTTAAGATCATAACACAATGTAAATTTTAGTCCTTTCAGCCACTTATTTACAATTGATCTATCTTTATATTATAACCAAAATACTTAGCCTACGTTATCATACATACTTTAACCTGTTCTTCTGTTTCAAAATTTCAACTACAAAAATACACATTTTAGCAACTACATGTTCATCACCACAATATTAACTCTTTCTATGTGCTTTTAAAAATTGCAGTCTTGTTTACCTTGAGATGCCATTTCCTCAATTCAAAAAAAAAAAAGTATCTACATTGCTAATTAGCAAGGATGAAGTAGAGATTTTGTTGGATCGAGGTATGTAAAAGGAAAGATTAAATACCCCATTGGTGTCCCACTGCTATTTGTGAAAATTAAATGAGGATTTATTTTCTCTGACCTCACTTTTAGTTTGGACTTTGCTGATAATTTTAAATGGTGCTGGAGATGCATAAAGCAGAACTCATAAAAGCTTGATGCATTTTCTTTTCCTGATTATTCCTCTTATCTTGATGAGCTAAGTACATTTTCTTTCAAACTTTATTAAGATGACTAAAAGAGGCATCTGTGTAAGGCAATGATTAACTTTACGAGTGGAATTTGCTGCATGAATATTCTGGCTGCCTTCACACTATACTATTTGAGTAGCCTGTCAATATAGTCAGTTTATCATGTATTTGGTTTCCTGACAACTTGGGCAAACCTAGTGATTTTTTTTTAAAAAAAAATCTTATTTAAACGTATATAGACAACCCGTCCAATTTATAGAGCAGTCTGGTAATGTAGAGCAGGGGTCCCCAACCCCCGGGCCGCGGACCGGTGCCGGTCCGTGGCTTGGTAGGAACCGGGCCGCAGGGCCAGAGAGGAGGAGGAGGGAGGAGAGAGAGAAATAGATATAAAGAGTGAAAGAAAGAGAGAAAGAGGGAAAGGAAGAAAGAGAGAAAGGGAAAGAGAGAGAAAGAGGGAAAGAAAGAAAAAGAAAGAGAGAAAGAAAGAGAAAGAAATAGAGAGAAAGAAAGAGAAAGAGGGAGAGAAAGAGACAGAGAAAGAAAGAGAGAAAAAGAAAAAAAGAAAGAAAGAAAGAACTTATGACCACAATTGAGCCCAAAAGTTTGGTTGTTAACCAAGACCATTGTTAAGTGAGTTTCACATTTTCCAAGTTGGCCACGCCCACCCAGTCACATGACTGCTGAGCCACTCAGCCGGTCCGCAAAACTTTCTTGAAAATGAAAGCGGTCCCTGGTGCAAAAAAGGTTGGGGACCCCTGATGTAGAGCATCCATTGACTTGGTGAATTAGTTCCGTGAAAGTTGTTTGCAAATTATGTAACACTCTGTGTTTCTTTTTCTATCTCAAATCAAAAGTAACAAAATTTGTTTTGTGTATTTCCCTTCTCGGCTGGATCTCGTCTTTCACATCTGACAAAATGCAACCCATAATCTTGCGGATCCAGGCTGCGACTTTAGGAGGTCTCTGAATTTTTGCTGACTTGTCTGTGATGGCTCAAGTTTTATTGGCTTCTATGACAACCCTGGATTTTATTATTTAGTCTGACTCATATTGCTGGGCGTACACTGGATTGGTGTTTTTGTGGTCTCAGCATGCTGTTGGTTTGGGGTTTTCTTCAAAGGCCTGCTGAATTGAGGGACCTCCTTCATTCTTGGAATCTGATGGGTTTGATTGAAGGACTTCTGGCTGACATAGGCGGTAGCCTTGCTGGTGCCTGGAAATAAGGAAATGGGACGTTAAAGTATATGCTCCAAGCTTGAATATTCTTTTTCAAGCCACAGTGCAGTACACAGATACCTTCATGGTTTTCTGAAGTAATAGACTAGATCTCCATCAGAAGGAGACGGCGAGAAATAAGAAAACTTAATTCTTTGGTTCGTTTATGCTCCCTCTCATATTTGGGCAAACCAGGTACATTGACATAACAACACACACACACACACAAATTGCACTAATATTAAAACTATAATATAATTTTTATATTAATTGCACTTTCCTAAAAATACATGCAATTGATAAGCTGCTTCTAAAGGCATGAGTCCAAGATCCGCCTTAGATATAAATACTGGCTGTGTGTCTTTGGGTCAATCACTAGGTGACAAGGAGTTCTAGTCCTGCTTTAGATATAAAAGCCAGTTGCTTGACTTTGGGCCAATTGCCCGGAGACAGTGAGTTCTAGTCCCGCTTTAGGGCATGACAGCCAGTTGAGCGACTTTGGCCCAGTCATTATCTCTCAGAAATAGAACAGAATAGAATAACAGAGGTGGAAGGGACCTTGGAGGTCTTCTAGTTCAACCCCCTGCCTACACAGGAAATCCTATACCACATCTTATCCAACATCTTCTTAAAAATGTCCAGTGTTGGGGCATTCAAAACTTCTGGAGGCAAGTTGTTCCACTGATTAATTGTTCACACTATCAGGAAATTCCTCCTCGGTTCTAAGCTGTTTCTCTCCTTCATTAGTTTCCACCCATTGCTTCTTGCAGAGGGTGGTTGCTACCGGTTCGGCCTGGTTTGGCTGAAGCGGTAGTGGTATATGCCGGCCTGGGTCGCAGAACTGGCAGTGACCCAGGCTGGCCACGCCCCTGAACTGGTTCTCTGGTTGCCACCACAGCCAAGCTTTTTTTTTTCTTTCACCAGTCATCTGTTACAGGTTGGCTAGTAGACCTCTCGTAAGTTGTAAGCGATCTGTTGCATTTCAGGAAATGACACCTTCATTGAGTCTTAAGGTTGAACCTACTCATCCTTTTGCAAGGGGAAAGAGCCAGATGCGAGATTGTCGTACCAAAACTTGGACTGCAGTTTGAAAAAAAAGCACACCATCACCTTTACCCTAGATCAAGAGAGGCCTCCAATCTTGGGAACATTAAGACCTGTGGTCTACAACTTCCAAATTTTCCCAGTCAGCCATGAACCTTTGGGGAATTCTGGGAGTTGAAATCCACAGATCCACAATTGTCCACTTTCGGTCTCTTCAGCACAAAGTAAAGATAAAGATTTCCCCTGTCCAGTCAGGTCCAACTTTCGGGGGTGGTGCACATCTCTGTTTCTTAGCCGATGGAAGCCAGTCTTATCAGAAGATGCTTCCATGGTCATGGAGCCAACATGACCATATGCCGTAGCACAGGGAAGCCTGTTACCTTCCCACTTACTTATCTACTTGCATTTGCATGCTTTTGTGATGTGTATGAGCTGGAGCAAGTAACAGGAGCTCACCCCGTCACAGAGCGCTCTGGTCTCAAACCCAGGGCTGCCAGCTGATAAGTTTAGCATCTTTTAACTGCTGCGCCATTGCTTAGCACAGAGTAGAGGAAAATTAGAATGTTCTTTTTGATACAGTGCGATTTAGTCCTGGATTGTGTTGGATCTTTTAGCAGCTTTCTCGCACTACTGGCTCACGTTCCGCTTGTTGTCGATAACCAGGTTCTTCTGTTCCACCCTAGACCAGGGGTCAGCAACCTGTGGCTCTGGAGCCGCATGTGGCCCTTTCATCTCTCTGCTGCGGCTCTCTGTTGCTCAAAATATGCGTCACAACCGCTAATGTGCTACACCCGCCAACACATGATATATGGAGCTTTTTGACCCCCAGTAGGCCAACCATGGATAAATCCAAGAAAAGAAAAGTTTCAGAAGAAAACAGAACGTTTAAATTCAAATACATATTCTCGTTTTGTGGGAGCTCAGGAAATGGTCAGGTGCGAGAAGAATTTTGTGGCTCCCGGTGTTTTCTTTTCTGTGGGAAATGGATCTAAATGGCTCTTTGAGTGTTTAAGATTGCCAACGTAGACATTGTTAATCAGCATTAGAATTGTTTTAGGTTAGCTACCAATTTGCTCACTTCTGCTTCTAAAACAGCGAGGTGTTGGCTCGCCGAATTTGGATAAAACCTTTTGTTGCAGTAGTCCGGGACCAGTGGAGAACCTTGCAACCTTGACCTCAGAAGCGATTGGTTCACGCGCGCCTAGTTTCACTTCTTGAAATTCTTTTGTCTTTTCGAGAGGAAACTACAGCAAAATCGTTTGTAACCCAAGAGGGCCAGGTTTAAAATAATCACCTCTCTCTTCCTCCCTGCTTCCCTTCCAGCCTTCTGAAGATCTGCTCTCTTCAGCCCCGAAAATGTCCAGCCGAAGTATGGAGTACGGGCAGCTCCCGGAGTATGAGAAGAGTCAGATCAAAAGGACCTTGGAGCTGGGGACTGTGATGACTGTCTACAGCCTGAAGAAAAGTAATCCAGAGAGGAGAACCATTCAGGTCATTATGGAAACCAGGCAGGTGGCTTGGAGCAAAACAGCGGACAAGATAGAAGGATTTTGTGAGTATCTGCCTTCATGGCATCACTGCAAATATTGGAGCTGGTTGTGTCAGCCGCCGCGGGGAAATATGAAAATCCGGGCAGTTCAAATGAGTGCAAAGATTGATTGTTGTTATTATTATTTTTTATTCTCTATAAGAATCTGAACTACTAACAGTCAAAGCAAATTGGCGGTAGATAAGAGCCAAAGGAATTCTAGCTAGGAATTTTAGCTCGGGATGCAAATTTGATTTAATTTAATTTGAACTGTATATGCTTGTATTTATTATCTGTTTTTATTATTCCTGTGCACCGCCCTGAGTCCTGTCTAGGGAGAGAGGGCGGTATAGAAATACAATATAATATAATATAATAGAATAGAATAAAATAGAATAGAATAGAATAGAATAGAATATAGAAATTCAAGGTGGGCTGGGCTTAGATCTCTTCCGGGTGCAAAAGGACTCATGACTGATGACACGTTTGACCCCTCCTTTGGCCTCAGCCTGGTCATTGCCTAAAGATTACCTGCAAGATTCTTGGAAGGGATGAGAGGAAGACAATAGATGTCGTTACAGGTAGTCCTTGACTTATGACTGGAATCTCCACTGTTAAGTAAGGCGATTGCTAAGTGAGCCATGCCCAATTTTACAACTTTTTTTTTTTTTTGCCACAGTTGTTAAATGGATCATGTAGTCAGTAAGCAAATTTGGCTTCTCCCCGTGATTTTACGTGTTAGAAGCTGGCTGGGGAGGTCACAAATAATGTTCATATGATACCAGGATGGTGCAAATGCACCTGTCACGTATTTGCAATGTACAACTATATTTTAAATGCACTCTAGTTGCCAAGAGCCTGAATTTTGATCCTGTAAATGGGCATGCTGCATTGGGTTTAAGCACAAGGATCATTTCATTTTCATTTTATTAAATTTGTATACCGCCCCATTCTCCCAAAAGGGACTCAGGGCGGTGCACAGGAAAATAAAACCACGCATATACATAAAAACCGGTAATAAATATATCATAAATATTAAAAACTTATTAAATTAACCCAACCTGTGCTAAAACCAATTAAAACCCCAACAAAATCTAATTCAATTTAAAAACCAGTCGATGGTCTCAGAAGATTAGGCCAGGGATCAGTGCTGTTGTAACGTTGAAAATCCCTAAACAAATAGTTGTAAGACAAAGACTCCTAATCTCCTAATTTACCTGTCCTTTAGCATAGAGGTATGGCTTCAGGTATACGGTGGCTTAGTGCTAAGAAAGTTCAAGATCTTGCCCCCCCCCCCACACCCACAAGTCCATCCCATGGTCCAATCTCCCACTGCCATGCTGGCAGTTCCACCCATCCAGTTCCGGTCAGATGCAGAGGTGCAGAGACAAAGAATGACCTTGGATTTCTAGAAGGAATTTTGTTTTGGCTACATCGCATCTAACTCCGTACAATCCCATCTCCCATTTCACCACAACAGACAAGGCATAGTAGAATAATAGAAAATATGGCAGGCCAAAGATCTAAGAGAAGCATGGCTACAGGCCTGACATACCCATTGCTTTGCTGGTTCCTAAGATACGTCTGCCATGTTTTGAGGCTACACTAGTATTAACAAAAACAATTGTGAATTGGTTAAACATATGTAGTAGCAAGGTGTACCAAATAAAGTTGTCCGTTTATAGTTTTGGCATTTGATGCAGCCCGTCTCCCACAAAGAAGAGCCTGTGATGTGAAGGCTTCCTTTAATTGGTGAGAATAATTATTAATCAATGTCTCTACACGTAGAACATAATTTAGCATGCATGCCTTGGTCGATCTACTATATGAACTGGAAGGAACTTCCCCTTTCACAATTACTAGCACAGTTGTTAATATCTCAAGATAAGATCAGAATATAGTCACGTTGGTAAGATATTCATCATGTTTGTACAAATGCTTCAAAATCAGATGACATTTATATGTTGCTCGTTGGCTTCTCGGTCCATCCATCGATCCATTATTCCAGAGGTTCCCAAACTTGGCAACTTTAAGACTTGTGGACTTCAACTCCCAGAATTCTCCAGCCAGCAGAGCTGGCTGGAGAATGCTGGGAGTTGAAGTCCACAAGTCTTAAAGTTGCCAAGTTTGGGAACCTCTGCATTATTCCATCGATCTATTATTCCATCCATTATTCCATCCATCCCATTCAATATTTAACCCACCACAATAGCATGTTAATGGGAGACTAGAAGTTATAGCCAGCGTGTTTTTATGAGTGGTCCTTGGTGCTATCTGAGCTTGGTTGTTTATTGCAGGCGTTTCATTACCCAAAGTAGATACCATTATCAGTAACACTGGTCACACGGATGATACTACCTAGTTTGGCAATGAAGCGCCTGCAAGAAAACAAGCTCAGAGACCACTAAGGATTCTTCATGTCAACCCTGAGCTATTAATATTCTCCTTTAATAGTGCTCATTTTAAAATGGTAGCTAAAGAATTACGGTACATTTTATAGCTAGTCTTTGGCTTATATCCATTCAGTGACCGTTCTTTGAGCCACGGTGGTGACTGCCTGCAATTTGGCAGTTTGAATCTCATCAGGCTGAAGGTTCACTCAGCCTCCCATCCTTTCAAGATGGGTAAAATGAGGACCCAGATTGTTGGGGACAAGGGGCTGACTTTGTAAACTGCTTAGAGAGTGCTGTAAAAGCACTGTGAATCAGTATATAAGTCTAAGAGCTATTGCAATTCCCTTCCTTCCTTCCTTCCTTCCTTCCTTCCTTCCTTCCTTCCTTCCTTCCTTCCGTCCGTCCATCCATCCATCCATCCATCCATCCATCCACCCATGACGTGCAGTGGTTAGAATGCAGTGTTGCAGGTTAACTCTGCCCACTGCCAAGAGTTCGATCCTCACCAGCTCAAGGTTGACTTAGCCTTTCATCCTTCCGAGGTGGGTACATGTTAGGCAGTTGTATGAGCCACTAAGCCACAAGCTCTCTTCCATTTTCAGTTGAGCGAAGGAAAAAGTAAGTGTTATGTCAAAGCATATTTGGGCATACCAGGTGCTTTGACATAACACACACAAACACACATTAGTGTGTGTGTGTGTGCAACATTTTTATTGCTGATTTGGAAATGTATTTTTTACTTTCATTGTTGTGAATTTTTGTAGAATGCTTGGGGGAAACTACGTGGGTTGTACATTTTTATCTCCCGTTATTCATCAGTGTACATTAAATGTATTCGAAATTGTTGGCTTACAATTAGGTAACTTCAAATCATTCGGAGTAAAAGCTGAAACTAATTACAGTAAGCATTGTGGTTGAAAAATCTGCAGTTTTCATAGTGAAAGTAGCATGTTACAAATTGTACACTGTAGAAATCAGAATGAAACCACCTGTTTGGAGAGAAAAAATTCACATGGAGATTTAATAAAAATTCAATACACCTTTAGACAGGTGTCAGTAGAAAAAGAGAGCTTTATAACACAGCAGGGACGTGTCACATGTAAAACGTGTAAAATTCTGTTCTTGTTTTGCATCTGTGTAAAACGTTGTTAGTTGTGAAGTTGTGTCCACCCCATGGGCAATGTTCTTCCAGGCCTTCCTGTCCTCTAACATCCTCTGGAGTCCATTGAAGCTCACACCTACTGCTTCAGTAACTCCATCCAGCCACCTCCTTCTCTGTCATTCCCTTCTTCTTTTGCCCTCCATCGTTCCCAGCATGAGGCTCTTCTCCAGGGAGTCCTTCTTCCTTCTCCTGAGGTGGCCAAAGTCTTTGAGTTTCCTCTTCAGGATCTGGCCTTCTAAAGAGCAGTCAGGGTGGATCTCCCCTAGGACTGACCGTGTGGATGGCCTTGCAGTCCAAGGGACTCAATGCAGGAGTCTTCTCCAGCACCAGAGTTCAAAGGCCTCCATTCTTTGGCGCTCAGCCTTCCTTATGGTCCAACTTTCACAGCCATCCATTGCAAGTGGGAAAACCATTGCCTTGACTATACCAACTTGTTGGTAGGGTGTGTAAAATAATTAAATTTAAAGAGATACAAAATCCTGTTTATATTTTACGGGCATTCCATTTAATGGAAAATTCCTTCCATTTTATTATTCTTCAGTTGATAACTTTAGGATGTGTGGGCTTCAACTCCCAGAATTCTCCAGCCAATTCTGAATGTTTACAAGTCCAAATCTTAAGATTTGCTAACTTTGGGAACCATCATTACCTGATGGTTACATTACATGAAAGCTCTTTGACAGATTATAAGACTGTGTTATAATTTATTAGAACAAAAGAGGTTCAGTTTGGATTGTTGCTTTACTGCTGGTTGATGTCCTTGTCCTTTTTATTTTTTTAATTTTTTTTTGCAACCTGATTTTTCTGCGTGATCCGACCTTTTATTGAAATAAACTACTTAATCGCCAATTGAACGAATTGATTCTTACTCCCAAGGAACAGGGCAGGGCGTTGCAGCCTGGATATCTTTTAGATGTTTGATCTCTTTTAGAGCTCATGTCCCGAGCCCCAGCATTTTGAAAAATGTGCAAAACATGTACCATTCCATTTTGTGGTTTTTGCCTTCCTGCCACAAATATAGAGTTGGATCATGGCCCCTTTTCCCCCTTCAAAGCAGATTATTAACTGGTTCACTACAAATTTTAGTTTGTCTTTTTTATCCAATCCAAAATGTAACTTGTTATCTGTCTGTCTGTCTGTCTCTCTCTCTCTCTCTGTATATATATGTGTGTGTTCCAGCATAACTCTGGAATGCCTCGAGCAATTTCCAGCAAACCTGGTACACAGATGACTTACTCTCTGGAAACAAATACTGTGGGGGTAAGATACTCCTAACAGCCCTCGTTATGTGTGTTCTGTTAAGATGCAGCCTGTTGTGCCTTAAAATGGCTCCTACTGTACTGCCGTAAAATGGCTTCTAGCGCACAGCGCAGTGGAGTTGCCATGGTAATGGCTTCACAGGACTCCACGAGGGGGCTCCCTCTGGTAAGGGGGAGAATCCAACATTAGAAATTACAAATTACGTTTGGTCCATACATTTTCCCTCCTAAAAATAAAGAAATAAATACCCGACCACGCCGAGTTATCCGCTAGTAGTTCATAAAACTGTTTCCGACAAACATCTTTTGTGGCCGATCCGTTCCGAACATAGCCTATAATCCTGAATTTTGCAACATAACAGAAAATGGCGATGGTGAATTTATTCCTTGGTTTTAAAAGAAGTGACTTGGTTTCCTCGAAGGAGAGATAAGGATACATTATACTTCTTTCCAGCATCTCGAAAACATTGTGGCTTGCTGAATAAACTTGTATATTATTATTCTCTTTGTCTTAAGATGCAAGATTTTACATGCTTATAAATTTGCTTGGAATTTCTGAGTCTTAACTTCTACTGTGTTTCCTCGAATATAAGGCAGGGTCTTATTTTATTTTGACCCCCAAAATAAATGCTTGGCCTTATTTTCAGGGAGGTCTTATTATTTCTGAGGTGCAGGAGGCGGCGAGCGTGGCCACCTCATGGCTGCTTCTGGGTGGCAATATTTTAGGCGAGGGCTTATTTTCAGGGAAGCAGAATATTTTTACAGTTTCATTTTCCTCCTCCTGTGTAAGCACTTTTGATGAATCTAGTGAGGTTATTACTGGAGCTGATGCAACAGAGCCCTCTGCGATGCAGAATTACCAGGCAGTCTGATGGTCTTGCCATGTCATGGCTGATTTGTATTACCGTAACACTGAAAGTGTGAAAGAGATGAACCTTGAGAGAAGGTGAAATGATATAAGGTGAAATGATATAAGGTTCCTGCCCACGCAGGGGGTTGGACTAGAAGACCTACAAGGTCCCTTCCAACTCTGCTATAAAATTGAAATTGAAAGGAAGGTTGGATGTTCCTTTGCAAACCTGTTGGGTGTGCAGCAGGTTTTTGCACAACCAAAATTCTTTGGACACCTTTTGCACTCCTCTCAGGACAGGTATCTGAGCATGTGGGACAGTGGTGGGTTTCAATTTTTTTAGAACCTACTCTGTAGGTGTGGCCTATTTTGTGGGCGTGGCTTGGCAGTCATGTGACAGGGTGGGAGTGGCCACCTTTTAAAATGTGGTGAAACTCATTTAACAATGCTCTTGCTTAGCAACCAAAAGTTTGGACTCAATTGTGATGATAAATTCTTTCTTTCTTTCTTTCTTTCTTTCTTTCTTTCTTTCTTTCTTTCTTTCTTTCTTTCTTTCTTTCTTTCTTTCTTTCTTTCTTTCTTTCTTTCTTTCTTTCTTTCTTTCTTCCTTCCTTCCTTCCTTCCTTCCTTCCTTCCTTCCTTCCTTCCTTCCCTTCCCTTCCCTTTCCTTTCCTTTCCTTCCCGTTGGGTCACTGGCAGCGGCGGGCCAGATTTACTTCCAGGTATGCCGGTGGAACCCCCTCTCACCGGTTCTCTAAATTTCACCAACTGGCTCTCGCGAGTAGGTGCGAGCCTGCAGAAACCCACCACTGATGTGGGAACTCCCTTTCCTGCTAAGAATTCTTGGTGCTCTCTGAGCTTGGTTGTTTGATGTCAGATGCTTCATTACCCAACTAGGTAACATCATCAGTGTTACAGTAGCACGGAGTGGGGTGTTTATATATAATAGATTGCTCCATCAGTGTTGCTGGGAGTGTGGTTTTCTCCTTGGTGGTTCCTTCCTTACGGTTTTGGTTTCTGCTTGGTTGGCTGATATTAATCCCTTACACCAGGGGTCAGCAAACTGTGGCTCTAGAGCCGCATGTGGCTCTTTCATCCCTCTGCTGCGGCTCCATCAATGGTCGATGCCACAATTTTTAGAGGAGCATCCAGTGGGGGTGGGGGGTGGGGGAAGCACAGTGCACCAGGAGAAGATTCTTTGGCAAGGGGAGGGTTTTCCAGTTGTCTCCACAATTGATAGGGCTTTCTGTTATGACAGGTAGAGGAAAAGGGACGCCGCGGTAGGAGACTGGGGCAGGGGGGAACTGGACTTCCAGTCAGCTCCAGAATTGAACAGGAGGTTTCCGGTTAGGACCTTTGTGGCTCCTGCTGTTTTCTTTTCTGTGGGAAATGGGTCCAAATGGCTCTTTGAATGTTTAAGTTTGCCGACCCCTGCCTTACACTCACCAGCACTGAGAATGCTACTTAGCTGGATAATGAAATGTCTACAAGAAAACCGCCACACTCAGAGAGCACTAAGGACTCCACAGCTCATCCCTGAGCTACAGATATTCTCCTCCATTGGTCTTTTCTCAGTGTCTGTGATTATGCCACCAATTATACCACTAATAAGGTAAAGGTTCCCCCGGACATGTGTGCTAGTCGTTTCCAGCTCTAGGGGGCAGTGCTCATCTCCGTTTCAAAGCCAAAGAGCCAGCTCTCTCCGAAGACATCTCCGTGGTCATGTGGCCGGCCTGACTCAACACCAAAGGGACATGACCTTCCCACCAAAGGTGGTTCCTATTTTTCTACTTGCATTTCGAACTGCAAGGTTGGCAGAAGCCGGGACAAGTAATGGGAGCTCACTCCATTAGGCAGCGCTAGGGATTCGAACCACCAAACTGCCGACCTTTCTGATCAACAAGCTCAGCATCTTAGCCATTGCGCCACCGGGTCCCTTTACATCATACGTACTAAAACATACCGAATATTAGCTATGTAGAGACTTGTCAATGCAAGGGATGACTTTACTCTCACCACCAAAGTCACAGACCACCGTAGTTCTACCGAGTAAACGTTTGTATCACCAGCGAGTAAAGATGACAAGTGGAAGTCCTCCAGTAATCTCTATAAATCTCAGGGCCTCCAAAGCTACTCCCTTTTGACAACGCAAGAGGAAGAAGAAGATGGCATGGCAAACTACCAAAAAGTAGCAAAAGGTCCTGTCCAGATCAGGATATCGCTAAAGGAAAGAAGAGAGCCTTTCTTTAAACATGAAAGGGAAGATCAAAGGCAAGCGAAGGAAGCCAAAATTACATGCTCGTAGAAGCCATGGCTCTTAGGTCACTGGCATGCAGTGGTGGGTTTCACTCTGTAGATGTGGCCTATTTTGTGGGCGTGGCTTGGCAGTCATGTGACAGGGTGGGAGTGGCCACCTTTTAAAATGTGGTGAAACTCATTTAACAACGCTCTTAATAAATAATAATAATAATAATAATAATAATAATAATAATAATAATAATAATAATAATAATAATAATAATAATAATAATAATAATAATAATAATAATTTTATTTGTATACCGCGTCCTCTCCCCAAAAGGACTCGGAGCGGTGCAACCAAAATTGCTTAGCAACCAAAATTTTGGACTCAATTGTGATGATAAATTCTTTCTTTCTTTCTTTCTTTCTTTCTTTCTTTCTTTCTTTCTTTCTTTCTTTCTTTCTTTCTTTCTTTCTTTCTTTCTTTCTTTCTTTCTTTCTTTCTTTCTTTCTTTCTTTCTTTCTTTCTTTCTCTCTCTCTCTCTCTCTCTCTTTCCTTCCTTTCCTTTCCTTCCCGTTGGGTCACTTCCAGGTACGCCGGTGGAACCCCCTCTCACCGGTTCTCTAAATTTCACCAACCGGCTCTCGCGAGTAGGTGCGAGCCTGCAGAAACCCACCACTGCTGGCATGGGACAGCAAAATGGACACAGTGGCTCAGTGACTAAGATGCTGAGCTTGTCGATCTGAAAGGTTGGCAGTTCGGCGGTTTGAACCCTAGCGCCACGTAACGGAGTGAGCTCCTGTTACTTGTCCCAGCTTCGCAGTTCGAAAAGCACGTAAAATGCAAGTAGAAAAACAGGGACCACCTTTGGTGGGAAGGGAACAGCGTTCCATGAGCCTTCGATGTTGAGTCATGCCGGCCACATGACCACGGAGACGTCTTCGGACAGCGCTGGCTCTTCGGCTTTGAAACGGAGATGAGCACCGCCCCCTAGAGTCGGGAACGACTAGCACAGATGTGCGAGGGGAACCTTTACCTTTAGTATAGGACAACATGTGGACAGTTCTGAAGCAGTTAAAGCCTGCTGAGATAACTCAAGAGTCAGGAATGGGAAAGTAGGAATGAGAAGAATCTCTTTTTAATCATTGTTATACTAACAAAGAGGGGGAAACCTGTGAGATTGTGAAAGCTTTTCTTGAGTAGTCTTTAAAATGGAATATATTGGGGAAATCCCAAAGGTGCTTCTTTTTTTTTTTAAAGATGTTTTGCTTCTCACTGAAGAAGCAAATATCTAATATACAAGACTTTTCTTCAACAAGAAAGTCCAGTTGCCTCCTGAAAAAACACCTCTGGGGCAATGACGACCTGAATGACTGAGAATCTCTACAGATTTTTAGCCATATTAGAGAACCAATAGCTAAATCGGATTATTTCCCTTACTCTAGGCTCCTGTGTTCCATGCAAAAATGGCATGCAAAAAAAAATAGCAATCCCTCAAGCTTCCTATATCCCATCGCATGATTGTCATGGTGGACTCTTTACCAAATAATCTAATTATTTAACACTGGAATGTGGCTTCAAAGGGTTCTGGAACTCCCTGCCAGAAGAAGTGGTGACAGCTGTCAGCCTCAACACCTTTAAGAAAGGATTAGACGAGTTCATGGAGAACAAGGGTATCAATGGCTATCATTAGGGATGCCCAAGGACACCCTCCAGGATGGAGAGATAGGCAGGATCTCTCTCAATGCCATTTGCAGGGAATCACAAGCAGGTCAAGACATCTGCTTGGGAAGACCCTGAAGCAAATGGGGAGCCACTGTGGGAGACAGAATGCTGGACTGGATGGGCTGTGGCCTGTTCCAGCAAGGCTATTCTTATGTTCTTAAGTTCCAAGTCTTACTGATCACTCAGTGGCTGAGAGAAAGAGAAAGTGGTTAATCATCCTCTAGTAAGGCAGGAAATGTGGCTATTCTCATCATCTTTCCTCTCGGAAGATGATGTTTAACCTTGCTTATAATCTTGTAAATAAATAAAATACGACTTTGGTTGTTGGAAATCAGCTGGGAAAGACTTCAATGGCGACCACACGACCCCCCCCCTCCCCCGGGATGCTGCAACCATTTTAAACGCATGCCACTTGCCTGAATTGAGACCCTAGAACCATGATGGCGAATCTATGGCACGCGTGCCACAGATTTCACGCAAAGCCCTCTCTGCGGGCAGGCCAGCTGTTGCCCCAGCCCAACTCCACTGTGGATGCACGCATGCCTTTGCCGGTCAGCTGGTTTTCAGGTCTCTGCCACATGGGAAGGGTGGGGGATGCATGAGGGGCATGTACGGGGGGTCACTAGCATTGCATTTTGGGGGGGTGCATCCCGCCACGCCCCGTTTTGGGCCTGGAAGGCCTCCTGCACCCAACTGAAAGTCAAAAATGGGTGGGGAGTTGGCAGGGCAGGACCAGATGGGTTCCTACTGGTTCGGACCGGTTTAGTCAAGTAGGTAGTAACTCAGCCTGCCACGCCCCCGAATCAGTTCTCTCCTAGCGAACCGGCAGTAACAGCAGCCAGAATCCACCCCCTGGGCGGGACGCATGCGTGGGGATGTGCCCACCCGTGCTGGGACAGGCACGTATGCATGATGGTGCAGGGTGCATGCGCGGGGCGGCACTCGCATTCCATTTGGCACCAAAATGATTAGGCTTCAGGTTTATTGGATTTATATGCCGCCCTTCTTCCAAAGGACTCAGGACGGTGTACAACATAAAAAACCCATATTACAAAAGTTAAAAGGGAGATTAAATAAATATCCAAAAAAACCCAATTGACATTTGCAATAAAATTTTAAAAATTAAATTAATTCACAATTAAACTTAATCATTTATTTTACTCAGGCTAGGCCGCCGTGCTGGAAAAGCCAGCTTTTTAGGGCACGCCGGAAGGACGGGAAGTCGGGAATTATGCAAAGATCCGGAGGGGCAGCTCATTCCAGAGGGAAGGCGCTCCCACAGAGAAGGCCTCCCCCTAGCGGGCGCCAGCCGACACTGCCTGGCCGACGGCACCCCGAGGAGGCCAACTCTGTGGGATCGTACTGGACGGTGGGAGGCTACCGGTGGCAGTAGGTGGTCTTGCAAGTACCCTGGACCTAAGCCATGGAGCACCTTAAAGATCATAATTAATACCTTGAATTGCACACAGAAAACAGCTGGCAACCAGTGCAGGCCGCCTAAAAGGGGTGTAACATGGGAGCACCTAGGTACCCCCATGATTTATTTATTTATTTGTCGAATTTGTATAACCGCACCCTTTCCCCGAAGGGACCCGGGGCGGTGCACAGGAAGTTAAAACACACAGTATCACAATATAAATAATTAATACCAGATTAAATAAATTATCCCTGTGCTAAAATTTAAAAGGTTAAAACATAATCCCATTTAAAACCCAATTAAAACAATTTATTGTACAGAATGTAGGCTAGGTAAATAACTTAGGCCAAGCCGGCCTGATGAAACAGGAGTGTCTTTAATTTCTGGCGGAAGGTGCGGAGGTCCGTGGTTGTTCTGAGGTCGGGGGGTAGGTCGTTCCAGAGGGTTGGGCCCACCACAGAGAAGGCCCTTCCCCTGGGCGTCGCCTGCTGGCATTGCCTGGTGGACGGCACCCGGAGAAGTCCCTCTCTGTGGGAGCGGATCGGCCACAGGGATGTATGAGGTAGGATGCGGTCTCGCAGGCAGCTAGGTCCCGTGCCATGGAGCGCTTTAAAGATGGTGATCAACACCTTGAAGCGCACCCACGCGGCCACATTCCCAACCAGCTGAAGCCTCCGGGTGCTCCTCAAGGGCAACCCCATTTAGAGAGCGTTACAGTAGTCCAGTCGAGAAAGGACGAGGGCATGAGTGATTGTGCATTGGGCATCCCGATCCAGGTTAGCCATCACTGGTATACGGCCACCTGTTTGAGCAGGGTCTTGGACTAGAAAACCTCCAAGGTCCCTTCCAGCTCTGTTATTCTGATGGATTGACTTGTTTGTGAAGTCCACGCCAGGCCTTTTCGCATAAAGGCAACCTCCGGTGCTCCTTGCCTTTCCCCAAGGACTCCGGTTCACACTCAAACCCTAGCAAGGCGCAATTTCAGATCCTCCCTCCCCTTGCTGTGCTAGAGAGAGAGAGAGAGAGAGAGAGAGAGAGAGAGAGGTTGACTTTTCCTGCACTATCGCTGAACTGTCACTTCTGCCTCCGTGGGTGATTCACGACAAAGGCAAATTTACTAGATTCACGGAAGCTTCCTCTTTGGTGAGAAGCAGCCACTCTGCAAATGTCGTTTTATCTCTTTGCCCTGTTTAAGAGTTGCAACTCCGGGGTTCCGATCGGCTAGGTAGGCCGCCAAGGTGCGGGAGCCTGTATCTTTGACGCGCCCCCCAAAACAGGCTTCAAAATACATCCTGAACGACAAGCCATTTCGAAGAGAATCGCAGCCTTTCCTGTTCATAGAACCCAGGCTGCCATTTTTCCTTCCTTTCTTTCAGTTGTTCTGGTCTGCAGTGTCATTCATTGCCTAAAGCTAACTTCCTGACCCCAGGGTGTGTGTGTGTGTGTGTGTGTGTGTGTGTGTGTTTCCCCACCCATCTTGGTGTTTTTTTTTTGCTTTGCTCTTTGGAAATAAGCCATGCACACAGCTGTTGCTCCAGCTACGTATTTTACTGGGTGCTCTTCGGATGGTTTAAAGTTTAAATATAGTCCGTCCCTCTGCAAAATTGAATGTTGTGCGCGCTAAGCTAACATAGCGCAAAACATCCATTTCCTCTTTCCCCCACCCCCCCCACAGGGGCCCGCAAATGTAACTCAGTACTTGCTGTTCCCACCAGATCAGAAGTCCAGTTGTTCCACTGGTTTTATTTTATTTATTTTATTTTATTACATTTATATCCCGCCCTTCTCCTACAAAAGGACCCAGGGCAGCGCACAGGAAATTAAAAGTCAATACAAATATACAAATACACCATTTACTACAACCATTATTAAATCTAAGTTACTCTGTGCTAAAAACATTTTAAAATCCTCTAATTAAAATTTACAGCTAATGAAAAGTCCTCATTGGGTGGTTATGCTAAGCCAGCTTGTTGAAATAAAAGCGTTTTGAGATGCTGGCGGAAAAGGCGGAGGTCCGAGGTAGTGCGGAGTTTGGGGGGTAGGTCGTTCCAGAGGGTTGTGCCCGCCACAGAGAAGGCCCTTCCCCTGGGTGTCGCCAACCGGCATTGCCTGGCCGACGGCACCCGGAGAAGGCCCTCTCTATGGGAGCGGATCGGTCGGAGGGACGTATGGGGCAGGAGACAGTCTCGCATGTAACTAGGCCCCTTAATTGTTCTCGCTGTCAGGAAGTTTCTCCTTAGTTCTCGGGTTTACAGTCTTGTAGAGATTCTCAGCCATCCAGGTCATGGTGGTCCCAAAGGTGGTTTTTTTCAGGAGGCAACTGGACTTTTTTGGGTTTTTTTTTCTTTTTGAAGATGTTTTGCTTCTCATCCAAGAAGCTTCTTCAGCTCTGACAGGATAGTGGGGAATGGAAGTATTTATATTCCTTGCAGACAGGAAGAAATCTGCATCCTTTTAGAGGTCCGTTGAAGCACTAAGAGGTTTATCTGGGTCCTCAGAGATGCCTGAGTAGTGCAAATGGTCCTTGTAGTCTTTTGCAGCTCTGGGTTGCTTCTCTCCTTGATTAGTTTCCATCCATTGCTGTTGCGGCCTGCCAGTGGCCAGCAGAGCTGGCAGCAGACTCGGACAGTGAGGAGGTTGGGGAGGAACCTGGGCCAGTCCTGGAGTCTGGGGAAGGCTCTGATGAGGGCTCTGTGTCGGAGGCAGAGAGGGGGCCACAGCCACCTGGGAATTATGTGCTGCCTTCAGAGTCAGACATCAGTGGGGCAGACGAACAGCTGGAGCCTGTTCCCAGTGTGCGCATGCACAGAGTTGCCAGACGAAGGGAACAGCTAAAGAACAGGGGTCGACTGGGGAGGAAGGCCACAGGTGGACGATGAATGGCCCCTCCCAGAGGAAATAAAAGAGGAGCGAAAGGGGAGTGGAGTTTGCAGGAGACAATTAATTCACTTAATTGGTTCATAACTCTCCGAGACTCCTTGCCAAGTTTTGCAGATATCGGCCTGGCAGCTCTCCAAGCCAGATAAGGTCTGTGACTGTAAATCCTCCCTTGAATGACTTTGCTGGATGTGAATGAGCAGAATTCACAGTAAATTAATAAAAGAGGGTTTTTTTTTAATCAGGACAAGGAATCTGCTTCATGCTTTTGGGTAGCCTAGATCAGGGGTCTCCAACCTTTGCAACTTTAAGTCTGAAGGACTTCAGCTCTCAGAATTCTCCAGCCAGCTTCTTCAGACTTAAAGTTGCAAAGATTGGAGACCCCTGTTCTAGTCTAACCCCTGTTCTAGTCCAACCAGCTGTCTAGTCCTCTAGTCCAGCTTTGCTGGCTGGAGAAGTCTGGGAGCTGAAGTCCTTCAGACTTAAAGTTGCAAAGGTTGGAGACCCCTGGCCTAGATCATAACAGTTGCTTCTTGTCCTGCCCTCAGGTGCTTTGGAAAATAGCTTGACTCCCTCTTCCTTGTGGCAGCCCCTTAGATATTGGAAGACTGCTATCATGCCACCCCTGATCCTTCTTTTCATTAAACTTAGACATACTCCACTCCTCCTTTAACCTGCATTAATTGCCACAATATCTCCAACTACTTCCATTTTGGTAAATCTTACTTTGCTCTTGCCCCTTTGGAGAAAATGTCACAGGGACTTGTGACCGACCCTTTATTTTCTCTCCTACACCCCAAGTGAAAAACTAAAATCAGTTAACTTTCACCCATATGGAAACAGAGGTGAACATTTGCATAACTGGACGGCATGACGGTAGAAAGTCACAAGTGGTCTTCCACCATCACCTGACTGCTTATTTTTACCAATTTATCTCTCCTTGTGCACCTGCCCGATTTGGAAGCTATCCTCTGGGGAGGAAGCTTAACGTTGAAAAATCAGAGGAGTAAAAAAAACCACAAGTGGCAGAACAAAAGATACACCTTCCAGCAGTCGTTTTCATGAAGCGTGCATAAAACCTCTAAATTCCTCATCATATATGAATTGTAGATCTTTTTCTTGCTTTTATTTCATAGGACGGAAGGAAGGAAGGAAGGAGAGGGAGGGAGAGAGAGGGAGGAAAGAGAAGAAGGAAGAAAGAAGAAAGAAAAGGGAGGGAGAAGAAAGGAAGGAGAGAGGAGAAAGAAGAAAGAAAGGCAAAGGAAGGAGGGAAGGAGAAAGAAGGGAGGGGGAAAGAAAAAAGGAAGAACGAGGGATGAGAAGGGGAGGGAAGAGAAGAAAAGTTCAAATATAGATTATAGACGGAATTTATCCATAACAAAAAATAAATAAAATGGAAATTAATCTGTATTTACATCTGCATAAATGAACAGAGAACCAGAAAAGAGAAAATTATGGCAGTCATACATTCAAACACAAAACTGCAACAGTCACATCGGGGGAAAAAAGTGGTAGGGTCTCAGCTTTGAAAAAGAAAGCTACTAAGCGAAACTAAACTCAACTAAAAAGCGAGTGAGAAATGCCATTTTTCCTGCTCTGTCACCTGGAGCTCCTAGAATTTGAGAACAAGAATAGAGATAGAAGCATTGATGGAATGAAGATATTGTAATGATAATAATAATAATCTTTATTGTCATTGTACTAAAATTACAGTGAAATTGGTTTGTTGTGAACCTTACCAGCATTTCCCTGTCCTTCTTAAAATCTGATATACTTTTAACTTTCAATGAAATGTCCAATGCTTAATCTGTAGAACTCTGAATATAACATCTCAATTGCAGAAGATATGACTTCAACCACAGAGTGGTCAATGCCTGGAATGCTCTACCTGACTCTGTTGTTACATCCTCAAACCCCCAAAACTTTAACCTTAAACTGTCTACCATGGATCTCACCCCATTCCTAAGAGGTCCACAAAGGGGGCGTGCATAAGCCCACCAGCATGCCTTCCGTCCTTGTCCTACTGACCCTAGTTATTTGTACCTATTTCCTGTGTTCATGTCCATGTTTATACTTATACCTGTTATACCCCACATAACACTGATCCTGCGCGAGCTGCATTGGCTTCCTGTGGCCTTTCGGGTGCGCTTCAAGGTTTTGACGACCATCTTTAAAGCGCTCCATGGCTCGGGGCCTAGTTATATGCAAGACCGCCTCCTGCCCCATACATCCCTTAGACCGATACGCTCCCACAGAGAGGGCCTTCTCAGGGTGCCGTCGGCCGGACAATGCCGACTGGCGACTCCCAGGGGAAGAGCCTTCTCTGTGTCCAGCCCTCTGGAATGACCTACCCCCTGAATTACGTACCATCACCGACCTCTGCCTCTTCCGCCAATGTCTTAAGACTTATTTGTTTCAACAAGCCGGCCTAGCCTAACCTCCCATGGGGACTTTTAGGTAGTTTTAAATTGGGTTTTTAAAATTTGGTTTTAGCGCAGGATAGGATTATTTAATAGTTTTTTAAATTATATTTATTGTATTTTGTATGTTTTAAATTTCCTGTGCGCCGCCCTGGGTCCTCTGTGGAGAAGGGCAGGATATAAATTTAAATAAATTTAAATAAATAATGTTATCACGTAATAATAATAATTAATAATAATTTATTAGATGTATAAACCGCCCCCTCTCCCCGAAGGGACTCGGGGCGGTGTACAGGAAAAATTAAAAACCATATAAAGCATACAATATATCCAAAGTTAAAAACAAATTAAATTAACCTGTACTAAATTTTAAGAACATTAAAATTACAACCCAGCCTATGCTAAAATTCCCCTAAAATCTAACATCCATTTACGTATTTGGCAGATGTTATATTATGAAAGTCTAAACTATTACGCAAGACCAGCTTGACATGCTTGACCAACGAAAGAAAGAAAGAAAGAAATCTAATTTCGCCCAATGGCTTAAATTTAAATTGGCTTTTTAAAAACCCTGCAAAAACCTTTCCTGATTCATTTTGAAGGATGGCGAGTGGGAAATGGCGGTAGGGCTAGAAATCATCACATCATAGCTATTAACCACAATACTGGGTTGTATCTTGTGTTTTACATTTGTGTTGCTTGTCACCTGTTTTCCAGCTCCTGCTCTCAGGATGGTTATCGAAGCCTAATATTTATAACAAAGCAGTTTAGCTCATAAGAAACAGAAATCCAAAGAAATTACAGAATAATAATAATACAATACAATACAATAGCAGAGTTGGAAGGTACCTTGTAGGTCTTCTAGTCCAACCCCCTGCGTGGGCAGGAACCTTATACCATTTCAGACAAATGGCTATCTAACATCTTCTTAAAGACTTCCAGGGTTGGGGCATTCACAACTTCTGGAGGCAAACTGTTCCAGAGGTTAATTGTTCTCACTGTCAGGAAATTTCTCTTTAGTTCTATGTTGCTTCTCTCCTTGATTAGTTTCCACCCATTGCTTCTTGTCCTGCCCCCAGGTGCCTTGGAGAATAGTTTGACTCCCTCTTCTTTCTGGCACCTTCTGAGATATCGGAACACTGCTATCATGTCTCCTCTGGTCCTTCTCTTCATCAAACTAGACATACCCAGTTCCTGCAACCGTTCTTCATGTGTTTTAGCCTCCAGTCCCCTAATCATCTTGGTTGCTCTTCTCTGCACTCTTTCCAGAGTCTCCACGTCTTTTCTACATCGTGGCGACCAAAACTGTATGCAGTATTCCAAGTGTGGCCTTACCAAGGCACTATACAGTGGCATTAACCCTTCACGTGATCTAGATTCTATCCCTCTGTTTATGCAGCCTAGAACTGTGTTGGCTTTTTGGGCAGCTGCTGCACACGGCTGGCTCATATTTAAATGGTTGTCCACTAGGACTCCAAGATCCCTCTCACAGTTGCTACTATTGAGCAAGGTACCACCTATACTGTACCTGTGCATTTTGTTTTTCTTGCCTAAATGTAGAACCTTACTTTTTTAGTTAGAAGGGACCTTCTAATAGTTAGAACCTTCTAATAGTTAGAAGGGACCTTCTAGAGGTCTTCTAGTCCAGGGGTCCCCAACCTTTGCAACTTTAAGTCTGAAGGACTTCAGCTCCCAGAATTTGCTGGCTGGAGAATTCTGGGAGCTGAAGTCCTTCAGACTTAAAGTTGCAAAGGTTGGGGACCCCTGTTCTAGTCCAACCTCCCTGCTCAGGCAGGAAATCCTATACTACTACAGACAAAAGGCTGTCCAGTTCCTTCTTAAAAACCTTCCAGTGTTGGAGCATTCACCACTTCTGGAAGCAAATCGTTCCACTGATTAATTGTTCTCACAGTCAGGAAATTTCTCCTCAGTTCTAGGTTGCTTCTCTCCTTGATTAATTTTCACCCATTGCTTCTTGTCCTGCCCTCAGATTCTTTGGAGAATAGCTTGACTCCCTCTTCTTTGGGGCAATCCCCGGTCCTTCTATTCATTAAACTAGACATACCCAGTTCCTGCAACCGTTCTTCATATGCTTTAGCCTTCAGTTGCAGTAAGCAAGGCATGCAAGTTTAATTACGCTGGTACACATAGCTGAAAAAAAGTTTATTTTTTCAGATTGAGGTACTAAGCTGTCAGGTGTATTTTCAGCTACGTGAAACTTCCAAGCAAGGTGAAACAAGAATGAAGCTAACAATGTTGTCTTCACTGTTTGGGGTTCGGGAGACAAAATTTGCAAAGGAAACAATGGCTTTTAACATTTTCCATATCCAAGGCTGGTTTGTGAAAATACTGGTCAGGTTGACTTTCCAGGAAGAAATACCCAAAACAAAATCCCATTGTTTGTATTTGCATTCTGCTTCACACCTGTATTTTGTGAACAGACGGAAAGAGTTTTGGGGTGGGGGGAAACCACCCAGCTTTCTTTTGTATGTTCTGAAAATATGGAATCAAACTTCCTTTGTTTCAGATGGTATCAGTTTTATTTATTCAACAGTGTTTATATCTTGCTACAGCTGGTATTGATTCAGGGGTAGGGGCCTACTTAGTTAGACTTTTCCCTAAATCCCTCTCTATAAAAATCTCTCTCTCTCTCTCTCTCTCTCTCTCTCTCTCTCTCTCTCTCTCTCTCTCCCTCCCTCCCTCCCTCCCTCCCTCCCTCCCTCCCTCCCTGTGCGTGTTTGTTCCAGCATAACTCTGGAACGCCTCGAGCAATTTCAACCAAACGTGTTACACTCACTGGCAAAAAACAATACTGTGGGGGTTTAGACACCCCTAACACCCCTCGGTGTGTGTATTGTGTTAAGATGCAGCCTGTTGTGCCTTAAAACGGCTTCTCATGTACTGCTGTAAAATGCTTTCTGTTGTACAGCGCAATGGAGTTGCCATGGTAACAACTTCACCGTACACCACAAGGAGGCTTCCTCTGCTAAGTGAGGGTGGGGGGAAACCCAACATTAGAAATGACGTTTGGTCTGGACATTTCCCCCTTATAAATAAATATCCGGGCAACACCAAGTTATCAACTCGTTTGATATAAAATTAGAGCAACCAAGATGATTAGGGAACTGGAGACTAAAACATATGAAGAACGGTTGCAGGAGCTGGGTATGTCTAGTTTGATGAAGAGAAGGACCAGGGGAGACATGATAGCAGTGTTCCGATATCTCAGAGGGTGCCACAAAGAAGAGGGAGTCAAACTATTCTCCAAGGCACCTGGGGGCAGGACAAGAAGCAATAGGTGGAAACTAATCAAGGAGAGAAGCAACTTAGAACTAAGGAGAAATTTCCTGACAGTTAGAACAATTAACCTCAAACAGCTTGCCTCCAGAAGTTGTGAATGCCCCAACCCTGGAAGTCTTTAAAAAGATGTTAGATAGCCATTTGTTTGAAATGGTATAAGGCTCCTGCCCACGCAGGGGGTTGGACTAGAAGACCTCCAAGGTCCCTTCTAACTCTGCTATTGTATTGTATTGTAAAAGAGGAAAAAATGGCTAGACACATCATCTTTCCATTTAGAATCTTAATGTCAATTTTTTATTTGACTTTAACTTGAGTCAGCCTTTCCCCTCTTTCCTTTCCTTTCTCCTTGTTAATCATTGAAAGTTGGGCCAACATTCTTCTACAAACAAATATGTAGTGAACCCATCAACTGTTATCTATCTGCTTTGCCTTTTTACGTAGGTGCTGAAGTCTGGAGGTGCTTGGGGATGGCAAGGGATTTGATAGTGGTTATAGTACAGGTAGTCCTCGACTTGCAACAGTCCATTTAGTGACTGTTGAAAGTTAGAACTTAGGACCCATTTTTCAAACTTACGACCATTTCACCATCCCAAGGTCGTGTGATTTCCATTCGAATGCTTGAGAACTGGTTCATATTTATGATGGCTGCAGTGTCCCGGGCTCATATGATCCACTTTTGCGACCTTCTGGACAAGCCAAGTCAATGGGAAAGCCAGACTCACTTAACAACAGTGTTACTAACTTAACAGCTGCAGCAATTCACTTAATAACGGTGGCAGGAAAGGTCGTAAAATAGAGCAAAACTCATTTCACAAATGTCTCACTTAACAAAATAAATTTGGGGTTCAATTCTGGTTGTCAGCCAAAGATTACCTGTACATGCCAGGGTCCCAAATGCCCCAATTTTGATCAGGTGACCATGGGGATGCGGCACCTATCATAAGTAAGAGTAATTTTTTCAAGGCCGTTGTAACTGCCAATGATTGCTAAACAAATGGTTGTAAGTCAAGGATTTACTTTTCTTTCTCTCTCTATATCTATATCTATAAAACCTAAATGCCATTCACTCATCGCGAAATTTCCAGAACTGTAAAGCCTACAAACTTGAACTTTGACACATACAGTATGTTCCTCTTGAATTCTAAGAAAGGATTTTTTGAAATGACCATCAGATCATTCGTATTTCTTATGCAGTAATTAACACGCTTCGATGCTAAGGAGTTCTACTCCCCCTCCTCACCTGAAAAGAACTCTGATCCAACTGCCAGTTACCTCACATTCCGTTACCTCAGTTCAAACCTGCAGACGTTCCACTCTTTCACTCAGGAGCGGTCTGAGGCTCCTTACAGTACTAAACTCACCAAAATGTCTACGCCTTCCTATGGAACTGCTTCCGGATTCAAGCAATATTCCCTTACGCGTTTCAATCAATGACTACTACTGAGCCAACGGATTGAACCGGAATGAACCGGATTTCTCCTGCCTTGCCCGATCACATAATTTTGTTGCGAAGCCTGGGTATCCAGTTAGTATATGTAGATATTTGTGTGAGCACGTATGCACATTTATATGTCTATACACCCACGCCAGTGGTGGGTTTCTGCAGGCTCGCACCTACTCGCGAGAGCCGGTTGGTGAAATTTAGAGAACCGGTTAGAGGGGGTTCCACCGGCGTACCTGGAAGTAAATCTGGCCCGCCGCTGCCAGTGACCCAACAGGAAGGAAAGGAAAGGAAAGGAAGGGAGAGAGAGAGAGAGAGAGGGAGGGAGGGAGGGAGAGAGAGAGAGAGAGAGAAAGAAAGGAAAGAAAGAAAGGAAAGAAAGAAAGAAAGAAAGAAAGAAAGAAAGAAAGAAAGAAAGAAAGAAAGAAAGAAAGAATTTATCATCACAATTGAGTCCCAAATTTTGGTTGCTAAGCAAGAGCGTTGTTAAATGAGTTTCACCACATTTTAAAAGGTGGCCACTCCCACCCTGTCACATGACTGCCAAGCCACGCCCACAAAATAGGCCACACCTACAGAGTAGGTTCTAAAAAAAATTGAAACCCACCACTGACCCACGCACATCTGCACTTGTTCACACTTACACTTCTTCGCTTACGACTAAATCGCACGGGAGATCATTCCGATTGTAGACTGAAGCACTTAATTTATTTGTGGCTGCTCAAACTTTAACCCTTGACCTTTAGGAAGGTCTGTCTGTTCTTACATCCAGTTTGCATAGTGGAATGAAACCACTTCCTCTCTTCTTGAGTCAGTGTTTTATCGAAAGAATGCACACCAGTTGTGTTTCAAATAAAGTTGACTCTCTCTCTCTTTTTTTGGTCTTCCTTTCTGTCCCATGTAATGCAATTATGTTAATAGAACCTCCCACGAGGAAGCATTTGCGAAGGTTTTCAGACAAAATACTTGGGTGGCATTTAGAAATCCTTTTCTAAGAATCGGCATGCGGTTGAGGCTGGCTCCGAAACAGTGCTGGAAATAAACCTGATATATGAACTTGGTGCTCTGCTTATGTCATGTTAACTTCCCTTTCTTTTCTTTTCTTTTCTTTTATGGGGAACCCCCCCCACCCCACCCCAAACCTTTGAAAAATACAACATGGACAAAGCCAATGTCCGCCTTGGCCACTAACAGGACAAGGTTAATTTTGAAGACCAAAATTCTCACAGAAGCAAAGTCCTACAGAGATCATTTCAATGCTGATGACTTTAAATAACTTCTTTAAAAATGCATGAAGAGCTGTTCCATATGAAAACAGGACTATCTCAATATAATTTATGTAAATTTTTAGTCAAATATGAAAGATCATGTAAGAAATCAAGTTATGATGCTGAATATATATTTATATGTAGTAGGTAGGTAGGTAGGTAGATGAGAGAAGATAGATAGATAGATAGATAGATAGATAGATAGATAGATAGATAGATAGGAGACAGAAGATAGATAGATAGATAGATAGATAGATAGATAGATAGATGGATGGATGGATGGATGGATGGATGGATGGATGGATGGATGGATGGATGGATGGATGGATGGATGAGAGACAGGCAGTCAGACAGACAGATAGAGAGATAGATAAATAAATAAATAAATAAATAGATGATAGAGATGGATGGATGGATGGATGGATGGATGGATGGATAGATAGATAGATAGATAGATAGATAGATAGATAGATAGATAGATAGATAGATAGATAGATATTCAGCATCATGACTGTATGATCTATATATTCAGCATCATAACTTGCATGTATATATAAGAGCTCATAGATGGATTGTCACCCATAAATAGAATTCAGATGTCTTTTAACATCTGGTTTAATGTAATCTTACACATCTTGTAATTAGCTGAACCAGTTTATCATTTTTAGCACATTGTTTAGGATCACCAGAACATTTTTAAATTCTTGGGATGAATTGTCTCATACAGGTGGAAGTGTTTGCAATAATAATAATATTCACATACATTTTAGTCCCTAGCAAGCAAAATAAAGAGTTTGGAAACAGATGCAAATGTAGCAGTTCTAGGTGCTCCATTGTTGGAAGTTTTCAGGAAAATCTTAGACGACCATTTGTCTAGAATGGAATAAGGATTTCTTCCTTGGGCAGGGCATCGGACTAGAAGACCTCCAAGGCCCCTTCCAGCCCCCGTGCTTCTATGATTATTACCTGGTATAATTGATAAATATATCAGTTGGTAGGGTTTTATCCAGTGATAAGTTGCCACCTATTTTAACTTCATTTACAATAATAATACAATAGCAGAGTTGGAAGGGACCTTGGAGGTCTTCTAGTCCAACCCCCTGCCCAGGCAGGAAGCCCTATACCATTTCAGACAAATGCCTCTCCAACATCTTCTTAAAGACTTCCAGGGTTGGGGCATTCACAACTTCTGGAGGCAACTTCTGTTCCACTGATTAATTGTTCTAACTGTCAGGAAATTTCTCCTCAGTTCTAAGTTGCTTCTCTCCTGGATTTAGCCAGGTTGAACCTTCAGCCTTTCTTCTTGTGCTGTGACCTGCTTGTCCTTGGAGTAGCAGCTGCTGCCATCTGTTAGGGGTTGAAAAAGCTCCTTTTGTGTTCTGTAAACAACGTTGGAGATGTAGACTAGCTGGTGAATGAGAAGGAGCTTCCTGGTTGATTAGAGCAGGGCTGCTGCCAGAGGAGTTCAAGATGATGGCTTTGGAAAGGTGGAAAGATAAACATCCTTGAAACTCTGGTTCACATCTAACATAGGGTAACCCTTGCACGGTAGTGGAGACAACAAGCACAGCCAGAAGTACTAACTAGCCTTAAATCTACAGTAAAGTTACAGTCTGAAGATACATCTCTACCCCCTCACCTTTACTGTCCAAGAAATTAGCAAAGGTCTCTCTCCTGAGATGTTTGCCATTCCTTCTGCAGACTCACCTGACCATTGTTTACTCTGCAGCTCTTCCTCCTGATTGGCAGGATTGTTCCATTACATGCAGTGACTCGCTTATTATTTATCTACTTACTTATTAAGTGGATTTATATATCCACGCATCCACCTGGGAATCAGCAAACCAAGATTAAGCTAGATAATTCTCTTAAGAATTGTCCATGGTAGAATCAATAGGGACTCAGTGGCTAAGACGCTGAGCTTGTCGATCAGAAAGGTCGGCAGTTCGGCGGTTCGAATCCCTAGCGCCGGGTAACGGAGAGAGCTCCCGTTACTTGGTCTCAGCTTCTGCCAACCTAGCACTTCGGAAGCATGTAAAAAATGCAAGTAGAAAATTAGGGACCGCCTTTGGTGGGAAGGTCATGCCGGCCACATGACCATAGATACGTCTTCGGACAGCGCTGGCTCTTCGACTTTGAAACGGAGATGAGCACCACCACCTAGAGTCGGGAACATAAGTGCGAGGGAATTCTACTTGCACTCCGGTGATCAAGTGAGAAATACGACCAATCTACTCACTCTAGATTTTTGTTGGTTAGATGGCAACGTTTTTTGAGGTTGTTGTTCAACCTCAGATGAGTTTCCTAGAGCAGTTTTACCTAAGAGTTCGATTATGAAATGGGGTGGTGGGGTAGCGGTTATCATTAGGGAAGGTCTGGAGCCGAGAGAGACCACTGTGCCACATACCACCGGTTGTGAGTCCCTCTGCGTGAAGTGGGGCCTAGGGAGGCAGTTGGGCTTGCTGGTTGTATACCTGGCTCCCCGCTATGTAGCAGCAGCCCTGCCCGAGCTCCTCGAGGTGATCGCTACGATGGCAATGGAGACCCCCAGACTTTTAGTCATGGGGGACTTTAATCTGCCATCGGTGGGCGAATCATCCGTGGTAGCTCGGGAGTTCATGGCTTCCATGACGGCCATGGACCTGACCCAATTAATTCAAGGCCCCACCCACGAGGGTGGACATACACCGGTTCTCATCTTTGTCTCAGGCCAATGGAAGAGTGATCTGGGTATAGGGGATATAGTCATCACACCCTTGTCATGGTCAGACCACTCACTTCTCCGGCTCGACTTTCCAACCGCTACTCCCCACCGCGGGGAGGCGGAACCTGAGTCACCTATCTGGTTCCGCCCCAGGCGCCTGATGGACCCTGATGGGTTCCAGGCGGCGCTTGGGCCACTTCCTGTACCCCTGACCCGCGCCCCGATGGAGGACCTCATGGCCGCATGGAATACTGCGACCACGGGAGCCTTGGATCGGGTCACGCCCTTGCGGCCTCTCTTGCGGCGGCGAGCCACCCTGGCTCCTTGGTTTACCGAGGAGCTAAGGGTGATGAAACGCCACAAGAGATGCCTAGAGAGAAGATGGAGGTCTACTCGATCTGAATCTGACCAGACACAGGTAAGAGCCCATTTACGGACTTACATTGTGGCGCTGAGAGTGGCCAAACGTCATCATTGTGCCACTCTCATAGCATCCGCAGATAACCGCCCTGCCGCCCTGTTTAGGGTGACCCGTTCCCTCCTTCAACAGAGGGTGCGGGAAGCCCCATTACAGGGTAGAGCAGAGGAATTTGTGATTTATCTGCAGGAGAAAATCGCTCAGATACAGGACGAGTTAGCCCCCATTGATGGCCCAGTGGGATTGCACGAGGCAGATCTTGTTTGGGAGGAGTTTGACTCCGTTACTTCCGACGATATGGACAGGTTTACGTGGGCGACTGCGAGCCACCACATGTTTATTGGACCCGTGTCCCTCCTGGCTTGTACTGGCATCCTGGGAGGTGACACGAGGCTGCCTCCAAGAGGTTGTCAACGCTTCCCTAAGTGAGGGTTCCTTGCCTGCCTCCCTTAAAGAGGCTATGGTGAGGCCCCTCCTGAAGAAGCCCTCTTTGGACCCAGCTTTATTAACCAACTATCGTCCCATCTCCAACCTTCCCTTTTTGGCGAAGGTTGTTGAGAGTGTGGTGGCACAACAGTTTCCCCGTCACCTGGAGGAAGTTGACTATCTAGACCCACGCCAGTCCGGCTTTCGGCCCGGGCATAGCACCGAGACGGCATTGGTCGCGTTGGTAGATGATCTCTGGAGGGCCAGAGATGGGGGTTGCTCCTCCATCCTGGTCCTATTAGACCTCTCGGCGGCTTTCGATACCATCGACCATGGTATCCTATTGCATCGGCTGGGGGGGTTGGGGGTGGGAGGCGCCGTTTTACGGTGGTTCTCCTCCTACCTCTCTGGCCGATCGCAATTTGTGTTGGCAGGAGAGCAGAGGTCGACCTCGAGACCCCTCACATGTGGGGTGCCTCAGGGGTCGGTCCTCTCCCCTCTCCTGTTCAACACATACATGAAGCCGCTGGATGAGATCATCCGTGGTTTTGGGGTAGAGTATCATCTCTACGCTGATGATACTCAGCTGTATATATCTACCCCAAACCACCCCAACGATGCCGTAGCGGTGATGTGCCAGTGCCTGGAAGCCGTGCGGATCTGGATGGGAAGTAACGGACTCAGGCTCAACCCGACCAAGACCGAGTGGCTGTGGTTTCCGGCTGCCCGATTCAACCAGCTGATTCCATCGCTGGCCATAGGGGGCGAACATCTTGCCCCTGTGGATGGGGCGCGCAACTTGGGTGTCCTCCTGGATACCCGGCTGTCCATGGAAGATCAAGTGACAGCCGTGGCCAGGAGGGCGTTTTACCAGGTCCGCCTGGTACGCCAGTTGCGCCCCCTATTGGATCGGGATGCCCTTCGCACAGTCACTCATGCTCTCGTGACATCCCGACTGGACTATTGCAACTCTCTCTACATGGGGCTCCCCTTGAGGTGCACCCGGAGACTTCAGCTGGTCCAGAATGCAGCCGCGCGAGCAATAATGGGAACCTCAAGGTTTACCCTCGTAACACCGCTCTTGCGTGAGCTGCACTGGCTGCCTGTCGTCTTTCGGGTGCGCTTCAAGGTGCTAGTTGTCATCTTTAAAGCGCTCCATGGCTCGGGACCTAGCTATCTGCGGGATCGGATCCTGCCCCATACATCCTCACGGCCGATTCGCTCCCACAGAGAGGGACTTCTCCGGGTGCCGTCCACTAGACTTTGTCAGCAGGCGACGCCCAGGGGAAGGGCCTTCTCTGTGGCGGGCCCAGCCCTCTGGAACGACCTTCCCCCCGACATTAGAACAACCACGGACCTCCGCTCCTTCCGTCTAAAATTAAAAACACATCTTTTCCGCTTGGCCGGCCTAGGGTAGTCTCTTTTTAATTAATTGGGGGATTTTAGCGCAGGGATAATTATTTAATCTGCCTTTTAATTTTATATTTATGGTTTTTATGTTTGTATTTTGCCTGTTTTTAATTGTTTTTTAATTCCCTGTGCCCCGCCTCGAGTCCCCTCGGGGAGAGAGAGCGGGTTATAAATAAAACTATTATTATTATTATTATTGGGTAGGCATCCTGGAGGAAGGGTCTTGTGCTGAAATAACCTTTTTTTTAAATGAAGATTTTATTTTTTCATGTTCATAAAAAATAACCATATGTATACCATTACATAGCCAATACTATTTTGTATTATTAAATATTTATGTCGATTTGTCTTACCATCAACCCCCAAGAACTATTATTGGCTCTTCTACTCTCCATACACCATATTTTTACCCTATCCATCACTTTCTCTTCCCTCTCTTCTCTTCCTCCCTACCTCCTTTCTTCCCTCTGTCATCCTTCTCTTCTTTACTTCCCCTTCCTCTCTCCTTCTCCTCTCTCCCCTTGCCACTCCTTCTTTCTCTCCTCCTCTTCCCCCTTTCCGAACCCTCCCTTCTTCCTCTTGCCTCTCTCCTCTCTTCCACACTCTTCCTCTCATTTACGTGGTGCATTTCGTGCTGAAATAACCCTGACGTTTTAGATTTCTTTCATTTTTCCCCCCTTTTTCAGTGGATTTAACGGAAATCAAGGAAATCAGACCAGGAAAAAACGCAAAGGATTTTGAGCGCGGGAAAGGGGCGCGTCAGAAGGAGGAGCATTGCTTCACCATCTTTTATGGCACTCAGTTTGTCCTCAACACTTTAAGCCTAGCAGGTAAAACCTATCGTGTCTGAATCTCTCCTTTAAAATACGGGATCGCAACGTTACTCCTTCCAAATGCTTGATGGCATCTTCATATTTATTCCCAACTGCAAATATATATATATATATATTAAGGGAGACTGGCACGACCTGTAAGGATAACAAAGATAAATAGGATATAATTATTTTGGAAAGCTGCGTAGAACAGACACCCCTGAAATTCTGGATCACATCTAACATAGGGTCAGACTTGCAAGATAGACCAGTCAAGAAGCACAGCCAGAAGTACTTAAATCTACAGTTAAGGTTAGCTAACAACATTTTGCAAGTCGGAAGGTACATCTCTACCCTCCCTCCCCCTCACCTTTATTGTCCAAGAAACTCGGACTTCTGCGGACTCCCCTGGCCATTGATGTAGTCCTCGACTTACGACCAAAGTTGGGACCAGAAATTCCGTTGCTAAGTAAAACAAAGTAAGGCATTTGTCAAGTATGCCACCCCCAAATTTTATCCTCTTTTTCTGGCCATGGTTGTTGTGGCCCGGCAGCAGATTCGGACAGAGATTTTTCCGTGGATGGGAGAGAGGGCGTGGTTTCACGTGCTGACCGCATCCCACGGATGGGGCTTCGCTTGCTTGCGTGGCCCAGTTTGTGGCATGCTGCAGGTCAGTGCCAGTCCACGAGCGTGGGGGTTGGGGGGAGCCCTGGTTTAAAGTATCTTTTTTTAAATAATAATAAAGCCGAATAAAACATTTGGCTTTCTTTCAGAAGTACGCCAATCATTCCTGGCGTCGGGAAGATTGTGCGGTGGGATAACAGATGTTTCTCATTTTTGGAGTTGGGTTTGTTTTTTATTTTTTTTGGCAACATCAGGTTTCTTAATTTGCATCTCTGTGTTTCCTTTCCATGGCAGCTGACTCAAAGGAAGAGGCGGACAAATGGCTTTGTGGGCTGAATATGTTGTATCAGGAAGCTATAAATGCAGGCACACCAGCAATTACCGAGAGGTATGTGGAAGAGCGGCTTTGTATGTAGTATGTAGTAACAGAATAACAAAATGACAGAGTTGGAAGGGGCCTTAGAGGTCTTCTAGCCCAACCCCCTGCTCAAGCAGGAGGCCTATACCATTCCAAGTGGCTATTCAGTCTCTTCTTAGAAACCTCCAGTGATGGAGCAACCATAACTTCTAGAGGCCAACTGTTCCATCCATTCCTTCTCGTCCTGTCTTCTGGTCCTTTGGAAAATAGGTTGATCCCCTCTTTTTCGTGGCAGGCCTTCAAATACACTGCATTGCCAAAAGTATTTGCTCACCCATCCTAATGATCCGTCAGGGGTTCCAATCGCTTCCATGGCCACAGGTGTGTAAAATCAAGGACCTAGGCATGCAGACTGTTGTGACAAACATTGGTGAAAGAATGGGTCGCTCTCAGGAGCTCAGCTGTGGAACTGGGATAGGAGGCCACCTGTGCAACAAATCCAGTTGTGAAATTTCCTCGCTCCTAAATATTCCACAGTCAACTGTCAGCTGTATTATAAGAACGTGGAAGTGTTTGGGAGCGACAGCAACTCAGCCACGAAGGAGTAGGCCACGTAAACTGACGGAGCGGGGTCAGCGGATGCCGAGGCGCCTAGTGCGAAGAGGTCGCCAACGTTCTGCAGAGTCCATCGCTACAGACCTCCAAACGTCATGTGGCCTTCAGGTTAGCTCAAGAACAGTGCGCAGTGGACTGACATCCTATTGAACCCTATGGATTAGGAAGGGGAAGTCACTTACTGTAAGTTCATATGCGAGTAAAGGCAGGTGTGCGAATACTTTTGGCAGTATAGTGTGTTAGGACACTGCTATTATGTTACTCCTAGTCCTTTCCACTAGATTAGACAAACACAATTATATATACTATACAGACACATGTCATTTAACTGTTCTGTCATGGTTGTTGACATGAATTACTTTAACAGTTTTGGGATGGATCTGAAGTATCTTTGCCCTCCTCGGACTTAAATTCATACCTCCCACATCCTCCTCTTCCTTCTTCTCCTTCATCTGCTTCTCCATCTTCCTCTTCCTGGACTGATTGTACATAGATAATGGTAACATGCTGTTGATGATGCCTCAGTCTTAGCTCCATGCTGAAAATGACCAGAATGACCTCTACACTCGTAAATAAAAAATTGTCACATTCCCATTTATAATTCACTAGCCGATAGCCTGGTGTTGCCCAAATATTTTTTTATAGGGGGAAAATGTCCGGACTCCAGACCAAACGTAATTTCTAATGTTGGGTTTTCCCCCTTACCAGAGGGAGCCCCCTCGTGGAGTACTGTGAAGCCATTACCATGGCAACTCCACTGCGCTGTACAGCAGAAGCCATTTTACAGCAGTACAGTAGAAGCCATTTAAAGGCACAACAGGCTGTATCTTAACAGAACATATATCCTGAAGGGTGTTAGGAGTGTCTTACCTCCACAGTATTTTTCTCCAGAGAGTAAATCATCTGTGTACCAAGTTCTATTGAAATTGCTCGAGGCATTCCGGAGTTGTGCTGGAACACACACACAGGCAGACAGACAGACAAACACACACCCAGAGCCATAAAGATAGATAGATAGATAGATAGATAGATAGATAGATAGATAGATAGATAGATAGATAGATAGATAGATAGATAGATAGATAGATAGATAGATAGTGTTTAAGGCCGAAAAGTTAGATAGGCTCTTTAGAATCTGTCCTACGGTCACAGAAAAAAAAAGATAAATTTGGTACTGTTTGCACTTCGTAAACAGTGATGTATTAAAACAGGAGCATTCATTAATGTTTTGATGTTTCATATGTTGAAATTACAACACATCATTAAATCTTATGTTTACAAAACTAATCCTGGCTGTATTTTTATTGGCTTCTTTAAAGCTGGCTGAGGAAGCTGATTTATTCGGTGGATCAATCCAGAAGGAACAGGTACTTATTCATTTTGGATTCTAAAGCTGTGTTCTGTTTTCCTCCTCCAATTATGTATTTTTGTTATAATTAAGTCACTTTAAAAAAGAAAAGAAAAGTCATTTAATTTCCACTATTAACTAGAGTGTGTCAGGAGCTTTGGTGTTCAACTGAGGTGGAATAGGAAGAAGAGGAATAGAATAGCATAGAATAGCATAGCATAGAATAGAATAGAATAGAATAGAATGGGTTGGAAGGGACCTTGAAGGTCTTCTAGTCCAACCCCCTGCTTAGGCAGGAAATCTTACACCACTTCAGACAAATGTTATCCAATGTCTTCTTAAAAATGTCCATTGTTGGAGCATTCACCACTTCCAGAGGCAAAGTTTTTCCAGAATCTCAACTGTGAAAGCAGGACTGAAATAAATCATAAAATCAAAGGACAGGAATGGATCTTGGAGGTCTTCTAATCTAATCTCCTGCTCAAGCCAGGAGTCCTTATTCCATCCTGGACTTTTCTGTGGTCAACATTAAGTGAACTGTGGTCTTTAAGTTAACTCATTGTTCAGTATAGTGCAGTTTTCCTTTAAAAAAAAAAGATGTAAGTCAGTGATTCAACATTTTTTACTACCGATTCTGTGGGTGTGGCAGGGGAAGGATGCTGTAGAATCCCCTTTCCCTCCCCACTCCAGGGGAAGGATACTGCAAAATCCCCTTTCCCTCCCCACTCCAGGGGAAGGATACTGCAAAATCCCCATTCCCTCCCCACTCCAGGATAAGGATACTGCAAAATCCCCTTTCCCTCCCCACTCCAGGGGAAGGATGCTGTAAAATCCCCATTCCCTCCCCACTCCAGGAGGAAGATACTGTAAAATCCCCATACTCTCTCGATCAGCTGGGACTCGGTAGGCAGAGAATAGATGGGAGCGTGGCCAGTCCGAGGTGATATTTACTGGTTCTCCAAACTACTCAAAATTTCCGCTACCGGTTCTCCAGAACTGGTCAGAACCTGCTGAATACCCACCTCTGATTTAAGTGCTGGGTTTTTAACAAAATAATCGTACAAAGTTATCGTGTGATTCTGGGACACCAGAAACAATGGTTAATGTAACAGTGATGCCCATTTTCTGAAGTGCGATCACATGATTGCGGTAGTGAGGGGAAGTGTCGGAAATTCGGATCTGGGGCATAAATCCTCTTTTTCAGCTAGGTTGTAACTTTGACTGTCACTAAATGGCCACTGTATTTTTCAGTGGCATATTACTGTTTGTTTCTGCAGACTTAATTTAGTAGAATTGAAAACTCCTTCCTATAAAAAGTTGCTGGTTTCCATGTAACATTTAGTCCCCAAAGTCCTCATTTTATGTATAATAGTATAATAGCCTTTATTGTCATTGTACATCATGTATACAATGAAATTGGTTTAGCCTTTACTGGCGCAATCCATAACAAAAATACAAGACAATGTGAATAGTACAGGAAATAATCCTTGTAAAAGTAATTAAGGGGTAAAAAAAAACCTAGTCATACATTTCCATATTTATTTATTTATTTATTTATTTATTTATTTATTTATTTATTTATTTATTTATTTATTTATTTATTTATTTATTTATTTATTTATTTATTTATTTATTATTTCGATTTATATACCGCCCTATTTTCCCTGGGGGGACTCAGGGCGGTGCACAGAAAGATAAAAACCCAACAACACATACAAAATATAAAAGACAATTAAACTATTAAATCTGTGCTAAAATTTGGATAATGTAAAAATTAAAACCAATAAATATCAAAATTTAAAATTATACCCTTAGTCTATGTCAGGCCGGCCAGATGGGAGAAATGTGCTTTTAACATCCGACGGAAGAGGCGTAGGTCCGGGATGGTACGGATATCGGGGGGCAGGTCGTTCCAGAGGGCCGGGCCCACCACAGAGAAGGCCCTTCCCCTGGGAGTCGCCAGCCGGCATTGACCGGCTGACGGCACCCTGAGGAGGCCCACTCTGTGGGAGGGGACAGGTCGATGGGAGGTATGTGGCAGGAGACGGTCTCTCAATTAACCAGGACCCGTGCCATGGAGCGCTTTGAAGATGGTCACTAGCACCTTGAAGCGCACCTGGAAGACCACAGGCAACCAGTGCAGCTCGCGCAGGAGAGGTGTTATATGGGAGTAACGAGAGACTCCCAAAATCCCCCGCGCGGCCGCATTCTGCACTAGCTGGAGTCTCCGGGTGCACCTCAAGGGGAGCCCCATGTAGAGGGCGTTACAGTAGTCCAGGCGGGAATTAATGAGGGCTTGAGTGACTGTGCGAAGGGCATCCCGATCTAGAAAGGGGTGCAACTGGCGTATCAGGTGAACCTGATAGAAAGCCCCCATGGCCACGGCCGTCACATGGTCGTCCAAGGACAGCCGCGAATCCATATGTACATGGAGTGATTGTATTGTGTTTAGGAGTCTGATAGCCCATAGGTAGAATCTGTTTTTAAACCTGTTTGTCCAGCTGGCTATACTTCTGTGTCTTCTGCCCAATGGTAAAAGTGAGAAGAGACACTGATCGGGATATGAATCATCCCTAAGTATCTTCCTCAGTTTAACTCTTACTTGGTTCGGTGCAGTTAGTTGTCACTCCCTGCCATGTGGTCTCCAGCAAGGGTCTCCAACCTTGGCAACTTCAAGACTTTAAGCTTCGCTGGCTGAGGAACTCTGGGAGTTGAAATCCACAAGTCTTAAGGTTGCCAAGGTTGGTCTACAGAACACCTGAAGGCCATTTCTGATGGGGACGAAGAAGCTGCTTGGAAGTTGATGGAGATTCTCAACCATCCAGGTCATGGTTGACCCGAAGGTGCTTTTTCCACAAGGCAACTAGACTTTTCCGAAGTTCGAACGAAGAAGCTTCTTGGATGAGAAGCGAAATATTAAGGGTGGGGGTGGGAAACACCAAGAAAGTCCAGTTGCTTTGTGGAAAAAGCACCTTTGAGACAAGCTGGTTGGAAAGTTCCAGAAACGACGCTTGTGCAAATGTGCGCCAGTGTTGAGGTATTGTGCATCAAGTCGTAGGATGCCAGGGTCAAGCCCAGGAACTGAGCTGTGGTGTGACCAAGGTTGGGTTTTGAGTCTCAGGAGAAGGCTGAAGGGCTCAGCCCATCCTGTTATTTGATCCTAGCCCACAACACCAAGCTGGCACCTTTTGTTTAAATAAGAAACAACACAATAAAGAAAGAGTGTGATGAATGAGAGGCCCAAGGGGCAAGGGAAACTTTGATGTTATCCTAACTGTGCTCCATATGTCCTTGGTTGACTCTTGATTGTGTTCATAACACCAAATGGTAACACAGCTGCTGGCGTTACCTCAGGGTTAGGGAAGTGAGATGATTCTGCCCCTTAACTTTTCAAATATTGCATTTTATGGAAAGTTTGGGATTCTTTGCTTCGGGTATTTTGAGGTATATATATATATATTATAAAAATGACATTTTGAATGAGCAGTTGATCCGAAGTTATTTTTTTTTTTTGGCGGTATGCTCCCGAGGTGGAAAAAATTAGTCAACTGAACAGCCAGTCCACTGTTTTCCTTCTAAAATATGGCCTTGTATAATGAAAAGACAATTTATCAACGTAGCAACCGACACGGGTGAATTAATGAAGTGTGGCTTTTCTGCCTCTTTGAGCGCACTTCATGGTTTCTATTAAATTTAGTCACTGTCTGAGGTCAAGGTAGCATCTGTCATTTTTCCCTGCGCATGCTGTGCAACGTGAGCATAATGTAGTAATTTGATGCCTTCCTAGTGTTATTCCTTCATAGCCTAAGACTGTGAGATCAGAAAAGCACACAAATGTCGACTATCTTATGAAATCAAAACTTTCATTTAAGTAGGGATTTTTCCATAAATTGTTTTTATGACCCCCACAGCTGCTTTGCAGGTGGGAGTCAACATTATAATCCTTTGAGCTGTATTTCATTAGTGTTGTGTTTTGCTTCTTTTTAAATCGTGCTGTTTTCTTTTGCTTTATCTGTTTTGGTCCTGAAGCAGAAGTATTTTTTAAAAATATTATTATTTTTTATTTTCACATAAATATCCACAAGTATACCATTACATCTTAACAAACACTATGATATATTATCCAATATTATATCAGTTCCTCTCACCACCTACCAACTCTCATTTAACAGATTAGCAGAGTTGGAAGGGACCTTGCAGGTCATCTAGTTCAGGGGTCCCCAACCCCCGGTCCGCGGACCGGTGCCGGTCCGCGGCTTCATAGGAACCGGGCCGCAGGGCCAGCGAGGAGGAGGGAGCAGCCCCCTGAGCAGAGGATAGCCGAGCGCGCCTCCACCAGCTCCTTCCGACGGCCCAATGCACTTTCCGGGGCTTCCTGGAGGAGCCGGTATGTCGGCTAGGGAGGTTATCCCACAGCGGGCGGGCGAAGGACTCAAGCTGCGGCTACCTTAAGGTGCCGCCAAAGCCATCCGGGCGCCACACGCCCACCTCCCTTCCAGCCCCGTGAGGTGCCCGGACGGAGCTCGGGTCCTTCGCCCGCCCGCTGCGGGATAACCTCGGCAGCCAACATGCTGACTCCTCTGCTGCTTCCCCGGGGGGAGGGAGGGAGAGAATGACAGACACACAGAGGCAGACTTAGAGAGACAGAAAGAGAGAGAGAGAGAGAGAGAGAGAGAGGGAAACAGACACACACACACACACACACAGAGTGACAGAGATGGGTGGAGGGAGGAGAGAGACATACAGAGAGAGACACAAAAAACAGAAAGAGAAAGAAAGAAAAATAGAAAAAGAAAGATGAATGGAGGGTGGGAGGGAGGGAGTGAAGGAAAGAGGGGGGAGGAGGGAGGAAGGGAGGGGTGAAAGAAGGAAGGAAGAAAGAAAGAAAGAAAGAAAAAGAAAGAGGGGAAAAGGAGGGAGGGAAGGAAGGAAAGAAGGGAGGAAGGGGAGGGAGGCAATGGAAGGAAGGAAAGGAAAGGAAAGGAAAGGCAGAAATATATTTTCCTATTTCCTTCCACCTCAAGCTACCTGTTTGGTTAACCAGGTTAAAGATCTATTTTTCTCCCAGTGGTCATTTCAAAGGAATCACATCCTCTGAGTCCTTTCCTGGATTCAAACCAGCATCCCAAAGAGTCATGGGCTGCCTTTATATATACCGAGTGCCCATAAATCCATTTTTACCATCTTCAGAAGACCAAAGACCAGCCAGAAATGGAAGAAAGAAAGAAAGAAAGAAAGAAAGAAAGAAAGAAAGAAAGAAAGAATTTATGACCACAATTGAGCCCAAAATTTTGGTTGCTAAGCAAGACTGTTAAGTGAGTTTCACCACATTTTCCAAGTTGGCCACGCCCACCGGGTCACATGACAAAACAAAACAGGCCACACCTTTTGGCTCTCAAAAGAAATTTCAGTAGTGGTACTGTTGATATTTGGCTCTATTGACTAATAAGTTTGCTCACCACTGCCCTAGACGGCCAAGTGAGCCGACTCTCCCCCCCCCTGCGTGCGCATGCGCCGCCTGTTCCCCCTCCCCCCTCGTCCTCTAGGCCAGCCGGTCCACAGAATTTTCTTTAAAATGAAACCGGTCCCTGGTGCAAAAAAGGTTGGGGACCCCTGATCTAGTTCAACCCCCCTGCCCAAGCAGGAGACTCTACACATCTGCCTCTACCTAGGATCAAACTCACAACCTCCTGCTTGTGAGGCAAGAGCTCCACCTCTAGGCCACAGCAGCAGGTTCATTTGTTCTTCTGCTTTCCATATGCCATATATACTTAGTTCTGCAACCACCCTATCTCCTCTGCTCCTCTCCCCCTCCCTACCTCCTCCTCACTACTTTCTTCATCCTTCCTCTCCTTTCTCTTCTCTACTTCCCCTCCCTCTCTCCTTTGCCTCTCTCCTCTTTCCTCTCCTTCCCTCTTTCCTACTCTTTTCCTCGCCTCTGCTTCCCTCTCTCACCCCCTCTCTTCTTTCTCTCTTCCCCTCTTTTCCTCTCCTCTCCCCTCCTCCCTTCCACTCTTCTCTCCGCTGAAGCAGAAGCATTCACACAGGGTCATCAGAAGAAAGCTGTCCTCGGATGGTTTTCCATTCTGAAAGCCTGAGATTTGGTGAAAGAAACCACATTTGTGGAGTCCTTGGTGCTCTGTGGGCTTGGTTGTTTTCCTTGCCGATGTTTCATTACCCAAACTAGGTAACATCATCAGTGTTAGAAGGCAATGGGGGTTTGCAAGAAGGGGGAGGATTAGGGTGTCCTTGATGCTCTTTGAGGTTGGTTGTTTCCTTGCAGATGTTTCATTACACAACAAGGTAACATCATCAGTGTTCGAAGGGAGTCGGGTTTGCTCTCTACGTCAAGGAACCACCAAGAACACCCCCACCAACACTGATAGGGCAAGCCACTAGTATATAAACAGAGAGCAAACTCCACTCCCTTCTAGCACGGAAGATGTTACCTGGTTGGGTAATTAAATCTTTGCAAGGAAACAACCGAGCTCAGAGAGAACCCCACAGTTCATCCCTGATCTACAAATATTCTCTTCCGTTGGATATTTATATTTTCGGGAGCGATCCCTCATTTATGAAATGTGCTCTTCATCCACCTGATTGGGAAAGCCTCCATTTCTGATGGTTATCTCAAACCCTTTCAGCTTCCTAAGCCATAGCCATAGCGCTTATATACCGCTTCACAGTGTTTTCCAGCCCTCTCCAAGCGGTTTACAGGGTCGGCTTATTTCCCCCAACAATCCGGGTCCTCATTCTACCCACCTCAGAAGGGTGGAAGGTTGAGTCAACCTTGAGCCTGGTGAGATTCGAACTGCCAAACTGCCAGACGCTGATTGATCAGCAGAAGTAGCCTGCAGTACTGCACTCTAATCACTGCGCTAAGAGATTTTTTTAGCATGCTAGGGACATCCTTTCACAGCTACTCCTCTTTTAAGTGACCACAGTTGGGATGGACAACCCAGTTGGGGAATAAATAACGTTGAGTAAATCTAAAAGAATGTTCTTAGTATTTATTCTTTTCTCTTACATTCAGCATCAGCTTGAGAGAGTTGAAAACGATTCTTCCCTCCGTTAACTTCAAAGTCAACAGTGTGAAGTACTTGAAAGATAAGTTTGCGGTGAGTATGGGTTTAAGCTGCATGTCCTGCAGTTTACCTATTACCATATATTTTACATAGTTCCAGAATAATCTATCTTCTGAGAACAGATATTTTTTTCTAACCCTAACCCTAACCCTGGATGTTTTGTTACTAGCTTTTCCTAGAACTGCTGAGATGGGTAGGCGTTTTAATTGCAGTGGTAAGTTAATGGGTTGTTTACTGACAACCATGATCTTGGTTGTTTCAGGTTCAAGCCATATTTTTCAGATATTTCTGAGGCTCTGTTGCCGAGGAGCTGAAGGTCTTCATGCTTACTGGCAAGCAGAACTGTATCATCAGCATATCTTAAATTGTTGGTCTGAACATTGTTTATTTTGAGGCCAGCATCGATGTTTTCCGGGGCTTCATTGAAAATTGACTACTCATTTAGGCAAGCCAATTAATAGGAGCCATATTCTCCAGCTGTACACAAATGCAAAATCTTCATCAAAGCAGCAGAGTTGGCAGGGGCTTGGGAGGTCTTCTAGTCCAATCCCCTGCTGAAGCAGGAGACCCTATTTCATTTCAGTCAAAATTTCCAATCTCTCTGTAAAAATCTCCAGTATTGGAACGCCCACAACTTCTGAAGGCAAGAGCTTCAACTGTGTAACGTTTGTGTAGAACTGTCTTTCTGCTAGGTTAGAGGGTACTATCTGCCTTTCCTCCAGCCCGGGACAGGATAAATGGCTTCAGGGTAGGTGTAGCTTTGGGGAAAATCTAAATGCTGCCTCCTTACTTAGGTTGGCTTGTTTTATTTCATTTTTATCCACAGGAAATAAAAGCTGCTAAAGAAGAACTTAGCTTTGAACAATTTCATCTTTTCTACAAAAAGATTATGTTTGAGCAACAGAAATCGGTAAATGTTCTGCTCTTATCTTACTTCCTCTTCATATGCAGGGTGTCGTTCTGTGTTGTAACCTGAATGTAGTAAGTAGCTAGTACATATGTTTTCGGTCTTATATTGAATTCAAGCATGATACCAAACTTCCTTACTTTAAATTGAATAGATTCAGAACTGTAAGAGTCTATTGTATATACATACACACATATACATACCATGCAAAATCTGTCCAGCCATATACATTGGACAAACTAATAGGAGAATTAATGCACGCATTGCAGAACACAAGAATGCTGTCAAAAAACAAGAAAATACTTCCTCCCTTTTCCAACACCTTAAAGCAACAGGACATGAAATTGATTTTGAAAAAACCAAATTACTCTCCAAAACTGAACACTTCAACAAGAGAATAATTATGGAAGCTATTGAAATAGAGAAACACCCCCACAACATGAATAAACGTCATGATGCCTCCCGCCTACCAGACATCTGGAAACTAGCTCTGGCCATTAAACGAGTCCCAGCCACAAAAATTGACAGCAGACCCAGAACAACACAGGACACCATCACCAATCATCCTCAACAAACATCAACTCCATCTACCAATCAGGATGTGACAAATCAGCCAACCAATCCGTTTAAAGCAGCAGAGCCAGCATTCCAAACCCCCCCACCTCTACTTATAGAAAAACTGCCACTTCGATCACAGTTTACTCGCAAGAAACCAAAGGCACCAGCCTGATGATGATGGGTGTGATCCCGTCGAAACGTTGCCAAAACACTTTTAATTTTACACGGGAAAAGACCCGAATAAACCAAAACCTACATATATATATATATGTATAAATTCAAAGTTCAAAACTTTTATTGTCATTGTACATCATACATACAACAAAATTGATTTAGCCTCTACTGGTGCAATCCATACAAGAATACAAGACAACATGAACAACAGAAAAAGATAGGTGATCTTTATAAAGATTTATTGTTACTAAAATAGATAATTAAGGATTTCAGGTTTGTTTGAAATGAAGGAATACCAATTGTATTTTAACGCGTAAATGCTCAGTGACAGTGATGTATTTTGCTATGTTTGATGGGCAATTAGTAATTATATATGTAATTGTAAAGATCAATGCACAAAAAACTTGTAACCAAACGAAATACTATACGAAATTGAGAGTTATATGCGAGACCGTCTCCTGCCCCATACATCCCTTCGTCCGATCCACTCCCACAGAGAGGGCCTTCTCAGGGTGCTGTCGGCCAGGCAATGCTGGTTGGCGATACTCAGGGGAAGGGCCTTCTCTGTGGCGGGCCCTACCCTTTGGAACGACTTACTCCCTGAACTACGTACCATCTCAGACCTCCGCCTCTTCCGCCAGCATCTTAAGACACACCTTTTCCATCAAGCCGGCCTAGCGTAACCTCCCGTTATGACCGCTCTTAGATAGTTTTAATTTGGGGGATTTTATACGATTTTAGCACAGGGTAGGGATTTAATAGTTTTTAAAATTTTGTATTTTGTTATATTTGTCATGTTTTTAAATTTTCTGTGCGCCGCCCTGGGTCCTTTTTGGAGAAGGTGCGGGGTATAAATTTGAATTTAAAAAAAATAAAGAATGGTTTTATACTTCGTTTGTCTTTATATGTTTAAAAATAAAAAAAATATTTATTAAAAAAAAAGACAACATGAATAATATAAAGAATAATCCTTATATAAGTAGTCAGGGGGAAACCCCTAGTTATACATTTCCATATGTACATCATATTCTGTGCAACATGTATTTTACTCTAGTGCAGAGGTTCCCAAACTTGGCAACTTTAAGACTTGTGGACTTCAACTCCTAGAATTCTCCAGCCAGCTCTGCTGGCTGGAGAATTCTGAGAGTTGAAGTCCACAAGTCTTAAAGTTGCCAAGTTTGGGAACCTCTGCTCTAGTGTATTATCTTATATCATAGTATATACATATTACACCCTACACTGACACCAGTGAAATTCATCATATTAATCAGTTTGTGGTGCTATATTCTGTTCTTTATAGAGATATCTAATGACTTAAGTAGCTTGGCAGAAAATGTAAGAAGAAGTATGTTTTCCAAAATAGGACAATAGTAATTGTTTTCGTTTTTTAAAGTTTTTAATGGTTTTCTTTTTGTTTAACCATCCTGTTTTTCTCTGGGCAGTAACTGTAGAAGAATATTATCTTTTCTTTATTTGTCATTTTTCTCTTCCCAGGTTCTGGATGAATTCAAGAAGGATTCTACTATGTTTATCTTAGGGTGAGCGATTGCAATTTTATTCACATCTACATTTAAAGTATTTTGATCAGATTCTTTCTTGGAATGTAATTGCGTTGTGTGTTCTGTTTGTCATAGTAGATTAACTAATGAGGCATATTTGACCACATGTATTATTTTATGCAAGGGATCTCGGCTTAGTAAACCACTCTGTGAGCAAATGTCCTCCTGGAATATGTTACACCTATTCATATTGGTATAATTTACATGAACACAGAGTTATGGTTTATTGAAACTGAACAAGCTACAATCTGTAAACTTTTAAGTCAGAGTTTGTTGCTTCTCATTTATTGGAGCAGAAAAACACTCCCGAATTCTGAGGCACAAAATTTACACAGAGCTTTTAATCTTTGGCCTAAATTGGATATGGTGGCTCAGTGGCTAGGACACTGAGCTGGTCAATCAGAAAGGTCAGCAGTTTGGTGGTTCGAATCCCTAGCGCCGCGTAATGGAGTGAGCTCCTGTTACTTGTCCCAGCTTCTGCCAACCAACCTAGCACTTCGAAAGCATGTAAAAAAATGCAAGTCGAAAAATAGAAACCACCTTTGGTGGGAAGGTAACCGCTTTCCGTGCGCCTTCGGTGTTTAGTCCTGCCAGTCACATGAGCACTGCCCTCTAGAGTCGGGAATGACTAATAGATAATGTGCCAGGGGAACCTTTACCTTATTTAAAATTCAGGAAATGAAACCTTCGTTTTTCTCCGATGCAACCATTCTTTGCTCTCTATCTTGCTTTCCCACCCAGTATTTTAAATCTTTCCCATCTTTTCAACTGCTGTTGCTCCAACAATTTGACCTACCCTGCAATTTGGGAGGGGGAAAAATAATGAAGGAAAATAGTTCCAGAAGAAGATAATTACTTTGAAATGATGATAATTAAATTCTTTTTTTTTTAACAAGACATTAGATCTCAGTTCGTTCAGATCTTAGCCTGCTGTAGTTGTTTTTGGTTGAAGACAATGCTTCTCTTGTTTGCCAAATCTTAGCCGCAGCTTTGTCCGAATGCATTCTGAATATTGTACATTTCTGTCCCGTCAAGTTGGTTTAACTTTTTTTTTCCTCGCAGAAACACAGATCGGCCGGATGCCTCGGCAGTACATTTGCACGATTTTCAGAGATTTCTGCTACACGAACAGCAGGTGCGAAGATCCTAATGCTCTTGTTTTTTCAACATACATGTATGTATGACGCCATGGTTAAATACGGTAGGATCCATTGATTGGGCCCATGGCAGAGCAAAAGAATCATGGTTAGAAGACTACCTTATTCCAGAAACTGGTGCTGAATAATACATTTTTATATCTGAAGGATATCCGTCTGGCTGTCCCTTCTTCTGGTATAATCTTCTAGGCTGCATAAACAGAGGGATAGAATCTAGATCACGTGTTGGGTTAATACCACTTTATAATGCCTTGGTAAGGCCACACTTGGAATACTGCATTCAGTTTTGGTCGCCATGATGGAGAAAAGATGTGGAGACTCTGGAAAGAGTGCAGAGAAGAGCAACCAAGATGATTAGGGGACTGGAGGCTAAAACATATGAAGAACGGTTGCAGGAACTGGGTAGGTCTAGTTTGATGAAGAGAAGGACCAGGGGAGACATGATAGCAGTCTTCCAATATCTCAGAGGGTGCCACAAAGAAGAGGGAGTCAAACTATTCTCCAAGGCACCTGGGGGCAGGACAAGAAGCAATGGGTGGAAACTAATCAAGAAGAGAAGCAACTTAGAACTAAGGAGAAATTTCCTGACAGTTAGAACAATTAACCTCTGGAACAGAAGTTGCCTCCAGCAGTTGTGAATGCCCCAACCCTGGAAGTCTTTAAGAAGATGTTAGGTAGCCATTTGTCTGAAATGGTATAAGGTTCCTGCCCATGCAGGGGGTTGGACTAGAAGACCTACAAGGTCCCTTCCAACTCTGCTATTGTATTGTATTGTATTGTAATACCTATAATACCATGCTGCTTCTAGTGTAATGCTCTGCTTCTAAACTGAGCCCGAATGGTATTAAGGTTGATTCAGCCTTCCATCCTTCCGAGGTCAGTAAAATGAGGACCCAGATTGTTGGGGACAAGAGGCTGACTCTGCAAACCGCTTAAGCAGGGCTATAAAACTCTATGAAGCAGTGTATAAGTTTGAGTGCTATTTGCTTTTGCTAAGAGCCATGGTGGTGCAGTGATTAGAATTCAGTATTGCAGGCGACTTCTGCTGACTGCCGGCAGCCTGCAATTTGGCAGTTCAAATCTCACCAGGATTAAGATTAACTCAGCCTTCTGAGGTCGTAAAATGAGAACTGTTAGCAACTCTGGGTTCAGAACCAGTGTCAGAACTTTGGTTCCTTTACCAGTGTTAGCAAATAAATGCGGAATAGTGTAATTCACCGGACAGTAACGAGATACGTTGCTGTAAACCACAAACAAACTCTAAAACAGTGATAGTAAGAAAATAAATAGTCTTTACTTTGTAGCAACTAAAATACTTCTTCCGACTAACTCTTCAACCAATAACAACAGTCCTTCATCAAACACAGATACAGTATCTCACAGTGATGCAAAACAATACTCCTCCTTCACAGTTCAGCTTCTCAAACGACAATCAGGTAACAGGATCACAAAGAATCGAACAGGGAATGAGCTTGTAATTCTGAGCTTCCTTTATAGTAGAACTGTATAATTACAGCCAATGAGATTATAAATCAGTTCTTAAAGCTACACAATTCCTTAAGAACATAGGCTCATATATATTGTCAACCCAATATAAGACTGAATATCCTAACAAGAACCCAGATTGTTGGGGGCAAGAGACTGACTGTGTAAACCGCTTAGATAGAGCTGCGAAGCTCTGTGAAGCGGTATGTAAGTCTAAGTGCTATTGTTATCATGGAGCTAGAATTACGTATGTACAAAATTGGAAAATCGGAAGCCCACCTACAGATGAAATGGTAATACAGAACATATTAGAGGGTGCTGAAATGGACAGGTTAACGATGGAATTTAAAGATAAAGGAGAATCAGAATATTACTCAATATTGTATAAATGGCTAGATAATAGGTGCAGAGATTAGAAAATTAACAATGAGAGATGATTAACAAATTAGAAACAAATACATGTATAACGATACACATAAGAATATATATTATAAGCAATAGTATTATCGGACTATACGTGGCGATTGATTAAAGCATATAGAGTGATAAAAGTATAGAGTGTTATGGCACAACTATGGAAATAAGGGATATAACTATGTCATACAATGTGTATTTAAAAAGAGATTATATTATATGATTAAGAGGACAACAGTTACCGTTACGTTGTAGAACACCATGTGTATATTTAAAAAGGACTTGATACAGCCAGTATACCGCTGTTGCAAAATTGAAATTGTGATGTAGAATAAATGGAAAATGTACAATAAAAACATTTATTAAAAATATATATTACTATCAATGCTGGGGTGGGAGCAAGGTCTAGAACTTCGGTCTTCTAGTTCCTGATCCAATACCTTCACCAGCTACTACAGTTCTTTGGCTCTTGAGGAGAGAGGGAAGGATTCACCCAAAGTCCACCATGGACCTTCTGTTGATTGAACGAGAATTGGAATTTGGGCCTTCTCATTCCTAGTCCAAAACCTCAACCATGAACACCCCAAGTGTTCCCATGCGGTGACCTCACTGTTTCTTTTCAAAGATGATAATGTGGGAGATGAACAGACATCTTTGATGAGACTCTTTGTAATTTCAGGAATCTTGGGCACAGGATCTTAATAAAGTAAGAGAACGGATGTCCAAATTTATAGACGACACTATGAGGGAAACTGACGAGCCTTTCCTCTATGTTGATGAGGTAAACGGGGTTATTTGTTCGCAATATTTTTCCCGTAAAGAATTTTATGGTGCTTCAACGTCCAACCAAAAGTCTAAATTTCCAATGGTCTCATTTACTACTGACTCTAGGCAACATTTAAACCAGGGGTAGTCAACCTTTTTATACCTACCGCCCACTTTTGTATCTCTGTTAGTAGTAAAATTTTCTCACCGCCCACCAGTTCCACAGTCATGGGGATTGATAAAGTAGGGAAGTCAATTAAATTAAAAAAAGGAAAGAGCTTCAGTATCGGACAAAACCCCTCCTGCCCACCATGAAAGCTGCAACGCCCACTAGTGGGCGGTAGGGACCAGGTTGACTACCACTGATTTAAACAATCACAGTATCTCCTATCTAATGTCAGTTTGCCTTCAAAAGGTATAGTTTGAGTGCGTGTGTGTGTGAATATATTGCCCTTGAGATGTACAAATCTTTTCTCCACAAACTGGCCATTTGTCCTCAAAATCATCTTACTTGCCGCCATTTTAGGGCAACCATGCAATTAAACCATACATTGGACCTCCCAGATATAAAAGCCAATCTCTAAGGTCCTTTTCCAACGTTAGGATTCTTTGTGAGTGGCTTTAGAGATTTGTTTGACCTTGGTTTTACTTTGAGAGCGTTCAGATGAGAGAAAAGACTCATGGGTGTCTATGTATGTGTGTATCTCTCTGTCTCTGTCTCTGTCTATCTCTCTCTGTCTCTTTCCGCCTGTCTCTCTGTGTCTCTCTGTCTCTTTCCGCCTGTCTCTCTGTCTCTCTCTCTGTGTCTCTCTCTGTCTCTCTCTGTCTCTGTCTCTCTCTCTGTCTCTTTCTGCCTGTCTCTCTGTGTCTCTCTGTCTCTTTCCACCTGTCTCTCTTGTCTCTCTCTCTCTGTGTCTCTCTGTCTCTCTCTCTGTGTCTCTCTCTGTCTCTCTCTGTCTCTGTCTCTTTCTGCCTGTGTCTCTGTCTCTTTCTGCCTGTCTCTCTGTGTCTCTGTCTCTGTCTCTCTCTGTCTCTCTCTTTCTTTCCATTCCTAGCAATGATAGAGGCCAAATATTGATTCATTAATTTATCAAATTAAGTATGTAATAGAATGAATTTTCATGGACTCTCTCTCTTTTCAAATCTTCTGAAATCCCTTCATTCTTGACCTCTGTTTCTGTGTTTTTTATTTCTTAAAACAACTACGCAGTGACAATGGGGAATGATGGGGTGATCGTTGAATTAGTTCCTCCTAGGTAAATAACATTTACTTACATTTCTCCATCTCTCTGTCTCTCTCTGTCTTTCTGTACTGTAGTTTCTGACCTACCTTTTTTCCAAAGAAAACACCATTTGGGATGAGAAGTATGCTTCCGTCGACCCGCAAGATATGAATAATCCTTTATCCCATTACTGGATTTCTTCTTCGCATAATACGTAAGTTGTCGGTCTTTGATCTGACTGTATTTTATGATTGTGATTGTGCTTTTATCACATTGCTTGTAGGTACACTGAAAACTTATGCACCTGAGACAAATTCCTTGTGTGTCCAATCACACTTGGTCAATAAACAATTTTATCACCTTTGATAACATGGAAATCTGCATCTCAGGTTTTTTTGTTTCAAGTTTTTTATTTTGTTTTATATATAACAGTATGTCACCTCCCTTAATGAGGCCCTAACAGGAAGTTGTGAAAACAATTATCTATACTAAATACTCCTGTCTTAGCTGATGCAATAAGGTAGAGCCGGTTAGGCTGAATTGCTAGGCTTCTGCCTTGGATGCATTGCAGCCCCGGTTCGAATCCCAGTGGAGGGTATGGCCAACTGATGAGAGCTAATAAGCTCGAAATAGATCTATCTTGGTCTCTCAAATTTAAATTTATTGATCAGCTCATAAAACTAACACACATATCTAAAAAAAAAAATTTACACAACGTAACTCATGGTTCTCTGTCTAGATGGTCTCTAGTGATGAGCCGAAAGGCAGAGAGGGAAACAGTATGTCTCCTCCCTTAATGGGGCCCTAACAGGAAGTTGTGAAAACAATTATCTATCTATCTATCTATCTATCTATCTATCTATCTATCTATCTATCTATCTATCTATCTATCTATCTATCTATCTATCTCAATGTGTGAACAGTGTGTCATACTTTCTAATACAAATAAAACTAGTAGAATTGATCATAGTTATTACATTCAACCAACTTATATATTTCTAATAATAATAATACACATTTATATTAAGTTATAGTCTGTCATTATTTATTTATTCTTATTTATTTATGTTCTCTTATTTATTTATTTATTTTCTTGTTATTGTTTTTATTTTATTATGTATGCACTAATCTTCTCCCTTTCTCTTATTTCTATTTCTTATTCTAACTTTTAATCATATCGCCCTTTTATTAAAAGATGTTTTCTTTCTATCCTACCTAACTTCTAATCATGTCACCTACCTCAAAAAGAAAGAAAAGAGAGAGAGAGAGAGAGAGAGAGAGAAAAGCAAATCAGAACAACAACAAAGAGAAATCATCTATCCATCATCTCTTGCCCGCTTCAGTATTTTAATTGCTATGCTTTTTTTGACCTGCTTTCCGTATTTTTCTCTTGCATCTTTATCTCTGTCTGCATCTACTTCTTGGCTATTTCTCCCATTTCTACCCTCTTCCACTGCCTACTTTCCCAAATTTCTGCCCAAGACCCTATAACAGGGTTCCCCAACCTTTGCAACTTTAAGTCTGAAGGACTTCAGCTCCCAGAATTTGCTGGCTGGAGAAGTCTGGGAGCTGAAGTCCTTCAGACTTAAAGTTGCAAAGGTTGGAGACCCCTGCCCTATCACACAAATTCCTCGTGTGTCCAATCACACTTGGCCAAGAAAGAATTCTATCTCTTCTATCTGCTCTTCTATCTGACAACATGGAAAGCTGCATTTCAGTTTCAAATGCTTTTCTTTCCGGCTTAGATATCTTACTGGTGATCAACTTCGTAGTGAATCTTCCCCAGAAGCGTACATCAGATGTCTCCGAATGGGGTGTCGGTGTATTGAGTGTGAGTAATCTCTTTCTCCCTTTTCACCCCATATGTAAAAATTCATTAATAAAGGAGAATATTTGTCGTTCAGGATTGATATGAGGGGAATCCCTCAGACTTTAAAATTACCATAATTTTAAAAACTATACATTTTTGTGAGGTGTCTTTGAGGTTGCTTGTCTTCTTTCAGACATTTCAATACAAAAACTAGGTAACATCATCAGTAACACGGTGTCAGGTAACACTGATGATGTTACCTAGCCTGGTAAGGAAACGCCTGCAAGAAAATAACCAAACTCGGAGAGCATCAATGAACCCTCATAAAAATTTATATTTTCTTAAATTATGGTAATAATGTAAAGTCTGAAGGGGTCCTCGGTCCTCTCTAAACTTGGTTCTTTTCTTGCAGATGTTTCATTATACTGCACTGATGTTGTTACCTAGTTTGGTATTGAAATATTTGCAAGGAAACAACCAAGGTCAGAGAGCACCAAGGACCCTTAGTTCAACCCTGAGCTACAAATATTCTCGTTTATTGGAATATAGAATCTTTCAGAAGCAGTAATATTTTTTATTGCATGCACTCGTGACATCCCGACTGGACTACTGTAACGCTCTCTACATGGGGCTCCCCTTGAGGTGCACCCGAAGACTTCAGCTTGTCCAGAATGCAGCTGCGCGGGCAGTTATGGGAACCTCCAGGTTCTCCCATGTAACACTGCTCCTGCGCGAGCTGCATTGGCTGCCTGTCGTCTTTCGGGTGCGCTTCAAGGTGTTGGTCATCATCTTCAAAGCGCTCCATGGCACGGGACCTAGCTATCTGCGGGATCGCATCCTGCCCCATACATCCCTGCGGCCGATTCGCTCCCACAGAGAGGGACTTCTCCGGGTGCCATCCACTAGGCTATGCTAGCGGGCGACGCCCAGGGGAAGGGCCTTCTCTGTGGCGGGCCCGACCCTCTGGAACGACCTACCCCCCGAAATTAGAACAACTACGGACCTCCGCTCCTTCTGTCAAAAATTAAAAACACACTTCTTCTGCTTGGCCGGCCTGGGGTAATTGAACTGTTTTTTAGGGTTTTTAGGGGTTTAGTTTTAGTCTGGGATTTTAGCACAGGGTTTTAGTTTAATTCATTTTAATATTGTATTATGCTTGTGGTTTTATACATGTATTTTTAAATTCCCTGTGCACCGCCTCGAGTCCCTTCGGGGAGTGAGAGCAGTTTATAAATTAAAATTATTATTATTATTATTATTATTATTATTATTATTATTATTATTATTATTATTATTATTATTATTATTATAGAGGATCATTGTCAAGTTTTTGTTTATTAAACTAATTCTACGTTTGGTGCTGAAATGTGCCTGCCGTTTACCAAGAAAAGATAAAACAATGGATACTAGAGTATTAAAATAAACAAATTGCTCTCCGTGCTTATGGATTTCCTGTTGAATTCCTCCGGATTCTATTGTCCAAAGCAGCCACTGCTGTGAATGTTTTTGTACGGCTTTGTTATCTAGTATATCAAGGAACTAACCCTGGGGTTTCTTGCTTTGATTAGTAAATCAAGTCCTACCGAAACGGTGATTCAGAAAAGCAAAAAGTCGGGCACAGAAACTTGTAGTTCAAATCCAGCTTTGCACTCTGTGCTGCTGGATTTTCGTTGTTGTTTTCGTTGTTCTTTTGTTCTTCAAATAAGAAATCCTTCTTCTAAAACGATCCCGCTGACCCGGAGAAACAGAAGAGAAATGATAAACCTTTCCACGATTCTTAGATTCTAGTTCTTTGACCAGTTGCATTGCTTTTCAAAATTCATAGCTGAGAAGTAGCTAATTTCTCACTCGCACTTCTCATTTACCTGTTGGGCAATTAAATATTTAACTCGATGCTCTCCGAGCTTGGTAGTTTTATGGCAGACATTTCATTACCCAACTAGGTAACATCATCAGTGCTAACCTTACCTAATTTGGGTAACAAAGCATCTGCAAGTAAACCATCAAGCTCAGAGAGCGTCAAGGACCTCACAGTTCAACCCTGAGCTACACATGTCCTCCTCTAACAATATTTAACTTTCTATTTCCTTTGTTGCAACTAAATTATTTTGCTTTTGGTTGCCTGTCTTAGTGGACTGTTGGGATGGTCCTGACGGAAAGCCCATTATCTATCACGGATGGACACGAACCACCAAAATTAAATTTGATGATGTTGTGCAGGCAATCAAAGACTACGCATTTGTAGCATCTGAGTAAGTGCTGATTATTTTTAATTACCTTGCGAGTAAAGCTTTTCAGAATTTTCTGCTGCAAAAATAAAGAGAGTATTTTGAATGCCCTCTTTGTTCTTCAACGTTTCAAGCGTGGTTGGCGTTCAAAACATTGTCTTACAGACGAGAAAAGATTTCGCCAAATTCCTCCTTGCAAAATCCAGGGTGACTTCCTGGCTATTGTCAATCGCTTTAAGCAATTTATTTAATTATAATAAATCAATTAAAACATCTATCCTATTGCAGCTCTGGGGTGCCGTATTATGGTGATTTTATCGTGGTTTTATTTTAACATTTTATCTCGTATATTGTATTGCCACGTTCTTTCTGTATATATGTCTTTCTGTGTGTGTCTTTGCTGATGCTTTATTTAAACTTACATTTGAGTTTGTATGTGCAATGGGTCCTATTAGTGTTGCGTATCAGTGTGTGCATGATTTCTGTAGATGCCGTGCACTAAATTAATGAACAAACTTACCTGCTTTGCTAGAAAAAGCTTTATTTGATTTCTGCAATGCCATATTGGTATAAAGAGCACCGGTTCTGGGAATCCAGCTGCCCTTATCCACTGAAAAACCCATATGACTCACAGTGGAAGATTAAGACGCTCTCTACATGGGGCTCCCCTTGAGGTGCACCCGAAGGCTACAGCTGGCCCAGAATGCGGCCGCGCGGGCAGTTTTGGGAGCCACCAGGTACTCCCACGTAACACCGCTCCTGCGCGAGCTGCACTGGCTGCCTGTGGCCTTTTGGGTGCGTTTCAAGGTGTTGGTTATCATCTTTAAAGCGCTCCATGGCACAGGACCTAGTTATTTGCGGGATTGTATCCTGCCCCATACATCCCTTCGGCCGATTCACTCCCACAGAGAGGGACTTCTCCGGGTGCCGTCCACTAGGCAATTTATTTATTTATTTTATTCAATTTATATCCCGCCCTTCTCCGAGAGGACCCAGGGCAGCCCAATGCCAGCGGGCGACGCCCAGGGGAAGCGCCTTCTCTGTGATGGGCCCGACCCTTTGGAACGACCTACCCCCTGATATCAAAACCACCATGGACCTCCACTCCTTCCGCCAGAAACTTAAAACTCATCTGTTCCATCAAGCAGGCTTGGCCTAATTTTTGCTTCTCGCCCCAGTCTGTAATGTAATGTTATTTTATTTGGTTTTAATGGGTTTAGTTTTAACGTTTATACATTTGTACAGGGTTATTTAATTCAATTTTAATTTTGTATGTATGTATTGTCATGTTTTTAGTAGTTTTAATTTTCCTGTACACCGCCCCGAGTCCCTTCGGGGAGAGGGGGCGGTCTAGAAATTCAATAAAATAAATAAATAAATAAATAAAATTTAAATAGATAGGTGGCCAATAGATGCAAAATAGATACGTGGTCAATTATGGACGGTTTATTGGCTCTGCTAGTAAAGAACTGTCAAATGTGCAAGCAGTTTCAAAGCCTACCTACCATATTTCTTCAATTGACAAGTAACAATGTGTGAGAATGACCTTGGGAGACTAGGGAAAGAGATTAGATAACTGCTGGGGAACGATTAGATAAGAACATGCCCAGCCCACAGCTGCATTATAGGTAGAGAAATCAATCCAGAAAGGAAACTCCTTATCTTACCAGGCTGTAAAAGAGACAGCAGAAAATTTGTAGGTAGTTTCCCCTTGGATAACATGGAAAACTGGCATTTCATTTTGGTATACTTTGCAAGATTCTGTTGACAGAGCTTTAAAATAAAGCGGAATTGGTTCAAATTCCGGAGCTCTTTCCCAAGTTGATTAGCTATGGACTCAAGGTTTCGAGGCCTACTGTATTCTTATAGGGGTTAAACCAATCTTTTTGGCTCTTGAACATCTTTAAGATGGAAGGGGTTCAACTCCCAGAATTCTCCAGCCAGCCATGCCGGATGGGGAATTCTGGGGATTGAAGTCCATCCATCTTAAAGTTTCAAGGGTTAGGCTGAACCCAAAGATGCTTTCTCTCCCGCCCCCCCCTCCAAAAATGCAAAATGCTTTCTTGAGTTTTTTCTTTGAAAACATTTTGCTTCTTCAGTTCAGATCTTCTTGGGTGAGAAGCAAAATGTTTTCAGAAACAAAAACTAAGCAAGCTCATGTTGCCTGTCAATGAAAGCATCTTTGGGACAACCATGACCTGGATGGTTGAGAATCTCCATAGACATTGGGCTAAATTCTAGTCCATGGGTGTCAAACTCAAGGCCCGGGGGCCAGATCTGGCCTGCAGGGTGCTTAGATCTGGCCAGTGGTGGGTTTCTGCAGGCTCGCACCTACTCGCAAGAGCCGGTTGGTGAAATTTAGAGAACCGGTGAGAGGGGGTTCCACCGGCATCCCTGGAAGTAAATCTGGCCTGCTGCTGCCAGTGACCCAACGGAAAGGAAAGGAAAGGAAGGAAGAAAGGAAAGAAAGAGAGAGAGAGAGAGAGAGAGAGAGAGAGAGAGAGGGAGGGAGGGAGGGAGGGAGAGAGAGAGAGAGAGAGAGAGAGAGAGAGAGAGAAAGAAAGAAAGAAAGAAAGAAAGAAAGAAAGAAAGAAAGAAAGAAAGAAAGAAAGAAAGAAAGAATTTATCATCACAATTGAGTCCAAAATTTTGGTTGCTAAGCAAGAGCGTTGTTAAATGAGTTTCACCACATTTTAAAAGATGGTCACTCCCACCCTGTCACATGACTGCCAAGCCACACCCACAAAATAGGCCACACCTACAGAGTAGGTTCTAAAAAATTTGAAACCCACCACTGGATCTGGCCCTGAGGCCACCCTGGAAGCAGCAAAGAACCGGTCCATGGTGCCTCTGCCAGCGAAAACAGCTTGTGAAGGCCATGTATGAAGCACTCCCGAGCTTCATTTTCACTGGTAGACGGTTGCAGGAGGCTATCGCACCCGAAAACGGAGCCTGTTTCCGCTGGCAGAGCCCTCAGGCCACCGCAGGGGCCCCTAACGTGAGTGACATTGAGCTGTGGCCATGCCCACTCTGTCCCGCCGAGGGCCGGAGTGGGCAATGGCCAGCTCAACGCAACCCCAATGTGGCCCTCAGCGAAACCGAGTTTGACACCCCTGCTCTAGTCTACCACAGTCATGATGGGAACTCTTATTAGCCTCTTCGTGACTATTTCTCTCCTTTCCTGAAGCTACCCCGTGATCTTGTCAATCGAAGAGCATTGTAGCGTGGAGCAGCAACGTCACATCGCGAAGGTGTTCCGGGAAGTGTTTGGAGACCAACTTCTAGCAAGGCCCGTGGAAGCCAGTGCTGATCAGCTCCCGTCCCCAACTCAGTTGAAAGGAAAAGTCATCATCAAGGTAAGTTTGATTTGGCAGTCCAAATAAAATAAAATAAACGTAACAAAATGCACGGATGCAATTGTACTCAGTTGAAGGGAACTGAGACGGAAGCAGTGCTGAAACATTCAATATCTTCTTTTCCAGCAAATGCATTTTTTTTTCCAATATCATGATATCAATCTAATACTAATAGCTCAGGGTTGGCATTCAACAGAAGCGGTTCGCCTTAAATTTGCTAGAGTTAAAAGCCAGCTTTCATAGAGGTCAGAATTGACCATTCTTTAGAACAATTTCATTCCTTAACCGACGCCTACCGTAAAACAATTCATCTTGTGCTTAATAATTCCGAGCGTTGAAGCAGGTGTACAACTTGGCAGGCTTCTCTTTCTCCTGAACAAATCCTGGAAATACAGAACATTTCACTGGGAGTAGCAAAGGAAAGCGACTTGTGCATTTGTATGTTTCAAAGCCGAATGGTGGAGAATTAAGCACTATTGTAATATTAAGCTGGAGTGCCAGAGATCCTCAGGCATGGAAACTTTAAATTTCCCAAAGCAAGGAAACAGTACACAGTGAGGTTTTAGCCCAGGGGTATCAAACTTGATTTCATTGAGGGCCGCCTCAGGATTGCGTTTGACCTTGGAGGTCCAGGGTGGGGGTGGCCAGCTCAACGTCATTCGTGTCAGGGGTGCCTTTGGTGGCCCAAGCACTCTGCCAGCAAAAACAGGTTCCCAAGCTCCATTTTCAGCTGTGATGGCCTCCCGCAACCCTCTTCCAACGAAAATGGAGCTCGGGAGGACCGCCCATGACACTCGCGAGCTCTGTTTTCTGCTGCGATAGCCTCCTGCAAACCCTCTACCAATGAAAGCAGAGCTTGAAAGGCCTGGCCACAGCCCTCCTGAACAGCCTCTTAGTTTAGTGACTGCTGTGGCCAAGAGGTGGAGCTCTCGCCTCCCAATGAGGAGGTTGTGAGTTCAATCCTAGGTAGAGGCAGATGTCGGGTCTTCTGCTTGGGCAGGGGGTTGGATTAGATGACCTGCAAGGTCCCTTCCAATTCTGTTAATCTGTAAATCTGTAATTGGCAGCCCTTAGATTATGCTACAAATCGGGTCATCAAATAATGTCTATCTTGGTCAACAGTAAAAGAGCAGCATAGATCATCAGAAGTTAGCCATTATCACGGGAAAGTGAAGCAAGAAAGCAGTTGGTCTTGGATGTGAAGCAGAGAACTCTTGATGATGCTCATGTTCTTTGAACAGGGCACTGTCATCTTTAAGGGTGTTGTTTAGAGCAGAAGCTCAAGGGGAAAGTCTTGGAGAACTCATCCGAGGTGTTCCTTTCTCACGATTGCTTTCTTCATTTACACCAGCATAAAAAACTGGGGCCCAAAGGTGATGTCGATGTGAACACAGAAGATAAGAAAGAAGAAAAGAAGCAACAAGGGGAACTCTACATGTGGGACACCATTGACCAGGTAACCAAGGTTCCTACGTCTCCTTTGTAACTGGCATTCATCATGGAGAAATGAGGAGGGAAAGACATATTTTGAGGAGTGCATTGCTATCTTTTCCTGATTTGGGATCACACTTGTCTTTAAACCATGTTTGACCTTGTAGAAATGGACTCGCCATTATTGTGCTGTAGCCAATGGAAAGCTCTCCTTCAGTGATGACATAGAACAGAATGCTGAAGAAGAACCATTGAAGGTATGTAAACTCATAAACTTATGTACTTTACATTTTTTAAAAAAAATTAAATTTACGTGCTCCCTGACGCTCAGCAACTCTGGAAGATTGAAATCAAAATGAAACCAAAACTTAAAATCAAATCGAAAGTTAACATTAAATCTAAGCTTAAATAAAAATATTAACATTACATCAAAAATTGAAGGTGTTTATCAGTACAGGTAATCTTTGTGTCGATGTTCCGACTGATGAACCCAACCAAGGAAGCACAATTGAGATGATCCAATCCTTAATGCAAAACTTTATTGAGTACATCATTTCCGCACCGATTAAGGCGAAACCAGCTCTAGCTAATCCCTGCGCAATCCCACGTAATTGAAGTATAGAAATCTCCTCTCCCTATTAGTGCAGGTCACATTGTCCAATTGAGTGTCATTTTATTGTTTTTTTAATTAAAAGTTTTTTTTCATTTTCATAACATATAATCGCATGTATACTAACACATAACCAACATCATGTTGTATTGTTAAATGTTTACATCAGTTCATCTTACCAACAACTCCCAAAAACCAATTAGTGGCTCTTCTGCTCTCCATACACCATATTTTTACCCTATCCATCACTTTCTCTTCCCTCTCTCCTCCCCCTCCCTACCTCCTTTCTTCCCTCTGTCATCCTTCCCTTCTCTACATCCCCTTCCTCTCCCCTTCTCCTCTCTGCCCTTTCCATTCCTTCTTTCTCTCCTTCTCTTCCCCCCTTACCCTCTCTCCTATCCCTCTCTTCTTCCCTTTCCTCTCTCCTCTATTTCCCATTCTTCATCTCATTTACTTGATGTACTTCAGCTTCCGAGCGAGCTCCATTTTATGTTGATGGTATTTATAATTCTTTTTCGATATACATATTTAATTTTCCTCCTCCTTTTTAATAAAAAACAACAACAACGAGTGTCATTTTATTGTTATGAGGAAGTGTCTTTGGGTTTTCCAAATCCTTGGCTCTCACGGTTTGTCTTCTTGGTGTCTGGAGTCTATATTCCATTTTTGCCCTTCTCTTCCCCCTAGTTCGTGGGCAAGCTGAGAAGCGATAATAGTTGCAACAGCACAAGCGTGCTTTGAACTTGACACTTTGACTTACATTCATGCAACCATGGTTCAAAGTTACATTGCTCTTGGGGAAAAGTCACTTCAAAGGCACGACCATCGCACCATCCCTAGAGTCCCATGATTGCAATTTTGGGGCTTGGCAACGAAGCTGGATCTGTTTAACCATGTGATTCACTAGTGACCGCAGTAAAAAATGCTCATAAAATCTGATCCAGTCATGTGATGACTCCCTTAACAACTGCATCACTTAGTAACCAAAATTCTGGTACCGGTTCTGGTCGTACATCAAGGACAAGCTGTTGGGGATATCTCCTTTAGGAGACAGAAATTTGCGCAGAAGAATTTGCAGGAGGAGAAAACGTTGCTAGTAGACACACGAATAGAGTCTCAGACACTGCTAGTAAAAACAAGTAGCTTTACTTGTGATGTAAAACTAAACTACTGCTTCAGAAGGCGTGATAGTAGGTATTGAATCAAATGCAGTCCTTAACTCACAAACAATTGCTTACAGTTGCAATCCACGATTCTTCCTTGTTCAGTCAGTCAGTCAATCCCTCAGAGCGAGCAGAGAGAGAGAGCTCTCCTGGCTTCCTCTTATTGCTGAGTTAATTACAGCTGCTAATTACATTCAAACACTTAAAGTAACAAAGACTATTTGTCATCATGGCTTATATATATATATATTGCCTATCCAACACTAGGATTATACTCCTAACACAAGCTGTACGTGATCCGTTGTAAGGACAAATTGAAGAAGGATGAAACATTCTTCGTTCTATTTCAGGAAGTGAAAAGCACCGAGCTACACTACGGTGAGAAATGGTTCCACGGGAAGATGGCGGAAGGAAGGACCACAGCCGAAAGGCTCCTGCAGGAATATTGTGCTGAAATGGGTGGAAAAGACGGGACCTTCTTGGTCAGGGAGAGTGAAGCCTACCCAAATGATTACACCCTCTCGTTCTGGTAAGGGCTAATTTGGAGCACACTTTTCCTGTTTCGGTGCACGAATCAAGTTTTGTCACTTTGGGAAAGAAGGTGTATTTGGTGTGGGGGGAAATGTACCTTTCAGGATTCCGAGTAATAATCCCATAGCAAACAAAACTCCGAGGCAGGTAGAATCCTCAAAGAATATTCTGTTGGATATATCATAATTGCACCATTCTGGTGAAAACCAACTCTGAAGATTCCTATGGTTTTCACCTAATTAAAAGTTTTCCCCCTTCCCTAAACAGTCTGTTACATGGTCCAATCAAGGTGCTGACCGGTTGCCTGGGAACTTCCCTCCTCCTCTCTTGAACCAGGTGTGAAAATGACCTTGGTTCCCAGGAGAAAGTCTTTTGTTTTGGCTACAATACCCCAACTATCTCCCCTCCCTATCCCTCAGCTCCAGTGTAGCAACACTAAATGCTCAAAATGGCTTCGGTCAGGTTAGCTTCTGGGTTGGCAATATTAAAATGACGGTGAACCAGTGTAGTGAAGCTTTAATCGGGCTCAATGTAATCCATGAAAGGTCCCAAATTCTGCTCCTTTTGTTGACCTGTTATGAAAGGTTATACGTAATTGGAAGTGGAAAAACAAACATCCTGATTTAGATGGGTCGATTGTTTAGGAGCTAAGCAAGCTGTTTCCTGAATTTGTTCTTACATTTTGGCTGTCTTCGAAGCAAATCTAAGGAGCTAAAACACTTTAAAGCTGCACTCTTCAAACTTAAGAAGTCTGGACTTCAATGCAAACAACCACCCTACTTTTTGCTGAAAATTGGCATTTTCTTCTGGGGGGTTTTTTCTGCCAAAAACAGCCCATAAGCAAAACATGGTTTCCTTGCTGATCTCCACAAAAAAGGTTGTAAAATCAGATTTCTCGGTCACCGTCATGAGTTACAACCATGATGGGCAGGTTCCATTACAGTCATAAGTCAAGGATTATCTAGATATCCTTAAAATCTTGGATGAGAATATTTGTATCTCGGGGTTGAATGGTGGGGTCCTTGGTTGTTCTCCCAGCTTGGTGGTTTTCTTGCAAATGTTTAATTACCAAACTAGGTAATATTATCAGTGCTAGAAGGGAATGGGGTTTGTTCTCTTTTTACCCCAGTCAAGGAACTGACTCAAACACAACAATAAACAGCCTAATCAAGAAGGAATTACCAAGAAGAGAACAACACCTCTACCAAAACTGAAAGGACTAGCCACTAATATGTAAACAGAGAGCAAAACCCATTTCCTTCTAGCACTGATGGCGTTACCTAATTTGGTAATGAAGTGTCTGGTAGAAAACAACCAAGCTCAGAGAGCACTAAGGATCCCAGTGTTGTCATTGGCGGCCTCCTCCTCCTCCTCCTCCTCCTCCTCCTCCTCCTCCTCCTCCCCCCTTTCTTCTACAATCCACAAATCCTATTCCCTTCTAGCACTGAGGATGTTACCTACTTTGGTAATGAAATGTCTCAGGGTGCTGTCGGCCAGGCAATGTCGGCTGGTGGCCCCCAGGGGGAGAGCCTTCTCTGTGGTGGCTCCTGCCCTCTGGAATGACCTACCCACCGACCTACGCACGACCACGGACCTGCGCCTCTTCCGTCGGGCCTCGAAGACCCATTTATTTCGTGCGGCCGGCCTGGCCTAGTTTTTAAATGGTTTTTAGTAGGGTTTTTATTAAGGTTTTAGAATCAGGACAACCACTTAATATATATTTTAAACGTATTTTATGTATTTTATATTTCATACCACTGGTTTTTATTGTCGCCTGTCCCGGAAGGGAGAAGGGCGGTATAAAAATTTAATAAATTAATAAATAAATAAATAAATAAAAACAACCAAGCTCAGAGAGCACCAAGGACCCCAGTGTTGTCATCCTTCTCCTCCCCTCCTTCCAAACCCACTCCATTCTAGCACTGATGATATTACCTAAGTGAATCATGAAACATTTGCACGCAAATAATCACGTTTAGAGAACCTCAGGGACCTCTGTCTTCTTCCTATTTGCAATCATTGAGAAGGGATGCGGTGGCTCAGCGGCTAAGCCTCTGAGCTTGTCGATCAGAAAGGTCGGCCGTTCCCCGGTTCGAATCCCTAGCGCCGCGTAACGGAGGGAGCTCCCGTGACTTGTCCCAGCTTCTGCCAACCTAGCAGTTCGACAGCATGTAAAAATGCAAGTGGAAAAATAGGGACCACCTTTGGTGGGAAAGTGACAGCGTTCCGTGCGCCTTTGGCATTTAGTCATGCCGGCCGCATGACCATGGAGACGTCTTTGGATAGCGCTGGCTCTTTGGCTTTGAAACAGAGATGAGCACCGTCCCCTAGAGTCGGGAACGACTAGCATATATGTGCAGGGGAAACCTTTATCTATGATTGAGGAGGTTAGGATATTTATCCTTATGTTGGGTTGACAAGCCAGTATTCTTAAAGAGTATATGTAGCTTTAAGAACTATGTTGAATTCTAATTGGCTGTGCTTCTCAGCTCTACCATATAAGTAAGCTCAGAAACACAGTCCATTCCCTTTTCGATTCCTTTTGATTCTTGTGTTTACTGTTTGCCGCTAAGACTGAAGACTGAAGAAGTATTTGTTTTGCATCACTGTAAGATAACTCTGTGTTTTGGTGAAGGACTGTTATTCAATAATCAATAATCAATAATTTAATTTGTTGACCGCTCCCTCTCCCCAAAGGGACTCGGAGCGGTGCACAGGGCAAATAAAACAATAAATACATATACACATAATAAAAACAAATTAAATATATCCCTGCGCTAAAAATTACCAATTAAAATACTAAAATCCCTATCTAAAATTATTGACAATCCCATAGACGAGAGACTACCCTAGGCCGGCCAAGCAGAACAGATATGTTTTTAATTTTAGACGGAAGGAGCGGAGGTCCGTAGTTGTTCTAATGTCGGGGGGAAGGTCGTTCCAGAGGGCTGGGCCCACCACAGAGAGAGCCCTTCCCCTGGGCGTCGCCCGCTGACAAAGTCTAGTGGACGGCACCAGGAGAAGTCCCTCTCTGTGGGAGCGAATTGGCCGTGTGGATGTATGAGGCAGGATCCGATCCTGCAAATAGCTAGGTCCCGAGCCATGGAGCGCTTTGAAGATGATAACTAAAACCTTGAAGCGCACCCGGAAGACGACAGGCAGCCAGTGCAGCTCGCGCAAGAGCGGTGTTACATGGGTAAACCTTGCGGTTCCCATAATTGCTCGCGCGGCTGCATTCTGGACCAACTGAAGTCTCCGAGTGCACCTCAAGGGGAGCCCCATGTAGAGAGAGTTACAATAGTCCAGTCGGGATGTCACGAGAGCATGAGTGACTGTGCGAAGGGCGTCCCGATCCAATAGGGGGCGCAACTGGCGAACCAGGCGAACCTGGTAGAACGCCCTCCTGGCCACGGCTGTCACTTGATCTTCCATGGACAGGCGGGCATCCAGGAGGACACCCAAGTTGCGCACCCCATCCACTGGGGCAAGATGTTCGCCCCCAATGGCCAGCGATGGAATCAGCTGGTTGAATCGGGCAGCCGGAAACCACAGCCACTCGGTCTTGGTCGGGTTGAGCCTGAGTCCGTTTCTTCCCATCCAGACCCGTACGGCTTCCAGGCACTGGCACATCACCGCTACGGCATCGTTATTGTTTTGAGAAGTTAGAATCACTGGTCGGAAGAAGTATTTTAGTTACTACGAAGTAAAGACTATTTATTTTCTTACTATCACTGTTTTAGAGTTTGTGTGTGGTTAAAGCAAGGTCTTTACTGTCCGGTGTATTACACTATTCCGCTGTGTATTTTCAAACACTGGTTACGGGACCAGAGTTGTAACACTGGTTCTGAACCCAGAGTTGCTAACAGAGGGGACCCAGTTTCCTTCAGTCTTCTTTCTCTTTTCTCTTTTCCTGATGCCAACAGTTGCAGTTCCCAAATTAAAAGAAGAGCACGAGTTCTTTTTAAAAAAAATAAATAAAATAAAATAATTTTTTCCTCGTTCGTCCTAGGCGTTCAGGTAGAGTCCAGCACTGCCACATCCGCTCTTCTACAGATGGAGACAGCATCAAATATTACCTGACCAACAACCTCACCTTTGACAGCATCTCTGACCTCATTCAGCATTATAAAGAAGCCCATTTGCGATGCGCTGAGTTTGAGCTGCGTTTGACGGACGCCGTTCCGAATCCCAAACCTCACGAATCTAAGAGGTACACAGAGCCAAGAGGAAATTCCAGGGCAGGGCTGAAATGCTATTTTTAATACCAAAGCTTTCTGTTTTGGTCTTTTGCTACAGGGGGGCTGAGGGAGAATTTGATTTAAGGCAACAGGGAAAGTCAGCCGAACTGACCACAGTGTTGAATTAAAACGGTGCAGTTTTAACCTCAGGAGTCTGGAAAGAGCTGCAAACTTAAGACTAGCCGTTCCCGGCCACACATTGCTGTGGCCCAGTCTGGTTAAATGGCCAACCAATCTGTGTGTAGATCTACACCTGCACACACTAACATGTACACACAACAATTGTATGACCTCCAACCTACCTCCCTACTGTATTTCTACCACTCTCTCTCTATCCCTCTACCTACCTACATACCTACTGTATTTCTCCTTCTCTCTATCCCTCTACCTACCTACCTACTGCATTTCTCCCTCTCTATCCCTCTACCTACCTACCTACTGCATTTCTCCCTCTCTATCCCTCTACCTACCTACCTACCGCATTTCTCCCTCTCTCTATCCCTCTACCTACCTACCTACTGTATTTCTCCCTTTCTCTCTCTATCCCTCTACCTACCTACCTATTGTATTTCTCCCTCTCTCTATCCCTCTACCTACCTACCTACTGCATTTCTCCCTCTCTCTATCCCTCTACCTACCTACCTACGTACTACATTTCTCCCTCCCTCTCCCTCTCCCTCTCCCTCTTCCTACTTACCTACTGTATTTCTTCCTCTCTCTATCCCTCTACCTATCTACCTACTGTATTTCTCCCTCTCTCTATCCCTCTACCTACCTACCTACCTAAGGAATTTTGTCCTTCTCTCACCCTGAAGCTGCATCTTTGCGAGATTAAGTTTTTGGAAACTGCAACCACCTTTTCTCCTCTCTTAGTTGGTATTACAGCAACCTGAGTCGCGGAGAAGCAGAAGACATGTTGATGCGGATCCCAAGAGACGGAGCCTTCCTGATAAGGAAGAGGGATGAACTGGATTCCTATGCCATAACTTTCAGGTAAGAATAAGACGCACGGGGGTAACGATGAGATAAATTTTCGGAGGGGCCTTGTGGTTGACGTCACAGAAAAAAATCAGACAATGGGGAATCTTGTGGCATCTGAAGCATTAATTCACCCATGAGTGCATACGTTTCGAAAGAGCCTTCTTGACTTTGTTAGATTAATCAGATGACAATGGTGTCATGCTTTTTGGGTTCTTGAGTTTTTTGGTTTCTTGAGTTTCGTGGGTTCTTGAGTTTTGTGGGTTCTTGAGTTTTGTGGGTTCTTGAGTTTCGTGGGTTCTTGAGTTTCATGGGTTCTTGAGTTTCATGGGTTCTTGAATGTCTTTAATCAGCCCTCAAAGTTGCAGAGATGGGTCAGTCTCGGGTTAAGCCTAGCAGATTCTCGCTCCTCTAAAAATGAAAATAACAATAGCACTTAGAGTTATATACCGCTTCGCAGTGCATTTACAGCCCTCTCTAAGCGGTGCATTTACAGCCCTCTCTAAAAGGATGGAAAGCTGAGTCCGCCTTGAGCCAGTCAAAATCGAACTGCTGGCAATTGCCAGAATTAGTCTGCAATACTGCATTCTAACCACTGTGCCACCATGGCATGAATACCATAGCATAGCAACAAACAATAGCCCTTCGACTTATATACCGCTTCATAGTGCTTTACAGCCCTCTCTAAGCGGATTACAGAGTCAGCCTCTTGCCCCCAACAATCTGGGTCCTCATTTTACTGACCTTGGAAGGAGGGAAGTTCTGAGTCAACCATGAGTCAGTCAGGATTGACCTCCTGGCAGTGGGCAGAGTTAACCTGCAATACTGCATTCTTAACCACTGCACAGCGTGGATAGATAGACGGATAATCGAAAGAAGGAAACGCAATAGCATTTAGACTAAAGTGGTCAGGATCAAACTGCTGTCAGTCGGCAGAGTCAGCCTGCAATACTGCTTTCTAACCACTGTGGCGCCACAGTTCAAGTCCTTCTGTTTTCACCTAGTCTAAATGCTATTGCGTTTCCTTCTTTCGATTATCCGTCTATCTATCCATGCTGTGCAGTGGTTAAGAATGCAGTGTTAAGCACTGTTAAGATGGAACCTGAGAAATATGGCTGATTACCCATCCAGGTTGTCCCAACTGCCAGTAGGAGAAGAAGAAGGATGAACTCTACTATCTAGTGTGGTAGGAAAGGATTTCGAGACTAAATCCTAGCTAGGAGAATGGAAACATTTTCGGACAAGAAGATCTTATAATGGCCTGTGGGAATGACCTTGAAGGACGGAGAAAGAGTCAACCCTAGACAACTGTCACACAAATGGTTTCTCAGCCCACAGAAGGAAAAAACACCGTCTGTAGTTTTCCAGAAAGTAAAGAGAAGGTCTTTCAGACTTTCAAGATTCTGTTAACGTAACCTTACAATAAGGATAGTGTTGGTACTCATGGTTGTGCTTCTTGTCTGCTCTACCTCAAAGGGTCAACAGATCCTCTAATACTCCCTTTGCAAATATTTTTGGCTTCTTCACCTGTGGATGCCAAGAAATGGGAGTCCTCCATAAACAATCATCTCTGTTTGCAAAGGCAGAAAGCCAATTTAGTCTAGTGGTTAAGGCACCAGGCTAGAAAGCGGGAGACTGTGAGTTCAAGTCCTGCCTTAGCTGTGCAAGTCTGTTGGTTGACGTGGGGCCAATCAATAGGAGACAGTGAGTTCTAGTCCTGTCTTTACCATGCAAGTCACCTGGGTGACTTTGGGCCAGTCCCTCCCTCCCTCCCTCCCTCCCTCCCTCCCTCCCTCTCTTAGCACAACCCATCGCACAGAATTGTTGTAGGGAAAAAAATGGAAGGAGGAAGGGTATATTGGATCTTCTCTGCCTTATTGAGTTACTTGTAAAAAAATAAAAATAAAAGGTGGGGTATAAATTGATTCATTAAATAATCTGTCAGGGTTCCAAGTAAGACCCCCCAACGAAAGAAGACTCCAAGGCTAGAGGTTCCTCAAAGTTCTACTTTATTAGAGATGTCATCTTGGCACATCGGGGAAAACCCAAATCTGAAAGCTTCCAGGCTTTCCCCCACCCAAAGGAAAGTCCAAGTCCCTGCCCAGCACCCACATGTCCATCACAGGATCCAATCAGGTACCATCCAAACCAGAAGATACCTCCTTGTCATCTCATCACAGCTGCAGGGCCAGTTGACCTTGACCTTCTGAGATAGAATGTTGTTATGGCTACATATCGCCCACACTCTGTATAATTCCCTCCCACCTCCCAGTTTCCCACAGTAGAAAATGTGGCAGGCCTGGAGTCCCAAAGGTAAAAGATGGTTCCCAGGCCTGACACAATCTGGAATTCGGAGGGCCGTTCCTGCTCATGGATTAGATTGTCTTAATAAAAGGCCATACCTTGTTTCTTCTGCAGAGCGGAAGGGAAAGTGAAGCATTGCCGAATTAAGCAAGAAGGCCGCCTCTTTGTCTTGGGAACCTCTGCTTACTTTGAGAGTTTAGTGGAGCTGGTCAACTACTATGAGAAGCACCCCTTGTACCGGAAGATGAGGCTGCGATATCCGGTGACCGAGGAACTTCTGGAGCGTTACAGCATGGTAGGTCTCTCTTTTTAAGGAGGGTGCTAAAAACCACGTACGGAAGCCTACTATGGGCCATACTGTAACTTTTAAGAACTGTTGGACAAGGAGCAACAGAGGAAAACCAATCAAGGAGAAAACCAACCGAGAACTAAGGAGAGGTTTCCTGACAGTTAGAACAATTAGCCAGTGGAATGGCTGGCCTTCAGAAGGTGTAAGGGCTCCATGGTGTAGGATCTCTTGCTCGAGGAGGGGATCCATGGTGTAGGATATCTTGCTCGAGGAGGGGGTTGGGCTAGAAGATCTCCAGGGTGCCTTCCAATTCTGTTATTTGCCTGGGTGTGTTTTCCTTTTGCCTCTGATTCTGTGTTGGGTCAGTGTTTGCTAAAGTAACACTGGACTTTTGGGGGTCAGGGAGAATCTCAGAAGTGGAGAGAAAGGGAAAATCCAGTAGATTTCCCGGTATTCAGTTGCTGTATGTTGAAGCAGGTAATATTGCTGAAGGATCAAGACGTTGATGGTCATTTCATTTTATTTTGATTCTCAATCTAGGAGAAAGACCCTAACTCTTTATATGAAGTTAAGATGTACGTGGAGCCCACCGAAATAACCCCTTCTGTGGTGAGTGACAGTCATCTTGATCTTAGCAAAAAGAATGGGGAGCTGATTACGCTTCATCTATCATTTTTCCATTCAAACGTCAACGACACAATTCATACTATGTCTAAGATTTTAAGATTTTTAGCACAGGATGAACATTATTTAATTGGGTTTTAATATTTATTGATGGTTATGTTTTATATGTCTTTTAATTCCTGTGCACCGCCCCGAGTCCCTTTGGGGAGAGAGGCGCGGTTTTATAAATCTAAATCAATCAATCAAATCAAATCAAATCAAAATTCACCTGACCTGTGGATCTTAAACGTTTTTTTCCATTGCTTCTTTCTCGAAGCCCCAGAGAACGGTTAAAGCCTTGTACGACTATCAAGCTAAGAGAGATGATGAACTGACATTTTGTCGGGGAGCCTTAATTCATAATGTCTCCAAAGAAAGTGGTGGCTGGTAAGATTTAGACTATTATTATTATACTTTATTCATGAAACATGAAACTCAGCCAAATGAACATTCAAAAATGCATCACAAATACCATTGACTGGTGCTAATGGTTGATACAAATTGCTGCCAGCATCCTAGGTATCAACCAAGTACCTTCTTAAAATATACGATATTCCGAGCAGTGCAGGTTTTTTGCGGTTCCGCTGGTGTTATTGCAGGGAGCTGCAATTTGTTGATGTATCTCATAAAATTCTTGGACATGGTCCCAAGTGCCCCGATGATAATGGGTATCACTGTGACATGCTTCATCCATAGCCATGGAGTTTCGATGGCCAGGTCGCGATATTTCGTGATTTTTTCCAGTTCTTTTTCTTTGCCTCTGGCATCTCCTGGTACAGCGATATCAATAAACTGCACGCTTCGGCTCTCTACAACCATTTATATCTGGCGTGTTGTGCTCCAGGGGCCTGTTCTAAAACCAAATAAAATTACTAAATAAAATCGATTAAAATCAATTAAAAACTACACCAGGCCGGCCGTACAGAATAAATGTATTTTCAAGGCCCGGCGGAAGAGGCGTAGGTCAGTGATCGTACGTAGGTCAGGGGGTAGGTCGTTCCAGAGGGCAGTAGCTGCCACAGAGAAGGCTCTCCCCCTGGGGGTCCCTGAGGAGGCCCTCTCTGTGGGAACGAACTGGTCGGTGGGAGGTATTTGGTAGCAGGATAGTAGTACCTTTAGTACTAGTAGTACTACTACTAAGTACTACTACTACTACTACTACTAGATAGTAGTACTACTTAGTAGTAGTAGTACTACTACTAAAGGTACTACTATCCTGCTACTAAATGGATAGTAGTACCTTTAGTACTAGTACTACTACTACTAAGTACTACTACTACTACTAGATAGTAGTAGTACTACTTAGTAGTAGTAGTAGTAGTACTAAAGGTACTACTATCCTGCTACCAAATACCTCCCACCGACCAGTTCGCTCCCACAGAGAGGAGGAGAGTAGTAGTAGTACCTTTGTGGTACTACTGTGGAGATCAGTGGTGGGATTCAAAAAGGTTTACTACCAGTTCTGTGGGTGTGGCTTTGTGGGCGTGGCGTGATTTCAAAGCCTTTTTAAAGTCGCAAAAGAACAGTTAAAATCATTGTAGGTGGCACAATTTATAATTGGTTTCACCGGAGCTAGCTGACGCGATCTTAATAATTGGGGGTGACGGCCCATAAGTGCTCAATTCGTTAACCGCGACCTCTTTGAAATTGTGTTTTTCTGGTTAATTATCTTCTCCAGAAATTTTTCAGGCTTGGCTTATTGTGATTACATTGCACATCTCATCTCTGCTTGGAAGCAAGCATTGTGTTTTAGAGGCTGCATATATTATTTTATGATTAGATATGATGATTGCTAAAAGCATCCTTCAGGGCTTTTCCGAGGTGGGGAGTTTTAAAAGATTTAAATCTAATAAGCAATTGATGAATAGAATGGAATGGAATGGAAGGGGAAGAGAAGAGAAAAGAAGAGAACTGGAAGGGACCTTGGAGATCTTCTAGTCCAGCTCCCTGCTCATGCAGGAGACCCTCTACCATTCCAGATAAGAATAGAAGGGAAGAGAAGGGAAGGGAAGAGCTGGAAGTGACTTGGAGGTCTTCTAGTCCAGCTCCCTGCTCATGCAGGAGGCCCTCTATCATTCCAGATAAGAATAGAATAGAAGGGAAGGGAAGAGCTGGAAGGGAGCTTGGAAGTCATCTAGTCCAGCTCCCTGCTCATGCACCTCTACCATTCCAGATAAGAATAGAAGGGAAGGGAAGGGAAGAGCTGGAAGGGACCTTGGAGGTCTTCTAGTCCAGCTCCCTGCTCATGCAAGAGACCCTCAACCATTCCAGATAAGAATAGAATAGAAGGGAAGGGAAGAGCTGAAATGGACCTTGGAGGTCATCTAGTCCAGCTCCCTGCTCATGCAAGAGACCCTCTACCATTCCAGATAAGAATAGAATAGAAGGGAAGGGAAGAGCTGGAAGGGACCTTGGAGGTCTTCTAGTCCAGCCCCCTGCTCAAACAGGAGAATCTATACAATCTCAGACAAGTGATTGTCCAATCTCTTCTTAAAAACATCCAGTGATGGAGCACCCATGATTTCTGGAGGCAAGCTGTTCCACTGGTAAATTGTTCTCACTGTTAGGCAGGTTCTCCTTAATTCCAGGTTGCTTCTCTCTTTGATTAGTTTCCAACCATTGCTTCTTGTCCTACCCTCTGGTGCATTGGAGAATAGTTTGACTCCCTCTTCTTTGGGGCAGCCCCTCAAATACTGGGATACTGCTATCATTTGATTGATAATTTGCCCGTTGTTACTTCGCTAATTCAAATCCCACTCCTTCGTTTTTTCTCCTTGTTACTAGGTGGAAAGGTGATTATGGATATAAGGTCCAGCATTATTTTCCATCCAATTATGTTGAAGACATGTCATCGGAGAACATGGAAGAACTTGAGAATCAGGTAGGGAATTTTTGTTATGATCTACATGAGTGGTGGGATTCAATGTTTTTTACTACACGTTCTGTGGGCTTGGCTTGGTGGGCGTGACAGGGGAAAGATCCTGTAAAATCCCCTGATCAGCTGGTGAGAATTTATTATTCTAAAATGTTGCTTTCGGGTTTGTTTATTGTACTCCTATTTATGATGAAAGGTTGGGGTGGGGTGGGGGGCGACGACACATGAATGAAATGCAAATCTTTTCTTTCCAGATCTTTGAGGACAATCCTTTAGGATCCCTATGTCGTGGCATTCTGGATCTTGATTTATATACAGTGGGTATGTAGATGCTGGGCTCGAAATTGTTTTGCTCCTTAAATTAGAATTAATGTAGATGCCATGGAAGAAGAAAAAATGTAGCTCTAATAGAAAACCTTGGGATGATCTTCTTCTTCTTCTTCTTCTTCTTCTTCTTCTTCTTCTTCTTCTTCTTCTTCTTCTTCTTCTTCTTCTTCTTCTTCTTCTTCTTCCCCATTCTCATCCTCTTCCTCCTTCTCCTGCCGCTCTTCTTCTTCTTCTTCTTCTTCTTCTTCTTCTTCTTCTTCTTCTTCTTCTTCTTCTTCTTCTTCTTCTTCTTCTTCTTCTTCTTCTTCTTCCTCTTCCTCTTCCTCTTCCTCTTCCTCTTCCTCTTCCTCTTCCTCTTCTTCTTCTTCTTCTTCTTCTTCTTCTTCTTCTTCTCTTTCTCCTTCTCCTCCTCCTCTCCTTCTTCTTCTCCTCCTCCTCCTCCTTCTCATCATCCTCCTGTAAGTTCTTCATAAGGACAATGCTATTGATTGTCTTCTAACTAGCTTATGAAAGAGAAATCCAACCTAGAACCAAAGACAAATTTCTAATCAGTGACTTGCCTCCAGACATTATGGATGTTATGAGGTTTTTAAGAAGAGATTGTCCAGAATAATACAGAGTTTCCTTCTTGAGCAGGTGGTTGGACTAGAAGACCATCAAAGTCCCTTCCAACTCTGTTATGCAGCATTCTCTCTGCGTAGATCTTTGACCCGTTTACCTCAATAGTATAGTATACCTCAATAGTATAGCTCTGCTTCTTCCGCAAGTGTCTGAAGACACATTTATTCCATCTAGCCGGCCTAGCGTAACCCCCTTTATTGACTATTAGACAGTTTTAAATTTGGGATTTTTAATTCGGTTTTTAGCACAGGGTTTTACTAGAATAAGTTTTTTAAATTTTATATGTTTTGTATGTATTTTAACATTCCTGTGCGCTGCCCTGGGTCCGCTTGGAGAAGGGCGGGATATAAATTTAATAAAATAAATAAAATAAAGAAATAAATAAATTTTCCTTACTGTGTTTGCGGTTCCAGAGGGTGAACAATGCTTTGCAAGCTAATGAAGGCACAATAGACAAAATGCAGTTGGCATTTCATGGCCTCATGAAGCAGGCCCAGAGGCCTTGTAGAACACTTCGGCTAAAGGAATGTGGAGTAAATTCCTCATTTTTTCTCATTGCCAACAGTGAAAATGCCTCAGGGAAATCACGGGAGGAGCTTCGTCTTTGTCCTGGAGCCCAAGAATCTTGAAGACCCCCCCGTTGAGTTCGCCACCGATAAGGTAGAAGAATGGTTTGAGTGGTTTCAGAGCATCAGAGAAATCACCTGGAGAACTGTGGAAGAGGTAGGCGTCAGACCTGCAGCCACCTTGCCTTTTGGATCTTTGGCCTGCCACACTTTCTATTATTCCTCTATGCATTTTCTATGGTGGGAAAATGGGAGTTAGATGATAGGTAGCCATAACAAAATTCTTTCCAGAAAGCCAAGGTCATCCTTTGTCTCTGCATCTCTGCACCTGACGGGAATTGGATGGGCGGAACTGCCAGCATGGCAATGGGAGATTGGACCATGGGATGGACTGGTGGGTGTGGGGGGCAAGATCTTGAACTTTCAACTAGGTGGGGAAAACTGGGAAGCTTTTCAGATTCGGGTTTTCCCAGATGTGCCAACATGTCTCTCTTGATAAATTGGAACTTTGAGCAATGCTTTGCCTTGGACTCGGATTTATTTTTGGATGCTATTTGAAACTCTGACAGTAGGAGCCCTGGCCCTTCGCTAAGCACTGCTCAGCCATTCAGTTTAGCCTTCGAGCTTTGTTAGTTTATGTTAGCTTTTATTTGTATGTTTTGTAAAAAAACCAAACACCCAGTAAAATTATTGCTCAAGCGTTTAGTCTTTTGGCTAAAAGACCAGTTTTCCAACCAGTTACGCCCGTAACCAAAACGCGGAATATAGATTCTCCTTTGCAGATTATTTGCCTTAGAAGCAATCCTTGATTTATGACCACAATTCAGACTGGAATTTCTGTGGCTAAACAACACGGTTGTTAAGTAACTCGCGCCCCATTTTGCGCCCTTTTTTTTTTTTTTTTTTTGCCACGGTCGATAAGCAAATGGTTCCAGGTTAAATGAATCATATGTTCGTTAAAAAAATCTGGCTTCCCTTGTTGACTTTGCTTGATGGAAGCCAACTGAGAAGGTCATAAAAGATGATCCTATGACCCCGGAATCATCATAAATAAACTCTGGTTCCCAAGTGCCTGAATTTTGATCATGTGATCTTGGGGATACTGCAATGGTTTTAAATATGAGGACTGGTTGCAAGTCACTTTTTCGTGCAAGTTTGAATACCAATAGCACTTAGGCTTATATATCGCTTCACAGTGCTTTACAGCCCTCTAAACGTTTTACAGAGTCATCCTATTTGCCCTCAACAATCTGGGTACTCATTTTACCCACCTCGGAAGGACGGGAGGCTGAGTCAACCTTGAGCTGGTCAGGATTGAACTTCTGGCAGTGGGCAGAGTTAACCTGCAATACTGCATGCTTAACCACGGAACATCATGGATGGATGGACGGATGATCGAAAGAAGAAGGGCAATAGCACTTAGACTTATATACCGCTTCACAGTGCTTTGCAGCCCTCTCTAAGCATTTTACAGAGTCAGCCTCTTGCCCCCAACAATCTGGGTCCTCATTTGACCCACCTCGGAAGGACGGAAGGCTGAGTCAACCTTGAGCTTGGTGAGATTTGAACTGCCAAATTGCAGTCAGCTGACGGTCCACCTGCAGTATGGCACTCTAACCACTGCGCCACCACAGCTCTGAATGGTCCTTTAAAAAATGGTTATAAGTCAAGGACTACCTGTATATGGTTCAACATCAGACAACTATCTTTCAATTACTCTATTACTCCAAATCAGCTTTTACCCCCAATTGTCATTCTTATCAGCAAGAGCAGGATGGCATTTCTGACAGTAAACTAATCAGGTTACCCAGAAATCAAATAGTAGGAACCCTTTTATGTTTTGGGATGATTGACAGAGAGTTCTTCTTTAAAAAAAAAAAGAAGGTAAAAAGAGCTCAGTGCGATTTAATTGTTGGAGATACTAGTTAAAATATTTGGAGATCTTGTGATGGGATATCAGTAGAAGCCAGCCAAAAGTTGACATCCATTGAATGATTTTGTGAGGTGCCATGATATAATGTATACTCTCTAAACTTCGCTTTTTTAAAATTTCATTTTAAAACAGAAAACTTTAAAAGGATACTTGGAAAAGAAGCAGTTAATTGCCATGGAGTTATCTGACTTGGTGATCTATTGCATACCAACGAGCAAAACCAAAGACAACCTCGGTAAGCCATTTTTAACCCAACGGTTGGCTTGCTCAATCCAAAAGAATATGTCTTGTTTTTAGAGAGGAGAGGTGTATCTTCAAATCAAACTCTTTGATATTTGCATATTTTCCAATATTGCAAACCTGGGAGATCTGCAACCTGTTTTAGAAAGGTCCCTCTAACTATGATTCGTCTATGGGATTGTTAATAATTTTAGACAGGGATTTTAGTATTTTAAGTGGTAATTTTTAGCGCAGGGATATATTTAATTTGTTTTTATTATGTGTATTTGTATTTATTGTTTTATTTGCCCTGTGCACCGCTCCGAGTCCCTTTGGGGAGAGGGAGCGGTCAACAAATTAAATTATTGAAAATTATTATTATTATATGATGTCTAAACGTCCATGGCAAAATTTCTTTCTATTTCAAGTAAGATACATGTAGGAATTGCTGCAATAAGCCATTGGAATTCCATTTCACTCTCGTCTCTTTTCTGCCTCCATGTAGGGTATGATCAATTTTGCAAACTTCTGCCACCAGCATGTTAATTTTACAATTTAATCTTAATTTAACTGAAGGCAGCAAATGTATCTAATTCACGTTCCTTCTCCAATTTCCCCCACAACAACCTATGGAGTGAGTTGGGCTGGGAGTGAAAGGCTGGTCCAAAGTCACCCAACTGGGTTTCATGCCTAGGACTAGAACTTACAGTCTCCTGTTGATTGGCCCAGAGTCTCCCACAAGGCTTTCAAGCCTCAGGCAGGACTAGAACTCACAGTCTCCTGGTAATTGGACCAAAGTCACCCACCAAGCTTTCATGCCTAAATTGGGACTAGAACTCATATTCTCCTGGTGATTGGCCCCAAGTCACCCACCTAGCAATTGTTGGAAGAAATGTCCATCTGGGTTCAGTTCTAAGTAGGGGGGAAAGACACTGGATTCATGGAAGTTGCTTGGAAAGGAGGTTTATTGATGGTGGACAGGATCACAGGATCCTGTGGTGGACAGGATTTGAGATCCTGGGCAAAAAAAGGGCAGAGATGCTGAGAGTGCCTGGGTTTTATGCCCTCTGTTGGGCTTTGAATTTGAGCTTGTGGCTCAGGCCTTAATGGCCCATTGACAGGTGTGGGGGGATGAGTTTCGGCCTCCCTTTTAGGGGAAATATTCTGCCCTTTTAATATTTCCTAAAATATCTAATTTTCCTAGGGGAGGGGTGGGTGCTAACTTCCTACCCTTTCATGGCTAAAGTCGCACTACTATTTTCTCTCCTGGTGCTTTGACCATTAGGATAAACTGACTCTCTTATTGCAATTCTGCAGTAAGTAACTGTCTATTTATGAAATTGCTTTTTCCTGCACCTTCTTTTTGTAGATAATCCCGATTTCAAAGAAATTCGCTCTTTTGTGGAAACCAAAGCAGAAAGCATTGTCAAGCAGAAACCCTCTGACCTCCTAAAATACAATCAGAAGGGGCTGACTCGGATTTATCCCAAAGGGCAGAGAGTGGATTCCTCAAATTATGACCCTTTTCGCTTCTGGTTTTGTGGGGTGCAGATGGTGGCTCTTAATTTCCAGACACCAGGTAAAACAAAAAAGCAAACTTCTCATTCACTTACCTACCTATTGTATTTCTCTACCTCTCTACCTACCTACCTGCTGTATTTCTCCCTCTCTCTATCCCTCTACCTACCTACTGTATTTCTCCCTCTCTCTCTCTATCCTTCTACCTACCTACCTACTGTATTTCTCCTCCCCTCTCTCCTTCTACCTACCTACGTACTGTATTTCTCCCTCTCTCTATCCCTCTACCTACCTACCTACTGTATTTCTCCCCCCCTCTCTATCCCTCTACCTACCTACCTACTGTATTTCTCCCCCCCCTCTCTCCTTCTACCTACCTACCTACTGTATTTCTCCCTCCCTCTCTATTCCTATAGCTGCCTACCTACCTACCTACTGTATTTCTCCTTGAATCTTATGGACAGAGTATTATGACATTTTGTGTTATGTCATCCTGTGGCTCACTGCTCTCTCTGTATCCATCTACCTACATTCTTTATATTTCTATTGCGTGTACCTGGCACAGGTGTGACATCTACACAATATATATATATATATATATATATATATATATATATATATATATATATATATATATATATATATATATATATATATATATATATATATATATATATATATATATATATATATATATATATATATATATATATATATATATATATATATATATATATATATATAATTGGTGCTGTACTCAAAAGGAACGTTGTGTGAAGATTTGGAAGCAATCGGTGCAGTACTTTCGGAGATTAGCGGTTTTGAACAAACTCTTGTTACATTTTTATTTATATAAGATTAAGATTATTATTATTTTCTCCTCAGATAAATACATGCAAATGAATCAAGCGTTGTTCTCCCTGAACAGTTGGACTGGCTTCGTGCTGCAGCCGGAAAGCATGAGAAATGAGGCCTACGACCCCGTGCCAAATGAATGCAAGAAGAAGCTGCAAATGATTTTGACCGTGAGGGTAAATGTTTCCCCACCACCACCATGAATGGCAGACAAGGAACATTGGGGTGGGGGTGGGGGGTGCCCATAAGAGGTTTTCCTTTGAGTTAATACTTGGCAGTCTTTGTTACATTAGGGCAGGGGTCAGCAAACTGAAGCTCTGGAGCCACATGTGGCTCTTTCATCCTTTGCCTCCTTGCAGCAAACAGCAAACAGCCTGTTTCAGTTTCAGCTTCAGCACAGTCTGATTAGCACAAGCAGCTGATAGATGGTTGGATTGGCCTTCCGACCATCAGCTGTTTCAGGCTGCAGGGATTGCCATAACCTATTGCTGCCTCCATGCTGTCAGTCGGCTCCACAATTGATAGGGCTTTCGGTTAGGACAGGTAGAGGAAAAAGGACGCCACACTAGGAGGAGACTCTATGGTGGGGGAACTGGACTTCCAATCGGCTCCAGAATTGAACGGGGGGCTTCGAATTAGGACCTTTGTGGCTCTTTGAGTGTTTAAGGTTGCCAACCCCTGGATTAGGGCTTCTGCAAATACTGCTGAAGGACTGGAGCCCTTTCATGGGCTGAGGGAAGAGCTTTTGCAGTATCTGCCAACAGCCTGTGGTTTTTGTGCCCAAGATAGCAACAAATATTAGTCTTAACATGTGGGCGAACAAATTATGGAACTGTACTTATTGGGCCTCTGTCATCAAAGCACCATATTCTCCAGGGGTCTGCTCAAATGTGGATTGCCGCCTTTCTAGTTATATATTTGCTAAACCAAAATTGGCTTTTTGTAAAATCATCCTCATTAGAGTTTGCTATTGTTCTGACTACTAAAACTCTGGCATACTTTGCCATAAGCAAGTTTCCTTGCTTAGATTTCTTGGATAAGTATTACCCTTAGAAGAGAACATTCGCAACTCAGATATGAACTGTGGGGTCCCTGGTGCTCTCTGAGCTTGGTAGTTTTCCTGCAGACGTTTCATTACCCAACTAGGTAACATTCAAAAAAGGGAAAAAAACAGATCCAGGAAACTATAGACCCATCAGCCTGACCTCAATACCAGGAAAGATTCTGGAAAAGATAATTAAACAACAAATAAGTGAACACCTAGAAGCAAACAAAGTAATAGCCAAAAGCCAAGATGGGTTTGTCAAAAACAGATCATGCCAGACGAATCTAATTGCATTCTTTGACAAAGTGACAAAATCAGTGGACCAGAGGAATGCTGTTGATATAATTTACCTGGACTTCAGTAAGGCATTTGATAAAGTAGACCATAACCTACTATTAGATAAAGTAGAAAATTGTGGGTTAGACAGCACCACCAGCAAATGGATTCGCAACTGGCTGACCAACCGCACTCAACGTGTAGTCCTCAATGGAACTGCATCTACATGGAAGGAAGTATGCAGTGGAGTCCCCCAAGGCTCTGTTTTAGGCCCAGTACTCTTTAACATCTTCATCAACGATTTGGATGAGGGGATAAATGGGGAACTCATCAAATTTGCAGACGACACCTAGCTGGCAGGAATAGCCAACACTCCAGAAGATAGGCTTAAGATACAGAAGGATCTAGACAAACTTGAACATTGGGCACTATCTAATAAAATGAAATTCAATTGTGAAAAAAGTAAGGTCCTACATATAGGCAAGAAAGACCAAATGTACAAGTACAGTATAGGTGGTACCTTGCTCAATAGTAGCAACTGTGAGAGGGACCTAGGAATCCTAGTGGACAACCATTTAAATATGAGCCAGCAGTGTGCAGCAGCTGGCAAAAAAGCCAACACAGTTCTAGGCTGCATAAACAGAGGGATAGAATCTAGATCACGTGAAGTGTTAATGCCACTGTATAGTGCCTTGGTAAGGCCACACTTGGAATACTGCATACAGTTTTGGTCGCCACGATGTAGAAAAGACGTGGAAACTCTGGAAAGAGTGCAGAGAAGAGCAACCAAGAGGATTAGGGGACTGGAGACTAAAACATATGAAGAACGGCTGCAGGAGCTGGGTATGTCTAGTTTGATGAAGAGAAGGACCAGGGGAGACATGATAGCAGTGTTCTGATATCTCAGAGGGTGCCACAAAGAAGAGGGAGTCAAACTATTCTCCAAGGCACCTGGGGGCAGGACAAGAAGCAATGCGTGGAAACTAATCAAGGAGAGGAGCAACTTAGAACTAAGGAGAAATTTCCTGACAGTTAGAACAATTAACCTCTGGAACAGCTTGCCTCCAGAAGTTGTGAATGCCCCAACCCTGGAAGTCTTTAAAAAGATGTTAGATAGCCATTTGTCTGAAATGGTATAAGGTTCCTGCCCACGCAGGGGGTTGGACTAGAAGACCTACAAGGTCCCTTCCAACTCTGCTATTGTATTATTGTATTATCAGTGCTAGAAGCAGAGGTGGTATTCAGCAGGTTCTGACCCGTTCTGGAGAACAGTTAGCGGAAATTTTGAGTAGTTCGGAAAACCGGCAAATACCTCCTCTGGTTGGCCCCGCCCCCATCAATTCTCTGCTTCCCAAGTCCCAGCTGATCAGGAGGAAATGGGGATTTTGCACTAACTTTCCCCTGCCATGCTCATCAAGCCCCGCCCACCAAGCCACACCCATAGAACCAGTAGTAAAAATAATTGAATCCCACCATTGGCTAGAAGGTAGTCAAGTTTGCTCTCATTTTATATATCAGTGGCTTTCCCTGTCACTATTGGTGGGGTGGTTATTTTCTTTTTGGTAGTTTCTTGATTAGACGGCTGTTTATTGTTTTTGATTGTAAGACTTGATTGGGATAAACCGAGGAAACCCCCACTTTCTTCTAGCACTGATGATGTTACCTAGTTTGGTAATGAAACGTCTACAAGAAAACCAACATGCTCAGAGATCACCAAGGACCCCACAGTTTTTATCCTGCCTGTTATAGGTAGTAGTAATTATTCAAATATACGCTAGGTATTATAAATTAATTTAAATTATTACAAAAGTCTGGTTTTAACAAAGCCCAAGCAGCTTCAGCGCTTAGCTAAACTGGGATCAATGGGTGTGATTGAATCTTTGCTGTTGAGCTAGTTGTGCCTTGGGTAATTGGAGGAAGACGCTGTTAAATTATGATCTGGTTTGAGTAGCAGCTTCTGGATACGTGCCCCAGTAATTCAGTATGATTTGGAATAATTTGAATATTGTCTGTTGCCTTGAAACAGGTCATCGCTGCCCGACATCTTCCCAAGTCTGGCAGAAGCATTGCACGCCCGTTTGTAGAGGTGGAGATCTGTGGGGCTGAATATGACAACAACAAGTTCAAGACAACTGTTGTGAGTAAGTACTGTTGGCTGCTCTTTAAAAATTGGACTGCACCGTGAAAGAGGATAGAGGCGGAAGGAATATCTAGATTGACCATCCAAGAAGCAAACATAGACAGAGACAAAGATATAAGAGAGGAACTTGGAAGGCAAGTAAAAAAGAAAGCATAGCAGTTAAAGTACTGAAGCGGGCAAGAGATGATGGATAGATATTTTTTTTAAATCGTTGTTTTGATTTGCTTTTCCTCTCAAAGAAAACCGCTCTCAAGTCAACTGCTCAAGGTTGACTCAGCCTTCCATCCTTCTGAATGTTGGTAAACCGCTTAGAGAGGGCTATAAAGCACTGTGAAGTGGTATATAAGTCTGCTATTGCTATTATCCCTTCCTTCCTTCCTTCCATCTTTCCCTCCCTCCCTCCCTCCTTCCTTCCCTCTGAGTAATTAGAATGCAGTATTTCAGGCTAACTCTGTCCACAGCCAACAGTTCTATCCTGACCAGCTCAAGGTTGACTCAGCCATCCACCCCTCTGAGGTTGGTAAAATGAGGACCCAGATTGTTGGGGGCAAATAGGCTGGTTCTGAAAACCGCTTAGAGAGGGCTGAAAAGCGATATATACTATAAGTCATATATAAGTGCCAGTTCTAGAATAAATGGCTGAACCACAGTGCTTGATTTGGTATTCAGATTTTCAAGCCAGTGTGTGGACTCGAGGATATAACAACAACATTCATTTTCTTACAGATGACAATGGCCTTAATCCAGTTTGGATTCAGGAGCAAGTGAAATTTGAAATTTATGACCCCACCATAGCATTTCTACGCTTTGTGGTCTACGAGGAAGACATGTTCAGCGACCCCAACTTCTTAGCACACGCGACTTTTCCAATCAAAGGAGTCAGATCAGGTAGATATCAAATAGAACCAGATCAAACATGGAACTTTGAATACAGGATAGTCCTCAACTTACCACCTTTCATTTAGTGACCGTCTGAGGTTACAACAGCACTGGAAAAAAGTGACTTGCGACCAGTTGTCACACCGTTCCAGCATTCCCATGGTCACATGATCAAATTTCAGACACTTAGTAACTGACTTCTATTTATGACGGTTGCCATTTTCCCATGGAAGGCGACCTTCTAATAAATTAACAGGGAAGCTGGATTCGCATTACAAACATGGTACTAACTTCACGGTGGCAAGGCAGGTCGCAAAGTGGGGCGAAACTCACTTAACAGCCGTCTCACTTAGCAACAGAATTTTGGGGGTCAACTGTGGCCACACGTTGAAGATTACCTGTATTATAGTCATCTTCAGATCTCTGTGACATGTTTGACTGAGACAGAAAGAGAACGGGGCTTGCTATCTTAGCTCAGTTGCTTGGACTGAGTAGAACTGCTTCGCAATCTTTGATCTGCAAGTTTTACTGGTGAATCTCAAACACTTTCTCAACTCTTTTTTTTTTAATCTGTGGAGTAAAGCACTCGCCTAACCCTTTACTATCTCCTTTTCAGTTTATCAGGATGGGAGTCCTAAGTAGGAACTTGATTGTTCTTGCTTGAGCGGTTTAAATACAGGCAGGTTTTGTTATTCCATTGGCCAGCTAATTGAGGGTTTTTTAGGGCGGGGGATATACTACATCTAGGGACTCAGTGACTAAGATGCTGAGCTTGTCGATCAGAAAGATCGGCAGTTGGTGGTTTGAATCCCTAGTGCCAAAAAACGGAGTGAGCTCCCGTGACTTGTCCCAGCTTCTGCCAACCTAGCACTTCAAAAGCATGTAAAAATGCAAGTAGAAAAACAGGAACCACATTTGGTGGGAAGGTAACAGCGATCCGTGCACCTTCGGCATTTAGTCATGCCAGCCACATGACCACGGAGACGTCTTTGGACAGCCCTGGCTCTTTGGCTTTGAAACGGAGATGAGCACCGCCCCCAAGAGTCAAAAACAACTAGCACATATGTACAAGGGGAACCTTTACCTCTATACCACATTTAGGGGCCTAGAAACTAAAGTATACGAAGAATGACTGCAGGAACTAGGTATGTCTAGTTTCCAACAAAGATGATTAGGGGACTGGAGGCTAAAACTTATGAAGAATGGTTGTAGGAACTGGGTATGTCTAGTTTAATGAACAGAAGGACTAGGGGAGACATGATAGCAGTCTTCCGATATCTCAGGGGCTGCCCCAAAGAAGAGGGAGTCAAGCTATTCTCCAAAGCACTTGAAGGCCAGGACAAGAAGCAATGGGAGGAAACTAATCAAGGAGAGAAGAAGCCAACTAGGACTAAGGACAAATTCCCCAACAGTGAGAACAACCAATGGAACAAATTGCCTTTTGAGATTGTGGGTGCTGCAACACTGGAGGCTTTTAAGAGACAAGACAGCCATTTAACAGTAATAGTTTAGGTCTACGAGAGAATGGGGGTTGGATTACATGAATCTCCACGGTCCCTTCCAATTCTGTTGCTGTTACACCTGGACTTTCCTCCTGCTAAAAAAAATAAAAATAAAATTGTCTGGATAGCTTCTATTCTCCTTTTGCTTTTGACCTCTTGCAGAAGTGCAGATCTCTTGTGGCTGCTTGTGATTTTTTCCAGCTCTGGGGCATGGGGTTGTCTTGCGATCCTGCACGATGCCTTCTCTTTCCTGCCGCTTCCTAGTAAACTCTGTCCTTTCGAGATAAGAACAGGTGAGCCTCGGTCTGTCCTCTCAGGTGTGCAAGTCCGAGACCGCCCGGAAGTGTCCATTTAAAGGCTTTTAATCTTGCCCTTTTAGGTTATCGGTCAGTGCCCCTCAAAAACGGATACAGCGAAGACATAGAGTTGGCTTCTCTGCTAATATATTGTGAAATGCAGCAGATCTTGGTAAGTGGACATCTAATTCCACCGGTCAGTAGCTGGTAAAATCCAAGGGAAATAACATTTTGGTGAAGTATTGGTCCGTTTGCCACCTTGAATCTCTCTCTCTCTCTATATATATATATATGGCTTTGTGTGTGTGTGTGTGTGTGTGTGTGTGTGTGTGTGTGTTCCAGCATAACTCTGGAATGACTCCTGCAATTTCAACCAAGCTTGGTATACAGAGGGCTGGGGAAAAAATACTAATACCCCTTGGTGGTATTAGTAATCCCTAATACCCTAATACCCCTTGGTGTGTTTGCTCTGTTAACCTACAGCCTGTTGTGCCTTAAAATGGCTTCTACTGTTTTGCCGGAAAATGGCTTCTACTGTACAGCGCAGTGGAAGTTGCCAGGGTAACAGCTTCACAGTATACTCCACAAGGGGGCTCCTTCTGGTAAGGGGGAAAATCCAACATTAGAAATTACATTTGCTCTGGACAAACATAAATAAATAAATATCCAGGCAACGCCAGGTTATCAACTAGTTATTTATAAAAATAAGAAAGGTGGGCTATAAATAAATGCAATGAATAAATAGTAAACATTCAGCTGGCAGGATCCAAGAGATATTCTCTTTTTGCTGTGGCCCTCACCTTCTGGAAAATTCTTCCGCTGGTGGTGAAGTGTCCCCCCACACACTCCTGGCAATGTGGAAGAGCTTGAAAAGTCAGCTTTGGAAGCTGTGTGTGTGTATGTGTGTGCCATGTTGGGGGTGGCTCGCGGGGTAGAGAAGATCCCTACCTTCATGTCACCCACCGTCTTTGTTTTATCTTTCGATTTAGTTCTCCTAATTGTAATTGATGTAAGGGAAGGAGTAGCAGAACATGGAGGTGGTGTTCAAAGGGGGATCAACCTAGAATCCCTACATAGACACAAATGAACTAAGCTCCCTTTAAATCCATGGATGGACCCTTACCTAACTCAAAGCAAGGGCTAACTGTTCGCCTGAGAAGATTCCTGCGCATGGGTTGTTTAGCAATAAAGCGGTTGTAATTGGACCTTCACGTGTGACCTGGTCTTTCACGCTTGGCAATTGCTTCATTTCACCTTTATTACTTCTCATTATATTGCAAGCTGCCCAGGGTTACTGTATCAGTAAGATGCAGCATAATGGATGGATGGATGGATGGATGGATGGATGGATGGATGGATGGATAGATGGATAAACAAGCAAGCAAGCAAGCAAATACGTTGAACTAAAGGTGCTTCTTCAACAGGCAATTGAACTGTCTGGATTTCTTTGAAGACTTTTCACTTCTCATGCAAGACGTTTCTTCAGCTCTGACTGGATGGTGGGGAATGGAGGGATGTATTCTCCTTGCAGACAAAGCTAGTCCTCTGCTTCCTTTTAGCCAGTCGTTAAGGCCGCCTTCAGGTTTATCTGTGTCGCCAGGGTTAACCCGGCGACTTGACTACTGTAATGCGCTCTACATGGGGCTTCCCTTGAGGTGCACTCGAAAGCTACAGCTAGTCCAGAATGCGGCTGCGCGGGTGATTACGGGAGCCTCCAGATACTCCCACATAACACCGCTCCTGTGCGAGCTGCACTGGCTACCTGTGGCCTTTCGGGTGCGCTTCAAGGTGTTGACGACCATCTTTAAAGTGCTCCATGGCTCGGGACCTAGTTATATGCAAGACCGACTCCTGCCCCATACATCCCTTCGTCCGCTCCGCTCCCACAGAGAGGGCCTTCTCAGGGTGCCGTCGGCCAGGCAATGCTGGTTGGCGACACCCAGGGGAAGGGCCTTCTCTGTGGTGGGCCCTACCCTTTGGAATGACCTACCCCCTGAACTACGTACCATCTCAGACCTCCGCCTCTTCCGCCAGTGTCTTAAGACACACCTTTTCCATCAAGCCGGCCTAGCATAACCTCCCGTTGTGACCGCTCTTAGATAGTTTTAATTTGGGGGATTTTATACGATTTTAGCACAGGGTGGGGATTTAATAGTTTTTTTAATTTTGTATTTTGTTATATTTGCTATGTTTTTTAAATTTCCTGTGCGCTGCCCTGGGTCCTTTTTGGAGAAGGTGTGGGGTATAAATTTGAATAAAATAAAATAAAAAACCGAGTAGTGCAAATGGGCGTGGAGTCCTCTTGGAACGGCTGAAAGGATTATGTTGTAGACTGGAGGTAGATGAGGATTCTCCCCCTCTCTTGTTCAATTTTGAGCTAGATGGCCTCTTTGACCCCCCTCCCCCCTTTCAATCCAGTGGCCCTCTCTGTCCACAACGTGGACTTTGCTGTCTTCAAAAGAGTGGCCTCTGTCTTTCAAGTGCAGATGGACTGCTGAATCTTCTGATGGGTTTGTTCTCCTACGCTGTGCCATGCGGTTGATGAAGTAGTCGTCCTTTGGGTGACTTGAGAATCTCCATAGACATAAATAGATTGAACCTTACAATTCGTTCATTCAGTCGTTAAGATTCGTTTCAGGAGTGTGAAGATCTGCCCGTGAATCTCAGAGACTCTGTGCCCAGCCTTTCCTTTCACAGCACCTCATTTGGGAAATATTTACGTGGCAGCTTTCCAAGATAGATAAGGTCTGTGGTCATAAATATCCCTTTGAAAGGCTGTTAGCCAGGCCTTGTTGAATGCGACTGAGAGGAATTCACATTTGTTTAATAAAAGGGACCTTCCTCATCCTTTTTGGGGAAGCCTAGGCCAGAACATTGCTTGAGCAGCAGACCCTATAACAGCAAAGCTATAAAAGAACATAAAAAGAACTATAAGTGTGTTCATGTTTTGTTTTAAAATAAAATGTTCCTGCCTTTCCAGGAGTGACTCAATCCAGCCAATGTCTGGTATAACCTAATAGCAACAATTGAGATGACTTAAATTTGCTTTCAGTTACATGCGCACAACTCCTAAAACCGCCTCTGGCTGGTCCATCAAACCTTGATTTTTGCTTCACTGTCTGGTGTTCTAATGTTGCCTGCAATCTTTCTTCTTCTCCTCTAAAGGAAAGCGAGGAAGGTCTATATTCCTCCTTTCGGCAGCTGCGCCAACGGCAAGCGGAGCTGAACAATCAGTTGTACGACACTCGGCGAAATGTCCGGGGTCCCAGTCGGGATGTTTTGCTGAGAGAGTTCAGCGCAAACGAGGGGCAGCTGCAGGTCTACCAGGAAACCTGCAACAAGAGGTATGTGCCAGGCCCAAGGAACCAAGAACGACTCCAGAAGTTACTTCACAGTCGTTTATTGTTGCTCGCCTGTAGACAGAATCTTGCCAGACTAAAGCCCAAATCTCCACAACCTTTGTATAAACCCTGTGAAAGGTTAAGGAGAGTCCTCCCTGGTTCTCTTCCTGCATACCAGGGATTCAGGTCAACTTGTCTCTTTCTTCTGAAAATGATCCTCTCCCTCCTACAACTCTGTTCCACATTCAATCACAGTAGGCTGGAAACCACGCCACCAATTAAGGGATCCTCAAAGAACTTGATTAAATAACTGAAAGAAGTGGGGAAGAGAATTGAATCCGAAATGACTATCCGTACTGGAAGTCCACGAGATAACAAATTCTGTAACTCCATCCTCAGGAGAACACTCAATTCAAAGTGACTATTTTTAGAAAGCCAGAAAACGCCAGGCTTTATTCGCAGCTTTGTATTCTACTGCTTCTACTGCTACTAATTCGGCGGTTCGAATCCCTAGCGCCGCATAATAGAGGGAGCTCCCATTACTTGTCCCAGCTTCTGCCAACCTAGCAGTTCAAAAGCACATTAAAAAAATGCAAATAGAAAAATAGGAACCATCTTTGGTGGGAGGGTAACAGCGTTCTATGCGCCTTCGGCATTTAGTCATGCCGGCTACATGACCATGGAGACGTCTTCAGACAGCACTGGTTCTTTGGCTTTGAAACGGAGATGAGCACCGCCCCCTAGAGTCAGGAATCACAAGCACATATGTGCAACGGAAACCTTAACCTTATTCTACTGAACTCCATATCGAGATGCTTATTAAAGACAGGAATAAGCATTTAAATAAAAAGATGATAAAACCAGTCAGGCAAATGGATGGGATTCAGTCTAGGTCATTGTTGATGAATGACTCAAACGTTGAGGTTTCTCCCACCAGCGACAATATAAGCTTGTTATATTGCAGTTATTATTTGCTGTTTTTTGTTGTTGTTTAAATTGCGTGCCTCAGCTTGAGTTGCTTGTCAAGTGGCTGGTTACATAAAACGAAGGCATACATAGAACAGTTTGGAAGTTTCAAAGTCTACAGAGCCATGTGCAAATTTATCTCCAACAATGTATTACCCATTTTTCTACTTACTTTGAATTATTCGCATTGAAGTAGCTTTAAGAAATCACCGTGCTAAGGAAGAAGAGAGCTCATGCATGTCATGTTGCTTTTTGATTTCTTTTCCCCTCTGCTTTCTTTCAGATTGAAAGAGAAACGAGTTAGCAACAGCAAATTCTACTCCTAGAAATCAAGAGTTTCCTTTGATGGGTTATATCTGAAACCACCTAGTAAGAGCCTTGAAAATATTGCTTAGATTAGAAGTTCTCTGCCTTGGAAGATATCAAAAAACAATGTCCTAACAGATTTTTTCCATTTGCAACGAGAAGAGGTTCTAGCTTTGTTATCTTATGTTCCAAAGAAAACATGTATATATAGTGGGTAAATTAAAAAAATATCAGAATAAGAAAGTTGGAGGGACCTTGGAGGTCTTCTAGTCCAACCCTCTGCTCAAGCAGGAGACCATTCTAGACAAATGGCTCCCCATTCTCTTCTTTAAAATCTCCAGTGAGATTGTTCCCAGAGACAGGAAACTTCTAAATTTTAGGTTTGATCTCTCCTTGATTAAAGGGTTGGGTCCTTTACATCTTCTGTGCTGAAGCTCAGCATAGGCTCCCCTCAGGGCTGTGTGCTCAGCCCCTACCTCTACTCACTGTATACATATGACTGCATATCCTCTGATCCATCCAACATCATAATAAAGTTTGCAGATGGCACAATGGTGGTGGGTCTCATAACTGGAGGGGACGAATCAGCATACAGGGAAGAAGTCCAGAAGGTATCCGCATGGTGCTCAAGAAACAACTTACATCTAAATACTAGCAAGACAAAGGAGATGGTGCTAGATTTCCGGAACCGCAGAGAGGAACCTGCCCCACTGTATATTGAGGGGGCCTATGTGGAGAGGGTTTCCTCTTTTAAATTCTTAGGAGTGCTTATTAGCCAAGATCTCACCTGGAAAAACAACGTGTCTCTGGGGATTGGAAAAGCCCAACAGAGACTTCATTTCCTTAGAGTCCTGCGGAAAAATCAGGTGGAACAACGGCTGATGACCTCTTTCTATCGGTCCACCATAGAAAGTGTCCTACCAGCCCCCCCTCCCCCCCGAAGTCAGATAACAGGCCATTTCTGGCCTCCGGAGGGCCCCTGGGGGAGGAGGGGGGGACGTTTTTGCCCTCCCCAGGCTCCAAGAAAGCTGTGCGCACATGCCTGGGAGTAGCAGTGTGTGTGTGTGTGGCACATGCACAGAGGGGCATTAAATTATGGGGTGGGCACGCAAGCGTGCGCAGTAGCAGGGGTGTGCGTGCTTTTGGCACCCGAGGCAAAAAAGGTTCGCCATCACTGGTCTAGACCAGTGGTAGTCAACCTGGTCCCTACCGCCCACTAGTGGGCGTTCCAGCTTTCATGGTGGGTGGTAGGGGTTTTGCCCGCTACCAAAGCACTTTCCTTTTTAAAAAAATTTAATTGACTTCCCTGCTTTATAAATCACCCTTCCTGTGGAACCGGTGGGCGGTTAGAATATTTTACTACTAACAGATACCAAAGTGGGCGGTAGGTATAAAAAGGTTGACTACCCGTCTAGACATACCCAATTCCTGCAACTGTTCATCGTACTGTATGTTTTAGCCTGCCTCTTGCTTCCTAATCTTAATTCCTTGTCTTAATTGCTCTTCTGTGCCCTAATTCTCAAATCTCAGCACTCTTTTTTATTTGTTTCAATTTCAATTTCAAATTTTTTGGCATCATGCTGACCAAAATTGGATGCAGTATTCCAAAGACATCAAATCAGTAAACCTGAACCCTGCATATCCATGACTGGGTCCAAACTTCCTTTTTAAAACAAACTAGAACTAGATAGTCAGACTAGATAGATAGTCAGACTAGATAGATAGATAGATAGATAGATAGATAGATAGATAGATAGATAGATAGATAGATAGATAGATAGATAGATAGATAGATAGATAGATAGATAGATAGATAGATAGATAGATAGATAGATAGATAGATAGATAGATAGATGATAGATAAGATAGATTGGTAGATAGACAAGATAGACTAGATAGATAATAGATAGATAGATAGATAGATAGATAGATAGATAGATAGATAGATAGATAGATAGATAGATAGATAGATAGATAGATAGATAGATAGATAGATAGATAGATAGATAGATAGATAGAGTTAGCTGGGTAGACAGAACTTCCTTTTTAAAACAAACTAGAACCCTAAACATAAACTTTTTAAAACATAACATTTTTTCCCCAAAAAACCTAAAGAAACACAGCGTTATTTATCCTTTTCTTGTGCTTTTGCTAGGTGACACTGTAATTGCTCGCCTGACGTTTTCTGGGACTGAAGACAACCACAAAGTGCCTCAACCCGATTAAAAGTTTTCAAAAGGACATCTTGAAGAGTAAGGAGAGGTTAAACCCACCTGTGCTAGATTATGGACTAATCCTGATTATTCCTATGCAAGATCTAGAAAAAGAAAAAGGCCGGAAAAGAAAAAAACAAGCAACTTTTTGTGTTTTTATTTTATTTTTTTAAAAAAGTTGTAAAATCCGTTTCGGAGTTACGAGACTAGAACGTTATTTATTTTTAAATGTATGTGTTTACGTCAAAAGGAATGAGTGTATGTATAAAGCTGAATGGCACTAAACTTACAGAGATTTGTACAATTTTAGGGGATTAAAACATGTCAACCATAAATGTATATAATTTGACTTGGGTGACTTTGTAAAATGGATGTTTTTGTGGCAGTTTTGAAGGCCTTGGTGCATATTAAAATGATTATCCCAGTTTATTATTGAATTCACATTTGATTCCAGTTTTGAGTAGTCCGACTAGATAGATGATGTAGATAGATTGGTACATAGACAAAATAGATTAGATAGATAATAGATGACAGGATAGATAGATAGATAGATAGATAGATAGATAGATAGATAGATAGATAGATAGATAATAGATAAGATGGATAGATAAACAGACAAGATAGTCGGACTAGATAGATAGATAGATAGATAGATAGATAGATAGATAGATAGATAGATAATAGATAGTTAGATGATAGATACATAGATAGATAGATAGACTTGAATACACACACACACACACACACACACACACACTGGTCTTGTTGTATTTGGGTGTTTTCCCGTGTAAGAATGAGATTGGGTTTGCAATGTTTCGTCGAGGTTTCACTCGCCATCGTCAGGCTTCGGTCTGTGGCTGCGCAGATGCCGCCCTTGATATATATAAACATCAAGAATATAAATATTCTTGAAGAAGACTGTATAGCTAATGATTGCATTGGTCAACTGTTAATATAATCTCTTAATAATAAAACCAACCAGAAAGTTTGAATAGCTTATCAGCTATCCCCAACTTTGTGGATGTTGTGGTCCATAATTTTTTTTTAATACAGTCCTCATGACTTCTAGCCAAAGGACAAGGACAATAGAAGTTACACAACAGTTTAGTGATGGGACGAGCCTTTGAGAAAAGCAAACTTGGCTCAATCATCTCCATTTCAATGGACCCCCCAGTTTGTCCTACAGCTTTTATCCAAGGGGCTGTAGGTTCTTCTAGAGTAGGAGTCAAACTATTTAGGCAAGAGGACAAGATAAATGATTAGGGCAGACATACTTACCCTCATCATGATAAAGAGCTCCATTCACTTCAGGTCATCCAATACAGATTCAAAAGTATGCAACGTTTTATTGGAAAAAGAGAGATACAGACTGTATCAAGAAGTACAAATGAATGGATGTGAAAACTAATTTAAAAAGCTGTATGTTTCGAGTATAAAATGTCCTTTCCTTAACGTCTAACACTCTTCAAAACTGTACATCGTGCACTTAATGTGTTTTGATAAGTGTGACCTGGTAATATATTTGCCTGCAGTTTGGAAGAGAACAAAGCTAGCAGGAATCCTTTTAAAAAATACCCCTTAAGAAAACCTCTAAGCCGACAGTGGCCAATTTAGCTTGCCAGCAGGCTCTCTTATTGCAGCAACACAACCTTAACAAATTACCCTAGGTGATACTTTTATTGCCACTGATTCCAATCAATAAATAGAGAGAAGAATAATAAATAGGTCATAAAGGGTCTCTTTCGATCCAAGACCCCCAGTTGTTTGTAACAGTGCAAGCGTTATAATTTAAAACCGGTGAAAGTATAAATTCTTTAACCAACACTGAAATTGTGGCTGGGGTGGGTTTACAAAAACTACACACATAACACATTAAAAAACAACAACACAGGGTTATTTTCAGGTAGAAAATACTGAACAGGAAAAAAAACCCGCCTAGCAGTTCTATAAAAGTCCCCGTTAAATCCTAACGGAGAAATGGGTTTGTTCTCAATCCTGTTACCAAATAACCAAATCCAGTCCTCCTTCAGCACAAGCTACGCAACATTAAAAATTTCGTACTTGGTTTTTTGAAAAATAATAATAATAATACGAAAACCTCCTGCCTTGAAACTGCACAGGAATCTGTCGGAATAGAAAAGCAGAAGCCAACTGGCGCCTCGGGCCTTGGGGTGATTAAATGTGTGTCCCTGGCGGAAAGATTCAGATACATGGCAAATGGAAGAATTCACTGGAATTTGCGTTCACGTCTGTAGTGTATTGGGGCACAGGTGCGAAAACCGAGGAACAGAAAGCAAGAGGAGTCAAAAGTCCTCTCCATCTGGAACGTCCTTTCTCGCGAAGCAGGCAAAATGGTCGCTAGAGAGGATCTGTTATTTGGATCAGGAATAAATAGTAATGACTTCTCGGCCACCTCCTCGAACAAGCAGGACTCGCTCCAGGCCTTCCGTTAAAACTTCGAGAAATTCCATGTCTGGATCAGAGCGTTAAGGAGACGAAATCATCAATATGTATGTATGTATGTATGTATGTATGTATGTATGTATGTATGTATGTATGTATGTGTATATATATATATATGCTGGCATTGCTGACTTCGGGGATTTTCCTGTGTATATAGCATGGAGATGTTATTGCAATGTTTCGGCAAGATCTCACTTGCCGAAACGTTGCAATAACATCTCCATGCTATATACATGGGAAAATCCCCGAAGCCAGCAACGCCAGCATACCTACACCCGTGAAAATCTACGAGAAAACACACACACACACACACACACACACACACATATATATACAGTATATATATATATATATATATATATATATATACACACTGTATATATACTGTATATATACTGTATGTATACTGTATGTATGTATGTATGTATGTATGTATGTATGTATGTATGTATGTATGTTAGTTTTATGAACTGATCAATAAATTAAATTAGAGAGACCAGGATAAATCTGTTTCGAGCTTATTAGCTCTCATCAGCTGGCTATACCCTTTACTGGGATTCGAACCGGGGCTGTGTTGCATGCCAGGCAAGGAGCCTAGCACTTAAGCCAAGCGGGTTCTCCTTATTGCATCAGCTGAGACAGGGTATATATATATGTGTGTGTGTTAGTTTTTATGAGCTGATCAATAAATTTAAATTTGAGATATATAAATGGCTCTGCGTGCGTGTGCATGTTCCAGCATAACTCTGGAACTCAAACAATTTCAACCAAACTTGGTACATAGATGACTTACTCTCTGGAAAAAAATACTGTGGGTTTTAGACACTCCTAACACCCCTTGGGAGTGGGTGGTCTGTTAAAATACAGCCTGTTGTGCCTTAAAATGGCTTCAACTGTACAGCGCTGTGGAGTTGCCAGGGTAATGGTTTCACAGTACTCCACAAGGGGGCTCCCTCTGATAAAGGGGAAAATCCAACATTAGAAAATGTGGCGATCTTCATGAAAGGGGAGTTGGGATAAATAAATACCCAGGCAGTGCAGAGTTATCAGCTAGTATTAACATAATATGGAACTGCTATGGAATGTCAAAACGTGTGTGAAAAATAGATATTCAGAAACTGCAAATACATTGGATCACCATTTGTCTGAAGGGTTTCCTGCCTAAGCAGGGGGTTGGACTAGAAGACCTCCAAGGTCCCTTCCAACTCTGTTATTCTATTCTAATTCTATTCTACTCTATTTTATTCCATTTAAAACATTGGCAGATATGCACGTAGCCCTTGACTTACAACACTTTGTTTAGCAAGGGTTCAAAGTTACAATGGCAGTGAAAAAAGTGATCTATGACCAGGTTTTACACTTACGGCCACTACAGTAGCCCTGTGGTCATGTGATCAAAATTCAGACTGATTCGTATTTATGACAATTGTAGTGTCCCAGGGTTGTGTAGTCCCCTTTTGTGACCTGGCAAGCAAAATCAATGGGGAAGCCAGATTCACTTAACAAGCATGTTACTAACTTGACAACTGCAATGATCTGGGCAATCCTCGGCAGCTTTTTCTTTTTTTTAACTACCAGTTCGCAGAACCAACAACAATCATCCCTACTGGTTCAGCCGAACTGGGCCGAACTGGGAGGATTTCAACCCTGCCACTACTGTAATTTGGGCTCTATTTTGGGCTCAATATACACTACTGTATATTGAAGAATATAGATAGGATAGGGTTAGGGCTAGGGCTAGAGTCCTATTGCTCACTAGCTAGTGGAGACCTAATTAAATTTAGATGAATCCATCAGAAGGTTCTACATTCAGATGGTTCTACACATGGATTGCTTTGGAAAGGATACAGTTTTCATCTCCGTCTGTGTTTTTTGGTGGACCAGGCATGTTGAGAAGAACAAGTCGGGCATCGTGGGATCGATTTACGATGACTTCATTCAACTTCACAGCGGTGTGCATTCTTCGGACATTTGACTGGTCCCTGGAGGGTTCAAAATGACACAGACATCAACAAGAGAACAATAGCTTACCCCAAGAAACATTGTTGGGATCCAGTTGAATGTAGCAGCTAAAGGTGCCAGGTTAGAAACTAGGAGATTGTGAGATGTAGTCCTGCTGGGCGACTTTGAGTTGGTCACTCTAGTTTAGCTCTTAGTAGAAGGAGGGATGGGCAAACCATTTATGAAAACGCTGCTACGACAACGTAAGAAACATGGCCAGGCATTTACAGTCAAAAATCAAGACTGTCTTGATTGTGGCGCGCACACACACACACACACACTTGGTACACAGATGACTTACTCTCTGGAAAAAAATACTGTGGGTTTTAGACTCCTAACACCTCTCGGGAGTGGGTGGTCTGTTAAGATACAGCCTGTTGTGCCTTAAAATGGCTTCAACTGTACAGCACTGTGGAGTTGCCAGGGTAATGGTTTCACAGTACTCCACAAAGGGGCTCCCTCTGATAAAGGGGAAAATCCAACATTAGAAAATGTGGCGATGTTCATGAAAGGGGAGTTGGGATAAATAACACACAAACACACACACACACACACACAGAGAGAGAGAGAGAGAGAGAGAGAGAGAGAGAGAGAGTTTTGGGATGCCTCTGCCTCAAGTGTTATCCATTCATCATTGTGTATGTGTTCCATCCTACCCCAAAAAACCCACAACAATTTGCTCAGATGTCAACAGTTGTGCATTCAAAACAAATTTAATTTATTTGATTTATAAACCGCAACCTATCTCCCCGAGGGGGCTCAGGGCGGTGATGATGGGCAAAAGATGATGGCAATGATAATTACAATAATGTATTCTACCCTATTTACATATGAAAATGATTCGGGGAAACAGCTCTTTCCATGTCATGTATTGGAAAGCAAAATCAGCTCCAACACACACATACACTGGTCTCTTAGTTAAGGTCAATGTGTGTGATTGTATGCCTGTAGGTTCATGGATTGGATGCTGCGTATGGACCAACATTAAACTTGGCCGCTGACAAAAACTGGAGCCAACCTTAATACTGCAGATTATAGAGATGAAGAAAAGTAAACGAGCAGGAACGATTCATAACAATCTATTCCAGAGATGGGGTAAAAACAGTCTTCGCTTCCTGATTGCATGGAGTTAATTAAGAATTGCTTCAGATTTCAACTCCAGGCACTTTGGGAAGGGAAAGGAAGGGGAGGGAGGAGAGGGAAGACGGGAGGAGGAAGAGAAGAAGGAGAGAAGGGGGAAGATCATTTTAAGACTATCAGAAATCTACAGAAGGCCTCCCTCTCTCTTATACACATTCTAAATAGTGTTTTGGGAGCAATTACTGAAAAGTACGACAAAGCTATTAACCTTAGGAGGATCACAAAGGCCTAAGAATAAACATATTGTAATTGGCAAAGGCTCTTAGTTGGCTCTTAGGCACAGTGCCACCCGAAATTACTTTTGTTCTTGGCACTAGAGTGGTGATTTCTACCAGCTGGACCTTTTCGTCCAGGACAATATTTTTAGATAGTTAGTTCCATTGTGTACTTTTTTTTATATGTGTGTTAGGTTTTTGAGCTGATCAATAAATAAATCAGGGAGACTAGGATAGATCTATTTCAATCTATTTAGCTCTCATCAGCTAGCCATACCTTTACTGGGATTTGAACCGGGGCTGTATGCTTAGCATGTAATACAGCCCCGATTATATATATATGTGTGTTTGTGTGTGTGTGTTACGTTTTTGAGCTGATCAATAAATAAAAAACGTAACACACATATAAAAAAATTACACAACAGAATTCATGGCTTTCTGTCTAGATGGTCTCTGGTGATGAGCCAAAAGGCAGAAAAGGAAAAGCAGTGTGTTTCCTCCCTTAATTAGGGCCCTAACAGGGTGTTGTGGAAACAATTATATATATTAAAATTTAATATTAAATATTAAATATATTAAATTTATTGATCAGCTCATAAAACTAACATATGCCGCCCTGTTTGGGGTGACCCGTTCCCTCCTTCAACAGAGGGTGCGGGAAGCCCCGCTACAGGGTAGAGCAGAGGAATTTGTGACTTTTCTGCAGGACAAAATCGCTCAGATACAGAACGAGTTAGCCCCCATTCATGGCCCAGTGGGATGCCACGAGGCTGATCTTGTTTGGGAGGAATTTGACTCCGTTGCTTCCGAGGATATGGACAGGTTACGTGGGCGACTGCGAGCCACCACATGTTTATTGGACCCGTGTCCCTCCTGGCTTGTACTGGCATCTTGGGAGGTGACACGAGGCTGGCTCCAAGAGGTCGTCAACGCTTCTTTAAGTGAGGGTTCCTTGCCTGCTTCCCTAAAAGAGGCTATGGTGAGGCCCCTCCTTAAGAAGCCCTCTTTGGACCCAGCTCTTTTAACCAACTATTGTCCCGTCTCCAACCTTCCCTTTTTGGCGAAGGTTGTTGAGAGTGTGGTGGCACAACAGTTTCCCCGTCACCTGGAGGAAGTTGATTATCTAGACCCGCGCCAGTCCGGCTTTCGGCCCGGGCATAGCACCGAGACGGCATTGGTCGCGTTGGTGGATGATCTCTGGAGGGCCAGAGATGGGGGTTGTTCCTCCATCCTGGTCCTATTAGACCTCTCGGCGGCTTTCGATACCATCGACCATGGTATCCTATTGCATCGGCTGGGGGGGTTGGGGGTGGGAGGCACCGTTTTACGGTGGTTCTCCTCCTACCTCTCTGGCCGATCGCAATTTGTGTTGGCAGGAGAGCAGAGGTCGACCCCGAGACCCCTCACATGTGGGGTGCCTCAGGGGTCGGTCCTCTCGCCTCTCCTGTTTAATGCATACATGAAGCCGCTGGGTGAGATCATCCGTGGTTTTGGGGTAGAGTACCATCTCTACGCTGATGATACTCAGCTGTATATATCTACCCCAAACCACCCCAACGATGCCGTAGCGGTGATGTGCCAGTGCCTGGAAGCCGTGCGGATCTGGATGGGAAGTAACGGACTCAGGCTCAACCCGACCAAGACCGAGTGGCTGTGGTTTCCGGCTGCCCGATTCAACCAGCTCTCTCCAACGCTGGCCATAGGGGGCGAACATCTTGCCCCTGTGGATGGGGCGCGCAATTTGGGTGTCCTCCTGGATACCCGGCTGTCTATGGAAGAGCAAGTGACAGCCGTGGCCAGGAGGGCGTTTTACCAGGTTCGCCTGGTTCGCCAATTGCGCCCCCTATTGGATCGGGACGCCCTTCGCACAGTCACTCATGCCCTCGTGACATCCCGACTGGACTATTGTAACTCTCTCTACATGGGGCTCCCCTTGAGGTGCACCCGGAGGCTTCAGTTAGTTCAGAATGCAGCCGCGCGAGCAATTATGGGAACCACTAGGTTCACCCACATTACACCGCTCTTGCGCGAGCTGCACTGGCTACCTGTAGTCTTTCGGGTGCGCTTCAAGGTGCTAGTCATCATCTTTAAAGCGCTCCATGGCTCGGGACCTAGCTATCTGCGGGATCGGATCCTGCCTCACACATCCTCACGGCCGATTCGCTCCCACAGAGAGGGACTTCTCCGGGTGCCGTCCACTAGACTTTGTCAGCGGGCGACGCCCAGGGGAAGGGCTCTCTCTGTGGCGGGCCCGGCCCTCTGGAACGACCTTCCCCCCGATATTAGAACGACCACGGACCTCCGCTCCTTCCGCCTGAAATTGAAGACTCATCTTTTCCGCCTGGCCGGCCTAGGGTAGTCTCTCTCTCTATGGGTTTTTAAATGTATATATATATATTTAGTGGGGATTTTTAGTTAAGGGATTTTAGCACAGGAATAAGTTTAATCTGTTTTAAATTTGTATGTATTTTGTATATTTATTGCTTTTATTTTCCCTGTGCACCGCCCCGAGTCCCTGTGGGGAGAGGGAGCGGTCAATAAATTCAACATTATTATTATTATTATATATATATATGTATTTGTTTCACAACACCTTGTTAGAGCCCCATTAAGGGAGGAGACATACTGTTTCCTTTTCTGCCTTTCGGCTCATCACCAGAGACCATCTAGACACAAAGCCATGAGTTCCATTGTGCTGATTTTTTTAATATGTGTGTTAGTTTTATGAGCTGATCAATAAATAAATCTCTCTGATTTATTTATTGATCAGCTCATAAAACTAACACACACACACACACACACGCACATATATATATATATATATATTATATATATATATATGTGTGTGTGTGTGTGTGTGTTACGTTTTTTAGCTGATCAATAAATAAGTCAGGGAGACTAGGATAGATCTATTTCGAGCTTATTAGCTCTCATCAGCTAGCCATACCCTTACTGGGATTTGAACCAGGGCTAGCACAGTCACAGTCACAGACAGAAGCCTGCCTGATGATGGCAAGTGAGATCTTGCCGAAACGTTGCAATAACATCTCCATGCTATTTACACGGGAAAATCCCCGATTTTCTGCAATATTACTGACCCGAAGGATTCAGGTCAAAATAAAAACAGCAGTTTTCATTCCAGCATAGATCTTGGATGCTTACGGTTTAAGACTGATAAGTTCTCTGAAGTGCTCCACCACATGATTTCCGATCTGATTCTCAGAGTCGTGTTTAGCTTTTGTCCAAGTCATTTGGATCTTTTCAGGGATTGCTTCTCCTTCATCTTCCTCGTCGGAGTAAAGGCTCTCTAATCTTACGATCGAATGTCTGTCCTTCACCAGCTGAGCCTAGAAGAACAAATGGTGGGAAACTGTTGTTCTCCAAAGGACCGTGTCCTGCTAGCTTTGGAACCGCGTGTGGCTCTTTCACACCTCTGCTGCGGCTCCCTGTTGCCGGGAGGCTCCACAATTGATAAAATCTTCACTTAGGACAAGTACAGGAAAAAGGATGCCATGGTAGAAGAAAACTCTATGATGGGGGAACCAGACTTCTGGTCAGCAGGGAATAAAGGATGCCACACTAGGAGGAGACTCTATGGTGGGGGAACTGGACTTCCAGTTGGTTCCAGAGTTGAACGGGGGGCTTCCAGTTAGGACCTATGTGGCTCTTTGAGTGTTTAAGGTTGCCGACAATTGCGCTAGTCCAATGGAAAATATTGTTGGGTTGTCTGCTTGGAGACTCACTGGTGGGACACAGATTAGAAGTATCTTGGGATGAGCAAAATGTCATGATTGATAGACAGAATGTCATTGCAGCCAATGACCAATAAAAACACAATCAATAAAGCAAACAACAGGAATTATTAGCAACCATTTGGGGAGAGAAGCTTACAAATACCGTAGCAAAATTTTGCTACTTTTAGAGAAAAGACATTTATCTTGATTATTTAAATAAAAGTTACGAGAGAGCCCTCCAAATTTAAATAAAAGAAGGGAATCAACTGAAGGTGAATGTCCCTATAGAACTGGCAATACAGAAGAACTTGGGCTGTGTCCCAAAGGTGCTTTTTCAAGAGGCAACTGCACTTCCTTGTTTTGAAGATGTTTCACTTCTCATCCAAGAAGCTTCTTCCAGTTCTTCCATTCCCTACCATCCAGTCAGAGCTGAAGAAGCTTCTTGGGGTGAGAAGCAAAACGCCTTCAAAGAAAAACCAGAAAGTCCAGCTGCCTCTTGAAAAAAGCACCTTTGGGACCACCGTGACCTGGATGACTGAGAATCCCCATGTGAAGGCCTGCAGTCATATTCCTTTTGGGATCTTTGGCCTGCCACACACACTCTTATTTTACTATGCTGTTTCAGAGTGGAGACTCTGGAAAGAGTGCAGAGAAGAGCAACAAAGAGGATTAGGAGACTGGAGGCTCAAACATATGAACGGTTGCAGGAACTGGGTATGTCTAGTTTAATGAAAAGAAGGACCAGGGGAGACATGATAGCAGTCTTCCAATATCTCAGGGGTTGCCACAAAGAAGAGGGAGTCAAACTATTCACCAAGGCACCTGAGGGTGGGTGGAAACTAATCAAGGAGAGAAGCAACCTAGACCATCTTTAAATCGCTCCATGGCTCGGGGCCTAGCTATATACGAGACCGCCTCCTGCCCCATACATCCCTTCGTCCGCTCCGCTCCCACAGAGAGGGTCTTCTCCGGGTGCCATCAGCGGGGCAATGCCGGTTGGCGACACCCAGGGGAAGGGCCTTCTCTGTGGCGGGCCCGGCCCTCTGGAACGGCCTACCCCCCGACCTTCGCACTATCTCGGACCTCCGCCTCTTCCGCCAACGTCTTAAGACGTATCTATTCCAACAAGCCGGCCTAGGATAGCCCCTACTTCTGACTTTTTAAAAATAAATCAATTTGGTATGGTTTTAACATGGGTTTTTAGCACGGGTCTAGTAATTTAATATATTTTAATTGATATTGTATTTTGTGGTTTTAATAATGCCTGTGCGCCGCCCTGGGTCCTAACAAGGAGAAGGGCGGGGTATAAATTTAATAAAATAAAAAATAAATAAAATAAACTGAAAACACACTTTTTCTGCTTGGCCGGCCTAGGTTAGTCTTCCGTTTTTTAATTGGGTTTTTAGGGGGGCTTAGTTTTAGTATAGTGGGTTTTAGCGCAGGGATAATTTGTTTAATTTTTTATTTTAGCTATTTATGTATTTTTATATTTGTATTTTTTAACCTCCCTGTGCACCGCTCCGAGTCCCTCTGGGGAGAGGAGGCAGTCTATAAAATAAAATTATTATTATTATTAACTAAGGAGAAATTTCCTGACAGTTAGGACAATTAATCAGTGGAACAGGAGTTGCCTCCAGAAGTTGTGAATGCTCCAACACTGGAAGTCTTTAAGAAGACGTTGGATAGCCATTTGTCTGAAATGGCATAGGGCTCCTGCCTAGGCAGGGGGTTGGACTAGAAGACCTCCAAGGTCCCTTCCAACTCTGCTATTGTATTGTATTGTATTAGTGGGGAATTGTAAGGAGTAGAATGTTGTTGTCAAAATAAAACATTCCTTTCTAGAAAGCCAAGGTCATCCTTTGTCTCCACACCTGACCAGACCTAGATGGGTGGAAATGCCAGCGTGGCAGAGGAAGATTGGACCATGGGATGGACTTGTGGTTGTGGGGACAAGATCATGAACTTTCAACTGGGTGGAAACCCAGGAAGCTTTCAGATTCGAGTTTCCGCAACATGTACCAACATGTCTCTTGTATTAAATTGGAACTTTGAGGTAAAGCTCTGCCTTGGACTCTGATTTAATTCTGGATGATACTTGGAATGCTGACCCCCCATAGACATTTAAACATGAGCTGTGGTTTCTGTAACACTCTCATTATTGTTATATTCAATTTTGTACAAGGATTTACAACATCTCACAATGCAGGACATCTTCTTGACGCCTCCTTGCTTCGTCCCGGCAGCCTGTAGAAAATCTTACAGCGTGTTTATTTTGCCATCCTTACTTCAAACACGAATATCTGGAACCCAACTGATGGCCACTCCGCCATCACTCTGCAACGGCGATTAGAAGACATACCTCCCTGTCTCTTTCTGTTTTGGTCAGGCGCATCTGCCTCAGCATCTGAGATCTCTGTTCCATCATCAAGGTCCGCTCGTAAGTGTAGGCCGAGATGTCACTGTTTTGCTAAAGGGAGGGAAAAGACCATGTTGGGACCAGGCTCAGAATACGTAGACCAGCCCCTGAAGGACAGGAGGAGTCCATTACCATCTCCACCACTTCTACTTCAGCCTCGATTCGGAGGTGGTAAAGGAAGACCGCCAAGTCTTTCTTCATTTGGATGCTGTTGTCGTCCATCTGGGCCACGGTGAAAATCCGCATTTTGCACTTTCGCCAAACCTGCGGAGGGAAAAGGTGTTAATCCTCTCAGAAACATTGTCCACTCTGCAGAATTCAACCCATTTGGTAAAGCACGATTTTATTCAAGGGTTATTTGACAGCTTCGTGCAACTGTGCAAATACCGTATTTTTCAGAATATAAGACGCTCCAAAGTATAAGACGCACCTAGCTTTTGGGGAGGAAAACAAGGGGGGGAAATCTGCTTCCTTGCAACGAACAGCAAACAGTACAGACGATATATATACTGTTTGTAGTGTTACATTTCAGATTATACGTACAGAGGCTGTTAAAATTGATGTGCTTTCTGGAGCTATAGATGCAATAGCACTGGGCCTCTTCAGATCAAGCATATATTTTAAAAAGCTTCTTCATTTTGTTAAGCTGTCTAGAACAATAATAAAGCAGTCCTTAAATAATAAGTCTAATAATTTGAACATTCTATATGCATTTATAGTTATTGACTTGCCTTCTTGCAGCAAACAGCCTGATTAGCACAAGAAAAAAAAATCTGCTTCTGCCTCCCAGCAATTTGCCTCGTGGAGCAAACAGCAAGTTTCACTTTCAGTTTAAGTGCACCTCCCGATCATCAGCTGTTTCAGGCTGCAGGGATTGCTATAACCTAGGACAGCCTCCGCAAGCCCCATTTTTCCCGTTTGCTGTAAGGAGGTTAATTGCTACGAGGCAGAGGCCAAAGGGTGGGGGACAGTGGGTGGATGAGGCTACATTCAGTATGTAAGACGTACCCATATTTTCACCCAGTTTTAGTTTATTAGATTTCTAGACCGCCCCCTCTCCCCGAAGGGACTTTAGGGGGGAGGGGAAAACTGTGTCTTATTCTCCGAAAAATATGGTATATGCAGGCCAGAACGTATCGTTCCCAATTTCCCATCCACACGGTACCAACATCAATCATCTGGTTTGTGGGCCACACGGACAGGTAAGAAGTCTGGCCATTTTATGTGGCATTGCAGGAAAATCACCAACTTCTCTCATTACAAATAAAAATGAGTTTCTTTTTTTGGAAATGTAACCCAAGAAATGCATACAAGTAGTACATGATCTTCTGCTTGAGCAGGGGTGGGGGGTGGGTTTGGACTAGGAGACAGAAGGATAAAATGCATTCTTACTTTATGCTGCTTGAGGAGAAACGGAAGCAGCATCAGCATGCCTCCATCATGCACGATCCACCACACGTCGATATTCCCTTCATTGTAACGCTCATGATTGCTGGGATAGAAGGACACATTTTTGGGTACCAGCAAGGCGAGGTGGGCTGCAGTTGTGCATCGGACGGTGTCTGAAATTAAAAAAGAGGAAAGACATCGTTGCTGAGAGTCAAAAATCTGGTTGGCTGCAGAACGGGACTTTAATTGTATCTCATACTGGACCACCTAATATGCATTGGCCATTGCTTCAGAGAGATTTCCTTGTATTTTCACAGATAAACAGAATCACCGTGAATGACTAGCCAAAAACACAGTGGAATGAAGAATGACTTCTGACTTCCTGCTGGCTTCCCCATTGTTCCTTGTAGAAAGCTAGTAGGGAGCACTGGAAATGATTGTCACCAATCGTGACAATGCAGTAGTACTGAAGCACCACACCTTTGCCACATTTCAATGCCACGGGAGGCAGGCTCTTTGATTTTAGACTCATTCAGTCAGTTACCTCTTCTGAGAGATATAGGTTTCAAAATTATTGCTGCACGATGCGCCATGTTGTCCCACTGAAGATTACAATCAGATATGAGAGTGTTATACAGTAGATACAGTAGATATGATCCCTGATTGGTTGAGATTACCGGAAGAATGACAGAACTGGAACGAAATGGTCACCACCCACTCTCTGTTTAATTCCAATTTTAATTTATTTTATAATGTCTACTAATTTATTTCTTATTGGATTTTTTAAAATTTAATATCTTTTTAACTTTTGTACTATATGTCTCTCATGTCGTACGCCGCCCTGAGTCCTTTGGGAGAAGGGCGGCATATAAATCCAATAAATCCTAAATCCAAATCCTACATCAGTGATGGCGAACGTTTTTAGGCTCGCGTGCCATAAGGGGGGGAGCGCAGGGGGGGTCGTGTGCGGGCGTGCCGCACCCATAATGCAATGCGTGACCCCCCCCAGTGCGCATGCACGCACTACAGATTCCCCCCCCCATTTTTTACATGCTCTTTTTGCCCTCCCCAGGCTCCAGAGGCTTTATAGGAGCCTGGGGAGGGCGAAAAGAGCCTCCCTCTCCCACCCCGAAGCCCTCCGGAGGCTTCATGAACTTCCCGGAAGTGACCTCCGATTTGCTTGCAGCGTCATTTTGAGTGGTCCAGAGGCTTAAGGGAAGCCTCCTGAAGGTTGCTTAAGCCTCCGGAGCACTCAAAATGACACTACAAGCAAATCGGAGGTCACTTCCTGTCAGCCTTAAACTTTCCAAATGAGTTTAAGTGTGTTCTTTCTTGATTTATGATGGAAGCAGTCATGACACTTCCGGTTTTGGCGGTGCATCATTTTGAGTGCTCCGGAGGCTTCCCAGCCCCTCCGGAGGCTTCAGCAACCTTCAGGAGGCTTCCCTGAAGCCTCCGGAGCGCTCAAAATGATGCGCCACCGAAACCGGAAGTGACCTCCGATTGCTTGCAGCGTCATTTTTGAGTGCTCCGGAGACTTCAGGGAAGTTCATGAAGCCTCTGGAGGGCCTTTGAGGGGCGGGGGGGTTCTTTTCACCCTCCCCAGGCTCCAAAGGCTTCATAGGGTGGAAAAAGCATGAAAAAATTCAGCTGACAGGGCATTGCCTCGCATGCCCTGACAAATGGCTCCACGTGCCACCTGTGGCACGGGTGCCATAGGTTCGCCATCACTGTCCTAAATCCTATTGAGTACAGAGTGACAAGTAGGCTACACAAAGTTAAGAGGTAGTTAGAAGGACTAAAGAAGTTTGGTGCATTGACTCCAAGCAAACAGAACAAAAACCAGTATCATTGGTAAACTTAACTAATATTTTAAAGACACGAAAACAATGTTGCGTGAATTTCAAGTTGGCTATTAATGCTATTAATCAGGAAGAGTATAATTCCAGGACAGAAGAAATATTTGGCTCCTTTGCTCTACCAGGAAAATCTAAGTGAAATCCTTGACATGCCCCCTCCCCCAAATAAATTCTGATCTATCATTGCAGTCAATCCACGTTGACAAATCTGAGTTACTCAAAATAATATCCTAACTTCAAAATAATATCCTAACCGTTCTTAAAAATAAAATTGCAAAAGTTGACATAAGCGAATAATAATTGACATAGGCTGAAACTGAGAACAGCCCTTTGCTGGATTTTGGCCATAATATCCCAAGATCATTCTGTGCCCCCTTGTTCCTTGAGAAATATAAAACTTTGATGAAATGATGAAATAAGAAGGGTTACAGAAGACTTAGGAAGAATCCCACATCCAGAAACTTTTTTACCAGCAGATGGAATTTTTTTTAGTAAGATTAAAGTCCATCTAAATCAGAGATTTTCAACAGAAGTCCTTGCAAACTCACAACAGTATCAAAGTCGATGTCAGCCTCCGCTTTCCTGTTCGCTCTGGCTGCCATATGAAACGGGGAGGGGAGGGGCTTTGCATTTGGGTTTGGGACTGTATGGTGCAGGAGGGTGAGTTGCAGAAGGAAGTACTCTGGTGCCATCTACTGTTACCATCTACTTCGCGTGCCAGTGGTTGGGTCATCTTATGGTCAAGGTCAACGGTCTTACATGCCAACCTGATGATGTTTTTTGAAGACATGACACCTAGGGGATTTACACATTGGACCATGGAAGGGGGTTATTGGGGGGAAGGGGGTTGGACATATATTGATATGTATGCTTTCGCGCCTAAATGCTTCAGACCTTGCTTAGCATCTATGCTATTCATTCCTTAACCAGTAAAAGTACTTTTAATTCCACTAAAAATGGAGTCGAGGGGTTTCTTTCTTGGTTATCGATGAAGCAGACCTGACATTAAGCAAGGTCTCATCTTACACACTCATCTCAGAGCTAACACCTGCTGAAGGGAGTGTAAGAAAAACATTTTTTTTTCTAAACTTCAAAGAGATGTCCTCCCCAGGCAGCGATCAAGAGGAAGACATGGGGGCCGCGGAATCATCATGCCTTCCTGAAACGGAACTGCTTGCAGGATTGAATTTGGAAGAAAAATCCGTTCCCCGTTGGTCGATAGGATTTGGACAAAAGGAAATTCTGGAGGAGATACCATCAACACGTAGACTCAGAGGACCTGGCTATAATATACATCTGGATAAATGGCAAGAATTATGGGAAAGGAATAGGAAAATAACATTGCCAATACCGTATAAAGAAAACTTGCATAAAATATTTTATAGGTAGCATCTTCCACCTCAGAGAATAGCCAAAATGTTTAGAAATTTAGCACCAAATGGTTGGAAAAGTGATCATGAATTTGGCATGTACTACCATATCTGGTGGTCGTGCCAAAACATAAAAGAATATTGGCAGAAGATTCAAAGGTGGCTGATAGGAGATAACCGAAGAGAAAATAGAATTCACACCAGAACTATTTATTTTGGGAATCATAAACATTAAATATAACAAGGGTGTAATTTATTTAACAATATATATTATAACGGAAGCAAGAATGGTCTTTGCCCAAAACTGGAAAAACAGGGGAATTCCTCAAGAAGGGGAAATAATTATGAAAATTCTGACTTGTGCTGAAATGGATAAATCGACATGGGAATTGAAGAATAAAGATGAATCAGAATATTATAGGATCTGGGGCAAAATTTATCGATGGTTGGAACAAAAAAGGAAAACCCCAAAATGACTAAGATTTATAGAATGGAGATTAGAATTATGTATGAAACGATAATAGTGAACATGTATAAGATAAGAACAAAGCAATATGGTTGGAAATATGATGTTTTTATTTGTAAATATGGAAGAGATCAAAGGTTAAAAATCATGGTGGTTATAATGTATAACTTTATATCTTCGTATGTATGGCAGGGGTAGTCAACCTTTTTATACCTATTGCCCACTTTTGTATCATTCTACTATGTCTATCATAGTAGACATTCTACTATTCACCATGGAGAACAATGCTTGGATCATGCTTAAGAAAGAAAGAAAAAACTCAAGAACAATGCCAACCAACGTCCTTTGAACTTACCTATAAAGGTTTTCCAAGATCTAGGATCTTCACTCTGCCTCCAGCCGTAGGGCCAACCCAAAACCACTGTGTTGTGCTTCATGCCACCCAATCCACAGGACTGTATCAAGTGGGAAATGCCATCACGGACTTTATTAGCCACAACAACTTGGCAAAATCCTTTGACCTTCTCAATCTCAATCATATTCTTGATGGTCTGGAAGGCAAGGAAGGAGATCCAAGGGTCATCATTATGGGAAGCTGGCCAGATGACCATTAAAAACACAAAGATCTGTCCCTTTTACAGATGATCCATCAAACTGCATTTTAGAAATACCTATTGGCATCCACATGCCCACTGGTGGAGAGATTTTAAATCAACTTATGCTTAAAGAAGACTATTTATTTAGCCACAATAGGGTGGGATGCTCTACCTGACCCCATTGTTACAACCTCAAAACTTCACAGCTTCAACCTTAAATTGTCTTCCGTGAACCTCACCCCATTCCTAAGAGGTCCGTGCATAAGTGCATCAGCATGCCTACCATCCCTGTCCTACTGTCCATTTATTCGTACCCATTTCCTGTGTTCATGTCCATGTTTATACTTATACCTGTTATCTCGTACATGTTTGACCAACTAAAAAAATAAATAAAACAAAAGTTTCAGCCCAAGATCCCAGAAGATAGAACCTGTCACACCTGGGGCTTTGCCAAGCCTCACCTGTTCAGCCGCCTGAGCTTCTCCATAGCTTTCCAGAAAGTTGCCTTGGATGGCAGTCCCTACAATGGTCAACCCTTTCCCGGCTTTCAGTTGTGATGCGAATGTCAAGAGCCTGGGGTATTTCACATGCAAATCCTCATCCAGCTTCAGCAACACCAACAGTTGGGGTCTAAGAAGGAAGAAAAAGGAAGCGGATTTTGAGAGACAAGAGATCATGCCCTCCAACAGCAAACCAGAATAAATTAAGCCGCTCTGCAGAGGATTGGCCGTTTGGGCTGTTCCCAAAAGACTTTGAGATATTTCAGTGTTTTGCCCCCCACTGCCCGGCTCATTTTGACTCATTGCTATTTGCTTCACGCAGAAGGTTTGTCACAGCCAAAACCAATGCAAAGAAGTCACTGGTTTGATTTTTAAGTACACAGACACCACGAAAGGCGTCATATCAGTGTTGCAAATATTTGGAGATTCAGGCAATCCCCTTCCCATACTTATATTCTTACGATTTCAGAGTACCTATGTCAGAGAGTTTGCAGTATGACTACTATTAGGAGACAAACGCAACACACAGAGACTTAGACATTTAACAGTGGTTTATATACAACATACACCAAGGGTCGGCAACCTTAAACACTCAAAAGAGCCACAAAGGTCCTAATTGGAAGCCCCCCATTCAATTCTGGAGATGACCGGAAGTCTGGTTTCCCACACCATAGAGTCTCCTCCTAGCGCAGCCTCCTTTTTCCTCTGCTGACCAGAAGTCCGGTTCGCCCACCATGAAGTCTTCTCCTAGCGTAGCGTCCTTTTTCCTCTACCTGTCCTAATTGAAAGCCCTATCAATTGCAGAGCCAACTAGCAAAAGGGAGCCACAGCAGATGGATGAAAGAGCCACATGCAGCTCCGGAGCTGCAGGTTGCTGAACCCTGACATATACAGATATATACGTGGTAGCTAATACCTGACAAGTAATCTTCTTCTTAACCTTACACAGAGAACTTAGCAATGGATACTTGACACAAGGAGGGAGATACAGGAAGAGAGAGAAATACGCCCTCTCCCAGCTGCTTTATATAAACACCTCTTAAAGTGGTAAAGACTTTTGTGGACCCCTTCATAGTCTTAAACTGGCTATACCAGAGGTCTACAAAGTTGGCTCTTTTAAGACGGGTGGACTTCAACTCCCAGAATTATTTAATTCTGGGAGTTGAAGTCCACCCGTCTTAAAAGAGCCAACTTTGCAGACCCCTGGGCTATACCAATGCTGATTCATCTTCATTGCATCCGCCTTGCATTTCATAAGCTTAACAGTGGCATCAGCTTTACATTGGCTGGCCAGCTTTAAATCATCATTACCCTGGCAACCTCAAAGTTTAGCAACTGCAGAAAAAAACGGCCCTCAAACCGAAGTTGAGTATCTAATTTTGAATCACAAAGAAGTGGTGACGAAGTCAGGAAAGCATTGACTTCCCCATGGGGGAAAAAAAAAACCTACACAACCTTTACAATAAATTAAAAGAACCCACCGCCAGTTCTTGGTATGGGGAGGACCTTCTTCCAATCTCAGCAAAGCATACCGGGCAGCGCTTAGAGAGAGGCCCCGAATCCCATCGCCCCATTCCTTCTCTGCCCTAGTAAAAAAAAGAGAGCGTCAGAATGGTTGGAGAAGAACAGACAGAGCTGGCGGTGTTAAGTGCATCATCAGCTTAGAGTCATATAACTAATATCACTTATCTTACAGTGACATCTTCCGTTATTGCTTATTTAACTTGTTATTGGATTGTTCAATATTTCAATATATTGTTTTTATACCAATCGCCATATTCTATCATAGTACAACTAAAATATTAGTCATATATTATTACATTTAGCATACACGTGCATATCCATAACGAATTATCATTTTTCATTGTCATTTTCCTCAACTTCATCGAGGGCCGCATCGGGGTTGTACTTGACCTTGGGAGGTCTGGGGGTGGGGTGGCCAGTTTGATGTCACTCGTATTGGGGCCGCCTGTGGTGGCCGGTTTTCTGCTAGTGAAAACGGGCTCCCAAGCTCTGTTTTTGCTGAGACAGCCTCCTGCATGTGGCCTTCCTGAGCTCCATTTTCACTGGCAGAGGAACCACAGGCCGATCCTTCATTGTTTCCAGCGTGGCCCTGCGGGCTAGATCTAAGCATCCCATAGGCCGGATTTGGCCCCCGGGACTTAAGTTTGACACCCCTGGTCTGGATGGGACCAGTTGGGGCTTAAATGCCCAGTTTTACAATTCTATCCCTCCATCTACCTTACATCAAATTACTTTCATTCTAAGTTTACTTACCCTTGATACTCAATGTACTTGTAGATCATGCCAGCAATGAGCATGGCCACTAACGCATAATACCAGGAGGAGATGAACATCAGGGCAAGGCAGATACTCATCCCTAAGAAGGACAGGGCCCTAAGAAAATAAAACTCACAATGTTAATAGGTTACTAGGGCTCGTTCCAAACATACAAGTATTTTTTTGAAGAAGGACAGCTAGAAGGATGAGAAGATTCCAGAGAACCTTTGCTGGTGGCAACGCAAGATTCTGCAGTCTCTGTAACAGTTTATTTACGTATTCAGGTTGCAGATATTATCAATATGACACAATACAATACAATACAATACAATAGCAGAGTTGGAAGGGACCTTGGAGGTCACCTAGGCAGGAAACCCTATGCCATTTCAGACAAATGGCTATCCAACATGTGATTTTAAATTTTGTACTCTGTTTGTGTTTATTGTTTTTAATTTTCCTGTGCCCCGCCTCGAGTCCCTTTGGGGAGAGAGAGCGGGTTATAAATAAAATGTATTATTATTATTATTATTATTATTATTATTATTATTATTATTATTATTATTATTATTATTATTATTATTATTATTATTATTATTATTATTATTATTATAACATCTTCTTGAGGACTTGCAGTGTTGGGGCATTCACAACTTCTGGAGGCAACTCCTGTTCCACTGATTAATTGTTCTAACTGTCAGGAAATTTCTCCTCAGTTCTAAGTTGCTTCTCTCCTTGATTAGTTTCCACCCATTGCTTCTTGTTCTGCCCTCAGGTGCTTTGGAGAATAGCTTGACTCCTTCTTCTTTGTGGCAACCCCTGAGATATTGGAACACTGCTATCATGTCTCCCTTAGTCCTTCTTTTTATTAAACTAGACATACCCAGTTCCTGCAACCGTTCTTCATATGTTTTAGCCTCCAGTCCCCTGGATAAGGTATGAAATCAAGCCAGAGAAGCACAATAGGCTAATGCAGATTCGCAATAGGCACGCAGATTCTCCAAAAGTCTTCACCTGCTTCTCTCTCTCTCTCCCTCTCTCTCTCCTCTCTCTCTCTCTCTCTCTCTCTCTCTCTCTCTCTCTCTCTCTCTCTCTCTCTCTCTCTCTCTCTCTATATATATATATATATATATATATATATATATATATATATATATATATATATATATATATATATATATATATATATATATACTGTATTTTGTAAGGACTCTCTCTTTAAAGCAGGGGTCACCAACTTTTTGGACCTCAGGGACCATTAAATTCATAATTTTAAATCCCACGGACCATTGATATGATCTGCCTAATGATCGGCTGGGTGGGAGTAGCAAGGTGGTCATGGGACTGGGTGGGCGTGGCCAACTTGCCAGCCTCTACTCGTCACTCCTCGCCTGCCCGCTCGGGTTCCTTAGGGCCCCAACAGGAAACAGCCACCAGGTGAAGGAGTTGGCAAAACAGCTGCCCTCAGTTCAAATTGGAGCTGACCGAGGAGGCTTAGCAGAAGCACCTCACTGAGGACTACGAGCATAGGCTTTCCGAGCAGAGGGAGTGCAAGGCCAGGTGCCGGCGCCTGGAGGCTCACTGGGCTGAGATGGTCAGCCAGTTCCAGGCCAAGATGCAGTCCCACTGGAACAAAGCCCTCCAGCTCTTCGCCACAAGGGGCATTTCCCTCCAGCCTTCGCCCAAAGCCCCCCACCAGGAGGCTGAAGCCAGAATTTCTCCCCTCCTCTGATCTGGCCAAGGGGCCATAGTTTGAGGACCCCTGATTTAGTGCACCAGTGGTGCTTCCCTCCACCCTTCGCCCAAAGCCTCACACCAGGAGACTGAAGCAGACCCCAAGTCGGAATTTCTGCCCCTCTCCCACTGACACAAAAAGACCAGGAAGGGTGAGATTCTCTGCAGCAATACAAACGTTCATTGCACATATCCTGCCTAGGGGCTGTAGTTGGAGGACCCGATTTAGTGCAATATAAAAAATGCAAATAATTTTTCTGCACACCACTAAAATTTCCTTGGGGACCACCAGTGGTCCATGGATCACCCATTGATGACTGCTGGGCTTGGAGACATTTTCCAAGCACTTCTGGTTTCACAAATTCTCCAGTGTTTTGGGCTTTTGACTTGTAACATCTCATGATCATGAAGACCATTTTAGAACCAACTTTCCACACGTTCTACTACACTGTGAGCTATACAGAGCTTGCAGGTCTGCATATATTCTCCCCTTATTAGAGAGATTACCAGGGAGGGTAGACAATTTTGATCTGGACTTCCTCCTCCAGGACACGAACCCGGCTACTACGCATGCAGTGGCAAAATTCTGTGCTTCCGCAATGTCCATAAGAAAAAAATTGGTTATAGAAGGATAGTTGTGATCTTGTACCAATCATTTGGACATATCTCTAACAATTTCTGGACCATGGTTTTTACATACATACTTAACGCTTTTGCACCTAGGTAAACCAGCCAATGACCTGAACAAAGTGAGAACATGTATGCTACTTTCCACTTATTTATAATGCTGACATTTTAAAAATTATATCTTAAAGTTAGTACTTTTTAATATATGGTTAAATGTAACGTGTATTGCTGGTCTTTGATCGTAATAAAGATTTATTCTATTCTATTCTCATGATCATGAAGACCATTTTAGAAGCAACTTTCCTCCTAGCTCATTTACTAAAAAAAAAAAAAAAACATCCTCTTACCAGTGATAATACTTAAATCTGGGACGCCAGTTTGGAGTTCTTAAGAGAGTCTGCACCGCACAGGCCAGGTTGACAAACAGGTAGCACATTAGGAAAAACCTAATTTTGGTGGCAAAGAGGAACAAAGAGGAGAGGAATCAGTGCATGAAAGTTGGCAGTTGCCCATTTCTTCATTCTGAATTTCATTTGAACACCTTTTTGCTTTCTGGGATATCTTATTCCAGCAACTCCTGCTATACTACAGGGTGTAATCAAAAATGCCAAGGGTGGCAACAACAGTGTGATGAAAATTCCATTCATTTTTCATGGGTGATGCACTTAAAAAACCCAACAAAGTCTCAACCACATCCCTACGACCCATCTTGACTTTTGTTAACACACCCTGCTGATGTTCCTGACTTCCTGTGAAAAGAGATGCGAGACCGCCTCTTGCCCCATACATCCCTAAGACCGATACGCTCCCACAGAGAGGGCCTTGTCAGGGTGCCGTCGGCCGGACAATGCCGACTGGCGACACCCAGGGGGAGAGCCTTCTCTGTGGCGGGCCCTATCCTTTGGAACGACCTTCCCCCTGAACTTCGCACCATCTCCGACCTCCACCTCTTCCGCCGGTGCTTAAAGACACATCTGTTCCATCTAGCCGGCCTAGCGTAACCTCCACAATGACTTGTAGATAGTTTTAAATTTTGGGGATTTTAATTGGGTTTTAGCGCAGGATCTTCATTAATAAGTTTTTTAAATTTGTTATATGGTTTTGTATGTATTTTGATATGCCTGTGCGCTGCCCTGGGTCCGCTTGGAGAAGGGCGGGGTATACATTTAATAAAATCAAAATCAAATCAAATCAAAATGCAGGAAAAGAAAACCACAGAAGAATGAAAAAGTCTTCGGAGTGACCAAATATTAGTTCGAAGACGGTCGAAGGCAGCAATAATGAGCAATAACTACATGAGAAATAACTGCAGCAACAGACAAGACTCCTTGGGTTTAACAGTGATGCATCAGAATCAACGCTAGGTGGCAGTCGAAAATGGTCTTCTGCGATAGGTCCCCAAAAGAATAAAAACACACTTCTTACTTTGACTGCAACATTTTGGGGTACTTTTAAAGTGTATCCCAGGAAACACTCAGAAACATACTGAGAATGTCCCTAGTTGTTTCTTCAATATAACTGATGTTCCTTTGCAATTTGCCACTAGACCAAGTGACTCAGAACAGCTTATGTGCCACCGATATGAAGTCATATTTGAGATATTAAGTCATATTTGTCTTTAATAAAGCAAAGTCTAGTAATAAGATCTGAAATCTCACAGGGCTGCCACATCTCACGAACATCAAAGTTCTGGCTTGAGCTGTCGAGAGATTTTGTGTGGGAAGGCTGACATCTAATGAAATGTTGGCCTTCACTCAAGTTCTCTTGCCATTTTTAAATTCCAGTTTGTATTTTTTTTAAGCTACTGGCATCAAAAAGTTTCTTAGTGTTTATATCAAGTTTCTTCAGCTTAGATTCCTCCAGATGCATCACTGCAAGCCTTACAATTCTTTCTCCATAGGACCAGAAATGATAAAGAATGAGCAATCTTCCAGATGTCTATGGCGATTTTCAATCATCTAAGTCATGGTTGTCCCAAATATGCTTTTGGGAAAAAACTTACTTGTTTTTTCTTAAAGGTAAATATTCCCCTTGCACTTATGTGCTTAATCATTCCTGACTCTAGGGGGCAGTGATCATCTCCATTTCAAAGCCAAAGAACCAGCCCTGTCCATGTGGCCAGCATGACTCAACACCGAAGGTGCACGGAACGCTGTTCCCTTCCCACCAAAGGTGGTCCCTATTTTTCTTCTTGCATTTTTACATGCTTTCGAACTGCTAGGTTGGCAGAAGCTAGGACAAGTAACGGGAGCTCACTCTGTTACGCGGCACTGGGGATTCGAACCACTGAACTGCTGACCTTCTGATCGACAAGCTCAGAGTCTTAGCCATTGAGCCAATGCGAGCCCTTGTTTTTTTCTTATCCAAGGAAAAAAAGCAAGAAAGCCCAATTGTCTTTGGGATCAATCTCCTAGGTATCTTCTTGAAGTTGTGGACTCAATGGTCTGGTTGCCTATTCTGATCTTTAATTCCCATCATATTCCGAAACCTTAAGCTACATCGCCCCATAAAAACGTTTTGAGCTTCTCCAAGAGTGAAAGAAAAGAGAGGCGAGGTCAACCTCTTCCATCTCCACTCATCGGAGACAAAACTTTCAAAATTTTCAACAGCTCAAAGGAAAAGACTTCCATGGAATTACAAAGCTGGAAGGACGCATGGTGTGCTTGGTCAGAAAGCCAAAAGACACCCCCCCCCTATATCTAAAAAAGTAACATCATGCAAACTTACATAGAAAGAATTGGGGCCACCATGTCGAGGGAGGCAATCAGAATGCCAAGCTCGGCAATCAGGGCTGTGAGCAGAAGAGCCCACGTTGGTTCTCCATTCGCCTTTCCGTGGCCAAACACCTGTTTTTTTAAAAAAAAGTGGGGGGAGAAGGGAGGGGAGAGAGAAACAGAGACTGAAGAACAAAACTATTTTGTATGCCATCCTTTCATGATGAGCCACATGAGCACCGTTCATAAGGAACTGGTTGGGTTCATCTCCTGTTTGGTCAAAACAGTGGCTTCCTCCTCACTTCTGAGAGGAACATCTGTGTCCTCTAGACTTCATTTGGTACCGGAGTCAGATGAGAATTAGTTTCATACTCAGGAGTACGACAACTTCCCTCGGCTTCAGTTTCAGAAGTTATTGTCTCGGGGTCTTTAGCTCAGCCTCAGTGAAGGCTTAGTCTAGCGAAGCCACTTAAATCCAGCATATGGTGCTGGTGTTTTGACAGAAAATTGATCCAGATGACAGGGAAACAGCTTCTGATGGCAAGAGATCAGCATCTGTCTCCATTCACACAATGACTTCCAACACTGGACTCAGAGGTGGGTATTCAGCAGGTTCTGATCAGTTCCGGAGAACCGGTAGCGGAAATTTTGAGTAGTTCGGAGAACCGGCAAATACCACCTCTGGCTGGCCCTGCCCACATCTTTTCTCTGCCTCCCGAGTCCCAGCTGATTGGGAGGAAATGGGGATTTTACAGTATCCTTCCCCTGCCACGCCCACCCAGCCCCACCCACCAAGCCACGCCCACAGAATCGGTAGTAAAAAAAGATTGAATCCCACCACTGACTGGACTATCATATTTTTTCTCTCTTTCCCAGCCAGTTTAAGTATAGCTGGGATTCAGTACAAGTACTAGAAATTAAGCTCAGAACAAAAAGCTGTTGTAAGTCAGAAGGTCATAAGCTGTACAGAACCTATAACAGCTTCATGGAGATTGAGGTTGAAGTGCCTTCAAGTCACAACTGTCCCAAAGGTGCTTTTTCAGGAGGCAACTGGACCTTTTCTTTTGAAGACATTTCGCTTCTCATCCAAGAAGCTTCTTCAGCTCTGACAGGATAGTGGGGAATGGAGGGATTTATACTCCTTGCAGACAGCTGGTCATTTGCATCCTTTTTGAGGGTCATTGAGGCCACTTGGAGGTTTACCTGTGTCCTCAGGGTCACCTGAGCGATGCAAATGGTTCCTGTAGTCTGCAATCCTTCTCTGGAAATCCATTCCTACCTCCGCACCATTCAAAGGGTGTTCATCCCAAGTGGTATAGCTAAAAGCACCTTTGGGGCCACCATGACTTGGATGACTTGAGAATCTCTACAGACTTTTAAAGGAAAGACGGAGGGCAAAAGAAGAAGGGGACGACAGAGAAGGAAGTGGCTGGATGGAGTCACTGAGATGTTGACGTGAGCTTCAATGGACTCCAGAGGATGGTAGAGGACAGGAAGGCCTGGAGGAACATTATCCATGGGATCGCGATGGGTCAGGCACGACTTTGCAACCAACAACAACAGACTTTTAGCTATACAATTCGGGATGAGCACCCTTCAAATGGTGTGGGAGTAGGAATGGATTTCCCACCTTTCCTGAAACCTGGGGAGGGTGAAAAATGGCCGAATGGGCCAACCGGAAGTTCAGGAACAAACTTCCAGTTGGGCTGTTTTTCACCCTCCCAAAGGCTCCGGAGGCTTTCCTGGAGCCTGGGGAGGGCAAAAAAACTCCCCAAAGGGCAAACCGGAAGTTCATTAGAAAAAGGTTAGCCATCACTGCTCTAGTTTGATGCATCAAGTTATTCCAACTTTCTATCTTTAAAAAAAAAATATGGACTAACCCTGAGAAACGGAATAATGTTGTCTTTGGCAATTGCTTGAAGGAGACGCGGAGCTCCAGTGAGGCTCTGCAATCCTGCCCCACAGGTAGAGAAGAAGGATCCGATCACGATGACCCACGGCGTGGGCCAAGCCAGCGTGCCCACCACTATGTTCTTGTTCACGGCATCACCGTACCTGGGAGGAGGAGGAGGAGGAGGAGGAGGAGGAGGAGGAGGAGGAGGAGGAGGAGGAGGAGGAGAGAATTTGTCATCTGAAAAGAGACTGGAAGTTGTTTCGTGTTTCCATCTGATTTTCAATTATTTTTCCAAGGACAATTCAAGTTACTCTTCACCTCAAGCAGGGGATTTCAAACTTTTTCAGACCATGAAACATGTTAGCACCAAAAATAATCCCAAAAACTTTTAGTCACATATACATACACAACCTACATCCATCCATCTATCCCTCCATTTCTATGCCTCCATATCTATCTATCTATCTATCTATCTATCTATCTATCTATCTATCTATCTATCTATCTATCTATCATCTATCCATCCATCCATCCATCCATCCATCCATCCATCCATCCATCCATCCATCCATCCATCCATCCACATCCATCTATCTCCATCCATCTCTATCTATCTCCATCCATCTCTATCTATCTCCATCCATCCATCCATCCACATCCATCTATCTCCATCCATACAACCATCTCCATCTCCATCCATCCATCCATCCATCCATCCATCCATCCACATCTATCTATCTATCCATCCATCCATCCATCCATCCATCCATCCATCCACATCCATCTATCTCCACCCATACAACCATCTCCATCCATCCATCTCTATCTATCTCCATCCATCCATCCATCCATCCATCCACATCCATCTATCTATCTATCTATCTATCTATCTATCTATCTATCTATCTATCTATCTATCTATCTATCTATCTATCTATCTATCTATCATCTATCTATCATCTATCTATCTATTTATCTATCCATCCATCCATCCATCCACATCCATCTATCTCCATCCATACAACCATCTCCATCCATCCATCCATCCATCCATCCATCCATCCATCCATCCACATCTATCTATCTATCTATCTATCTATCTGTCTGTCTGTCTGTCTGTCTGTCTGTCTGTCTGTCCGTCCGTCCGTCCGTCCGTCCGTCCGTCCGTCCGTCCGTCCGTCCATCCATCCATCCATCCATCCATCCATCCACATCCTGCCTTATGAGAAATGTAGTCCCATGGCATGTGATCATCTCTATATTTCTGATTGGCCACTGGGGCATTCTGCCTGCGAGCAAAACAAGTCGGTCATTTTAAATGCCATTGTGAACCAGAGAAGCAACGTGTGTGCCTTCGCTCAACAGGGGAGCCAATTCATCATCTTTTTACACCACGTGATGGGACAGATTATGGAAAGTCAGAAGTATTTTAACACTGAACTGTAAATTTTCTTATTAGGAATGCTTGATAATCAACTTGATCCGAATGTGATTCCTAAAGCATGGAGTTAACCTACAGCACTCAAGGCAGAACAGTAAGGAGAGAGACTAGAAAACTGCCTTAAAAAAAAAAAGAAGGAAAAGTAAAGTTTTAGAGCCATTCGTGAGCATTTTTAAAAGTCTGCATGAAATCATGCTCCGCGTATAATAGTCCTTTTTTAGGAAAAAAAACACATTCCATGTAGGTTGATCAAAAAGAAAAATCAGACATCTGTACTGGAAAGGAAAGTAGCAATAGCAATCAGAGAGAAAAAAATGACTCCCTTCCTTGAGAGGAAAATCTGGAATAATTACTTACTTATCTCGAAGAATAATGCCTTCAATGCAAGCTCCAAACAACAAGACACAGCTGAAATCTGTGAGGTTAATCAAGGTTAAGGAAGCCAGAATTTTGATGCAATGGATTCCTAAAGGTAAAGGGTCCACTCGCACGTATGTGCTACTTACTCCCGACTCTAGGGGGCGGCGCTCATCTCTATTTCAAAGCCGAAGAGCCAGCGCTGTCCAAAGACATCTCCATGGTCATGTGGCCGGCATGACTAAATGGCATGGAACGCTGTTACTTTCCCACCAAAGGTGGTTCCTATTTCTCTACTTGCATTTTTTACGTGCTTTCAAACTCCTAGCTTAGCAGAAGTTGGGACAAGGAACAGGAGCTCACTCCCTTATGCGGCACTAGGGATTCGAACCGCCAAACTGCTGACCTTCCTGATCGACAAGCTCAGCATCCTAGCCTCTGAGCCACTGTGTCCCCCTACATTTATAGTAAGCAGCCATAAATATCTCTTCTTCTTCTTAAATTCATGTTTTATTTGCGGTTTTCTTTTAATAGTCCTCTCATCTTCTGCTAAGTCACAAAAATAATCAGACTCTGCCAATTCAATTTGCAAAGGAAAATAGCAGTGGTCAGGACAGCACAAAGGTCATCTTGATAATTTCTAAGAGGATGTCATTCTTCTTCTTGTCACACTTGTTCATGTGTTTTGTACAGAAGAAAGAGGTTGAGAAAGTGAAAAATATGTGGAATAACCCTGATGAGTGCTTAACTTTTATATCTTTGAGAGGGGCAAGAAATAGAATAGAAAAGAAAATAGAACAGAACAGAACAGAATAGAATAGAAACTAGTGGAATAAAATAGAATAGAGAATAGAATAGAGAATAGAATAGAGAATAGAATAGAATAGAATAGAAACTAGTGGAATAAAATAGAATAGAGAATAGAATAGAGAATAGAATAGAGAATAGAATAGAATAGAATAGAATAGAAACAGAAACTAGAGTGGAATAAAATAGAATAGAGAATAGAATAGAATAGAAACAAAACTAGAGTGGAATAAAATAGAATAGAGAATAGAATAGAAACAAAACTAGAGTGGAATAAAATAGAATAGAGAATAGAATAGAATAGAGAATAGAATAGAATAGAATAGAATAGAATATAGATAATAGAATAGAATAGAATAGAATATAGATAATAGAATAGAATAGAATATAGAAAATAGAATAGAATAGAATAGAATAGAATAGAATAGAATAGAATATAGAAAATAGAATAGAATAGAATATAGAAAATAGAATAGAATAGAAACTAGAGTGGAATAAAATAGAATAGAGAATAGAATAGAATAGAATATAGAAAATAGAATAGAATAGAGAATGGAATGGAATAAAATAGAATACAGAGTAGAGTAGAGTAGAGTAGAGTAGAGCAGAGCAGAGCAGAGTAGAGTAGAGTAGAGCAGAGCAGAGCAGAGCAGAGCAGAGCAGAACACAGAATGGAATGGAATGGAATAGAATAAAATTCTTTATTGGCCAAGTGTGATTGGACACTCAAGGAATTTGTCTTGCGTGCAGATGCTCTCAGTGTACATAAAGACAAGATACAGTCGTCAAGAATCATAAGGCATAAATTAAAAAGTTTTGGCAGCAATTAGAAAAAATGATGGGTGAAATGATGAAAAGAATAATAATATTGAGATCAGAAAATATATTGTTATTGATAATTAATGAACCTGAGTTAACAAAACATGAGAAAGAATTGATTAGAATTATGATTATAATGGGTAGGATTGTAATAGCAAGATATTGGAAAATAGAGGTAAATATTAAAATAGAAGAATGGTTCTGTGAAATGTGGAAATTAGCCTTAAATGATAAAATGACGTGTGATATTAAATTCAGAGAGGGGGTTTATAAAAAAGATATCTTTTGGAAGACTTGGAAGCCATTTGTGGACTATGCACTTGGAACTTTGGATGCCTTGACGCCTGTACCTAGAGAACGTGGATTTTGGAGATCTTAAAGATAACAGAAGACACTTGAAACCAACTCTTCCTTTTGTCTTGTATAGCACTGGGTGAAATATTGTAAAATATTATAAAAATTTCAATTAAAAAAAAAAGAATCATAAGGCACAGCACTTAATGATAGTCATAGGGTACAAATAAGCAATCAGGAAACAATCAATATATCAATATAAATCTTAAGGATACATACAGTAAATACCTTGAAGGTACAAGAACCGGTAAATGAAAAGCATACCTACAACAAAACACCATGCCTTGTTTATTTCAAGGGAACCTTCATGGCTATTCTAACCTTCTCTTTCCTTTCCAAGATCCATAGAGTCAGGGCAGATATTATTGGTCAGAGGAAACAGTCTGATCCCCAAAATGAAGCTTCTGAAGTACTCAAAACCATAGCATGTACATTCCTATGTTTAAAGGATACAGACAAGAGATGTGGTGGCGATAGCCAGAATGGTTCCCACCGGAATAGATCTCTGAGCATCCTTGAGGTCACCTGATCGGTTGGAGCCGGCCATGATGCCTTAAAAGGAAAGCAGAAAGACAGATAGGACTGATACTTCCCACCCAAAAAACCCCATCCCACAACACACCAAAATACAGCCAGAGACTCCATCTGTATCTCCTCACCAGTCACCGAGGGGAAGAAGATTCCCACAAGGACAGTGAAAGAAGTCGCTATGTCCGCGTACACATACAGGTGGAGATTGTTCTTATTTCCAGCTACGTCAGCAGAAGGGGAGTTCGCCTTTTCCAGGATCTCGCCTTTCTCCAAGTAATTGCTCCACACATTATCTGAGGTGGTGGAAACAAGACTCATCAGGAACAAATGAAAATAAATAAATAAATAAACAAAAACAGCTCGCTAGGTTTACTAAGCACTATGCAAAGTTATACATAGGGCTAAACTTAGCCAAGAAAAAGTTGGTCTCCTTAGGGGTCCAGAAATGAGAACATTCTTGACCAAGCAGAATAGCTAACAACTCTGGTAGATTCCATACTTGAAAACATTAAAAATCTGACAAGTCACAACGGGAGATAAGGCAATCAAGATAGCTGTTATAACAACAGGAAGTTCCTCCCATTATGCATACGTCAGGGATCTAATGAAGACATCAAACAGGAAGTTCCTCCTGTTCTGTATAAATCAGGGACCTTCAAACTTGGCAACTTTAAGACTTATGGTCTTCATTTATGGAGTTCATGCTGGCTGGTGACTTCTGGGAGTTGAAGTCCAGAAGGCTTAAAGCAGGGGTGTCCAGACTTGGGAACTTTAAGACTTGTGGACTTCAACTCCAAGAATTCCCCAGCCAGCGACTTAAAGTTGCCGAGATTGAAAAACCGTGGTTTACACCAACTAGCAGGACCTCTTCAAGGTTTCAGACTCAATTCCCCCCACCCCCCATACAGCTGCAACAGGTCCTCCATAAAAGTCCAGAATATGGAATTGGTGATATGCCAACCTTGAGGTGTTAATCGATGCTTTTATTTATTGATTGATTGATTGATTTGATTTGATTTGATTTATATACCGCTCCTATCTCCATCAAGATGGACTCAGGGCGGTGCACAGGAAATTAAAAATCACCAACAAATAACAATAAATACAATGACAATATTTAAAATGAATTAAATTAAATAACCTGTGCTAAAAATATTCCCATTAATAAAATTCTAAAATCCATTCCCTGATTTGCTAAAATTATGTCGCATCTGAGCTCTAAGCTCTAAGCTAGACTAGCTTGATGGAAAAGATACGTCTTAAGTGAGCGGCGAAAGAGGGGAAGGTCCGTGATAGTACGAAGTTCGGGGGGTAGGTCGTTCCAGAGGGCTGGCCCTGCCACAGAGAAGGCCCTTCCCCTGGGCACCGCTAGCCGGCATTGACCGGCGGTCGGCACCCTGAGGAGGCCCTCTCTTTGGGAGCGGATCGGTCGGTGGGAGGTGTGTGGCAGGAGACGGTCCCGCAAATAACTAGGCCCCGTGCCATGGAGCGATTTAAAGATGGTGACAAGCACCTTGAAGCGCACCCGGAAGGCCACTGGCAGCCAGTGCAGCTCGCGCAGGAGAGGTGTTACGAGGGAGCATCGTGAAGCTCCCAAAATCCCCCGCGCGGCCGCATTCTGCACTAACTGGAGCCTCTGGATGCACCTCAAGGGGAGCCCCATGTAGAGAGCATTACAATAGTCTAGGCGGGACGTAACGAGCGCTTCAGTGACAGTGCGGAGGGCGTCCCGGTCAAGAAAGGGGCGCAACTGGCGTACCAGGTGCTCTTACTTCCTTCGTCCCCAATTTATGCCATGGTGCTTAAGATTACCTTTCAAAATTCCACTTGCCACTCCTGGGATACCAACAATCTCGGTCACGTTGTTTAAATGAAAATATTCATCGCAGTGGCCGGAGGTTGTGTTGTAACCCGGGCAAAAGAGGTTGGTGAGCTTGGTGGGCACCGTCACATTGTTGATCACTGTCGTTTTGGCACAAATATCAAACTGGTCCCTTGAAAGAGTCCGATTGCCCAGCATGCACACCCTAAGGGGGAAAAAAGGACATCAACGTTTTGATTGCGTGAAGGTTTACACATTTCTATTCAAATATTCCCACCTCACTACCCCAACTTTTCTCAAAAAGCTGCCAAAAACGGTTCATTAAAAATATGCAAGGATATATCTTTGTTTCTAATCTTCCTAGACCTCCTTTTGATTAACACCATGAAGTAAAGATAAAGGTTTCCCTCACACATATGGGCTAGTCGTTCCCGACTCTAGGGGGCGGTGCTCATCTCCGTTTCAAAGCCGAAGAGCCAGCGCTGTCCGAAGACGTCTCCGTGGTCATGTGGCCGGCATGACTAAACGCTGAAGGAGCACGGAACGCTGTTCCCTTCCCACCAAAGGTGGTTCCTGTTTTCCTACTTGCATTTTTACCTGTTTTCGAACTGCTAGGTTGGCAGAAGCTGAGACAAGTAACAGGAGCTCACTCCATTGCAAGGCACTAGGGATTCAAGCCACCAAACTGCCGACGTTTCTGATCAACAAGCTCAGGGGTTTAACCAGTGAGCCACCTCGTCCTCTAAACACCACAAAGGTTGCAGGAATAAGACTAAATCCAGCATCTGGCTTTCCAAAATAAGCAGCCAGCCGTGTTAAACCGAGGGTGAAAACAGCAACATTTGCTGATACACGAAAGGAAACTTTTCGCTCAGCTCTTAGCTAAATTTATCCCCTTAATCAGTTTTCAGAGGAAGATTCCAAGTTCTAATATTAGCAATGAGGGATGGGGGGAGAAAAAAACCTTCTACCCTTTTTCTTGTTTTTACAAGTTGCATTCTTTTCCATTAAAGTTCCAATTTTGGTTTAGGAATTCCAACATTTCTTTCTATTCCAACCCAAAGTTATAAACTTGGAGATATAAATACAAGAAGATATATTAAGACACAGAGGAGGAAATATAAAGATTAAACAGATGACAGACTGTATTTTCCATTCTTATAACGTAAAAGTAAAGGTTCCCTTTGCACATATGTGCTAATCGTTCCTGACTCTAGGGGGCAGTGCTCCTCTCTGTTTCAAAGCTGAAGAGCCAGCGCTGTCTGAAGACATCTCTGTGGTCATGTGACCAGCATGATTAAATACCAAAGGCAGATGGAACACTGTTACCTTCTCACCAAAGATGGTTCCTATTTTTCTATTTGCATTTTTACATGCTTTTGAACAACTAGGTTGGCAGAAGCTGGGGCAGGTAACGGGAGCTCACGCAGTTATGCGGCACTAGGGATTCGAACGGCTGACCTTTCTGATCGACAAGACCTCCCCAAGTACTTCTACTTACGGGAAAAAAGGTGGACTGAAGATGGATTTAATTGACCCAGCATAGATGGATAAGATGGAAATGATGACACAAGCCAAAAAGAGTGAAGCAAACTTGTTCACATATTTTACACCCACAAAGACCACAAGAGCCATGAAGCTGAGAAATAAGGTCCCATAGACTCGCATGTTATTCAGTGTGGCATTGGAAGTATCATGGGCCCCAGTGGAATGGAAGATGGCGGCCTGCGGAGCAATATATGTCTGAAAAGAGTAAGAACATGACTTTAGTGTTGGCAACAAAACAAGCTGTGCAAGACACACATTGGGAAGTCAAGAGGTACACAACATCCAGAAGTTAAATCAGATACCACGGCTCCTCCCCTCCAATTACGCCAGCCACTAGGTGATTTGAGATGGTAGCTTTCAGAATTTCAACCAAGGCGACTTCTGAACCATGCTGGGAAACCTGAGAACAATCATCTTAACACGGTGCTCTTCAACCTCACCAAATTTAATGTATGCGGACTTCAACTCCTAAAATTCCCCAGGCAGTTGAAGAATTCTGGGATCTGAAGTCCACACATCTTTACAATTGCTGTGGTTGAGAAGCACTGTGCTAATGTATCTGAAAAGCTACTGCTAAGGGAATTCTTCAATGGAGATGCCTTTGCACAACCGATAGACCCTTAAAAGGAGAAGATATGTTGTAGAATTCCATGTTTACTTCTTAAATTCCTCCCATGCTAACTGAACTGGGATTATGTTCCATTCAATTTAGAGGATCTTACTTTGCAATAAAATGACATATCATCATCATCATCATCATCATCATCACCACCAACACTTACAATGTACCTATATTTTGTGAGACATTAAGTGACAAGAAACTACAATTTATTTTAAAATATAATTGACATGCTTTGCTACGAAACGATGTGATTGGGCTTGATAAATTGACATTAAAGCTTGAAAATTCATGAGTAGTTTAAAAAGGCACCGTATTATTTCCTTAGAGAAAGTAAACTAAGTTTCTGTTACAGATTAAGACATTATTGTAAGTTTAACAGCAATAAAATAGATGGTTTTAAGCCCTTGAATCTCACCAGCACCCAGCTGCAACTGGCAGTTGGAGCAGAGTTCTTTTCATGTGGGGAGGGGGAGGAGAATGTGTAACTCCTTAGCATCCAAATGTGTTAATATAATATTGTATAAGAAATACTAAGGATCTGATGGCCGTTTTGACAAATCCTTTCTTAGTGAGCATCTAGAAGCCAAGAGGAACATAAGTATTGGATTGGATTGGATTGGATTGGATAAGTGCCAAATTTCAAGTTTGTAGACTTTATGGTGCTGAAGATTTCATGATGAGTGAGTGATACTTGGCTTTTATATATATATAAAGATATGATATAAAAAATCAGAAAGGAAATTATTGCAAGAGGTTCTCCAATTCTGATGGAGGACAAAACTTGCCCTCCAAGTTTCTACATTTTGAGGGATTTTTTTTTTTTACTGCCACTAAATCCTATGATCAAAGCCAAGGAGGCAAAAAATCTGCTTCCTGCTTCTCCTTGTTGGCCTCAGATCGGCACTGCAAAAAATCTAAGAGACATCTACTCTTTAAAATGATCAGCACAAAGTCTATCCCAGGCAGTAACACCAAGACATGTTACTCCACTCTGCGAATCCTAACATTTTGATGCATAATATCCATAAAACAGAGAAGGGAAAATTACAGCGTTCACCAGCTTCAGTCAGAATGATCCAGCATAGCGGGGAGTAAAATATGATGGGAGATGGAACCTTAATAAAAACCACAGAATGATCAGTGGCCTTTCCTTGCTATGTGAGCACGACCAAGAACAGCAATGTCAGGCCAGGTAGTGCTTTGAAGTTTTAAGGAAACAGATGCTTCAATTAGAAGAAGCAATAATGGAACCATCTCCACCATCCTCTTTACATGTTCATTGGGTAATTCTAATACACTGTGACTTCTCTGGCAATATATTTGGTGACTACTTACTAGTAGGATCTCAATGGCACCCAGGATGTACATAGCACCTGCAAATGTTGTTCCCAAGTAGAAACACAGTCCCACCGCACCTCCAAATTCAGGACCCAGTGATCTTGAGATCATGAAGTAGGAACCACCAGCTACCAAACAAAAATACAAACAAAAGTGGAACTTTTTATTTAAGCAAATCAAGTAAACAAATATCTAACATGAGGATGCTCACCAGGGCACGGGAAGTTCTAGTTCCCTACCTTAGCCATGAAAGCCAGTTCACCAGGAGATGGGGAGTTCTAGTCCTACCTTAGGCGTGAAAACTGGTTGGGTGGACTTTGGGCAAATCACCACGAGATGGTGAATTCTGGTCCCACCTTAGCTGTAAAAGCCGGATGGGTGACTTTGGGCCAATCACCAGGAGATGGGGAATTCTAGTCCCACCTTAGCTGTGAAAGCTGGTTGGGTGACTTTGGACCACTCATCAGGAGATGGGGAGTTCTAATCCCACCTTAGCCATGAAAACCAGTTGGTTGACTTTGAGCCAATCATCAAGAGATGGGGAGTTCTAGTCCCACCTTAGGCTTGAAAGCTGGTTGGGTGACCTTGGGCCAATCACCAGAAGATAGGAAGTTCTAGTCCCACCTTAGCTGTAAAAGCCGGTTGGTGACTTTGGGCCAATCACCAGGAGATGGGGAGTTCTAGTCTCGCCTCACCCATGAAAGCCAGCTGGGTGACTTTGGGCCAGGCCTCTCTCTCAACCCAACCCACCTCATAGGGTTGTTGTTGTGGCAATAACAGAAGGAGGAAAGCATGTTGGGTAAGTTTGCCACCTTGAGTTATTTGTAAAAATAATAAAGATGAGATAGAAATACACATTAAAAAAATATATATACGACTTTCACAGCTAAGAGAAGCAGAATTTTTTTTCTGAAAAACTAAATGCCAGGATGTTAACAGGCTACTACAAAAACTGACTCTGAAAGCCTGCTTTGTATAATGCTGGGAAAAGTGGATAGCAAGGAAAGAAAAGGAAAAACAGAAGCAGAGTGAATGAACTCAGAGCACTGGTGGGTATACCTGATGAAAGATCTAAAGGACCAGGTTGGTAATAGCAATAGCAGTTAGACTTATATACAGCTTCACAGTGCTTTACAAGCCCTCTCGAAGCGGTTTACAGAGTCAGCCTCTTGCCCCCAACAATCTGGGTCCTCATTTTACCAACCCCGGAAGGATGGAAGGCTGAGTCAACCTTGAACCGGTCAGGATCGAACTTCTGAAAGTGGGCAAAGTTAGCCTGCAGTACTACATTCTAACCACTGCACCACCACATCTCTGCTCTGGAGGAAATCTATCTAGGTCAGGGGTCTGCAAAGACAGCTCTTTTAAGACTGGTGGACTTAAAAGAGCCGACTTTGCAGACCCCTGATCCAGGTAGTTGACCAGCTTGACAGCAATTCATTCATTCATTCATTCATTCATTCATTCATTCATTCATTCATCTTTTCCCCCACTGGGTCTGAACTTCAAAAATTGTAATCATGACAAATAAATCACAATGTACCTGGAACTACACCATTGGTTGCAATTGCGCTCATCGATATAGCTGTCAGCATGGTCTGTGAATGAGAATAACCAAGTTTAAATGTAATATGAATGCAAGAATCAAATTCACATTTAAATACACATGTGTGCAAAGGGATGTAACCAAATCTTTTAGCTGTTTTGTCTTTCCAACCGAAAAGAATGTTATTATATAAGGGGTTTGGGATTCTGGAGTCTCCATCCAACAGAAGGATAAATCTCTGAAAATTTAACAAAACAAGACCAAATTTGGTGCAGATTAAAAAAAAAAGTCACACATTTTTCATTATTACAGAGAATTCTAGCAATTTTAGGGGTCAACAGATGCTTCCTTCACTGATGAGATTACTTAGTTTGTGGAATGAAACATCTCCAACACAACAACCAAGCTTAGAGACAACCAAGGACCCCACAGTTCAAGCCTGACCTACAATGCTTCCTCCACTTGCATCAAATGGGCCTATTTTAATGGAACGGAAAAAGCACAGAAGTAGAAGAGTGTGCCAATGGAAGATCAAATTCAGTCTTTAGATATAGAATTCCTTGATTCGAAGTCCATGTTTATCCAACCAATTTGTTGAGTCCTAGTTTCCATGTCGCAAGCCTTGGGGTTTCTAATTTTTCAAAAAAGGAAAATATAGGGTAGAAGTCCACCCAGCTGGAATCTGTCCAGTCATAAATTTGGACATTGAGATATGTCAATCGGGAAGGTTCTGGATAAAAAGTCATAGCGTGGTTGGAAGACAAGAAAGTAGGTGGCATCTAAAGGATGTTTGTCCCATATACTCACACAACAGCAGCAGATTAAGACAATTAGGAACGCCTGGAAGACACCTGCTGTTCCCACTATCCACGTCAGCCGAAGGAAAAGGATGACCCCAAAGATGTTTTGCATGCACGGCAGGTAGACGCCCATCAAGGTACCCATACTGGGAGACTGAAAAAGAGAAGAAATCATCTCAACAAAGTCGCACGATGGATGGACTCTGTGGCCCAAGCACCATTCTCCTCTCTTCAGGGATGCCTCCTGGCCGGGCAGTCATCTTCTGTGACAAAAAGTAACTCTCTACATCCAAAGCCTGTCCTTCTAAAAGTCGCCTGTAAGCCAAGGGATTGGTTACGATTCATGGATTTCCATCAGTCTTTTTGCCCATCTAAATCAAAGGCCCCCTTCCAGATTTAAAAATTCTAAAATGAAATTACTTATGAATAATAACTACTTTAGAGATGCACAGAATTTATGAACGCCCGGTTAGCATGTTTTCTAGATGATACAATTCAGAGTGGACTGTTGATTTTTAAATTTATATTTTCTTTTTTCTTCTCTCTGTTGGTTTTATAAACAGAATGCCACTACATAGGTATACTTTATATATAAAAGGATGTTAAAATAATTAGTAAGACAAAGACCGAGATATAAGAATTGTAACAATCTGATATGAAAAATAAGTGATACTATTGAAGAAACTTATAGAAATTAGTGATAAATTAATAGATTCTTAAAAATTGGTAACTCATAATGGAAGATGGCTTTCTGATGTGCTCTGATGGGGCTTTCTGTGAAATTTGTACCATTTGTGTTTATGAAAAAATAATTCAAACTATTACTAACAAAAAATAAATCAAAGGCCCCCAACCTTTGGAATGGTTCCATGGATTTCCCATGGACCAGAGCAGGGCGTGGTTTCGCGTGCCACCTGCATCCCACGGATGGGACTTCACTTGTTTGCGGGCCACGGTTTCTGGCATGCCACGGCCCAGTGTCGGTCCACGGATTGGGTGTTCGGGACCCCTGATTGGTTGGGCCTTGCAAAGTATAATCCACACAAAGACAAACTGAACCCCAAAACTGAAGAAAGTTACATACCTTTGAAACTTTCGTTCTTGAGCCTTCGGCATTTTCGGCTTCTTCGTGTTCCTTGGCTCCCTGAGTGAGATTTGTGTAGCTGACCAACTTGCCCAATAAAGAAGACACCTTCGGACGAATATCCAGTTCTTCCTACAAAGGGAAATGTGCAAGAATGCATTGGCCAAACGGGTGCAGTAGAGTTTTAGCATCTTGGTCCTGGAAATGCTTTCTCTGTGTGCTTCAACTCTTGCATGGTGCTGAAGGGTGGCCTAAAAGCAACCTACCCCCATGGCACTAGCTCAGCGTCCTTTCTTGGCAATTTCCAGCAACATGGGCAGAACCAAAACCAAAAGATGAGGGAGATGGACCTCCCATAGGAAGAGGGACATTCCTGGTTGCCACCAAGCCAACTCTGGAAAGGCTGACTCAGCAAGCAGGCCTGCTGAGCCAATGGCAGCATCTCTCTGTAGCCATCTCTATGGAAACAAGTTCACAAAATGGACCATCCCGCTGCAACCCACAAAATAGCCTAGCTGCATAACATCTTCTTGGTGTTTTTTTTTAAAGGCCATGAGACAGGATAGAGATATAATTTGAGAGAGGGAATTATCCTAAATGTGGGCACTTTTCTAGCATCCTAGTTGGCCAGCCAGGAAAAGCAATGAGAACATTCATCCTAAGGTTTTAAAAAATTTTTAATTCTATAAATGCATTCATATCTACGAATCGTTTCATTTATTTTTATTTCTCGTCAGTACAATAGGCAGCATGGGTATCAATTTTTAAATGTGATCCATTACCCCACCAAATGGTTGCACTTCTGTACTTTGCAAACAGGACCTTCAGGGAAAAAAAATATTATAACATATTGCTGAAAACATCCTTAGGATGGGTTGATTATTTTTAAAGGCAGGGATGACCATCAAATCGGTGTATCTATGACTGCCATGGTAAACTAGTTCCTTGTGCTGAGTCAATTTTTTTAGGAAATGTAAAAAAAAATTCAATCATGGATTTCTACGGGGGCTGCCACAAAGAAGAGGGAGTCAAGCTATTCTCTAAAGCACATGAGGGTAGGACAAGAAGCAATGGATGGAAACCAATCAAGGAGAGAAGCAACTTAGAACTAAGGAGAAATTTCCTGCAAGTTAGAACTATTAATCATGGAACAACTTGTCTCCAGAAGTTGTGAATGCTCCAACAGTGCTATTTTTTAAGAAGTGACTGGATAACCATTTGTCTGAAGTGGTGTAGGGTCTCTTGCCTAAGCAGGGCGTTGGACTAGAAGATTGCCAAGGTCCCTTCCAACTCCTATTCTATTCTATTCTATTCTAGATTTATTCCCAACATTCCTCGTGATTTAGATCTTTGGTCCATTTAAGTGAGTAGAGCAGTGTTTCTCGACCTTGACAACTTTAAGATATGTGGACTTCAACTCCCAGAATTCTGCCCTAGAGTCATGGATCCTGTCCAATAGAGCAGCTTCCATAAACAAGGAGCTTGCTGTCCTTCCATATTAAGCTACCTCCCCATCCTCCTCTCCCAGCCAGCTAGAACTGCACTGCCAAGATAACATCAAGAGTCAAATCCCAAACCTGTGAGTAGCCATCTTCCCAGGAGTTATTGTAAGACATGCTCATCTCCTCCCATGGATAACCCAATTCTCTTTTCTGAGCTCGTATCCAGGCATCGATTCTCTACTATGATGCGAACCAAAGTTCCATAGCAAGCACTGGAACAGTGTTGCTCAACCTTGGCAACTTGAAGATGGGTGTAGGTTAACTCCCAGAATCCCCCAGCCAGCTGGGAGGTGAAGTGCTTTGATCTTCAACTTGCCAAGCTTGAGAAAGACTGTCCTAGAGACAAAAACAAGACAAAGGAAATATAGCACTAAGATACAGTCTAACTTCTTCTCAGAGGTGGGATTCAGCAGGTTCTGACCAGTTCTGGAGAACCAATAGTGGAAATTTTGAGTAGTTCGGAGAACCGGTAAATGCCACCTCTGGCAGGCTGCGCCCGATCTATTCTCTGCCTCCTGAGTCCCTACTAATCGGAAGGGAATGGGGACCACCAAGCCATGCCCACAGAACCGGTAGTAAAAAAATATTGAATCCTACTACTGCTACATCTACAAATTACCTACAGATACAACCTTAAAGCTGATTGATTCACAGATAACACTACTGCATCCTTTTAAAATGACATTGTATACTTTGAAAATTTTCTAGACTTGTTTTCAAGGGATTACAATCAAATCAATACATTTAGGACTGCCATGGTAAATTAATTCCTTCCGCTGAGTCAATTTTTTTTTAAAGAAAAATTTGGTCATTTATTCTACTGCAGATTTATAGCTGAAAATTCCTCATTTTGCAATATAAAAATATTAATTTTTCATATGTAGCTGCCAGGAGACCATGAGTTCTGGCCTCGCCTTAGACACGAAACCAGCTGAGTGACCTTGAGCCAATCACTTTGTCTCAGCCCTAGGAAATAGGCAATGGCAAACGATTCTGAAAAATCTTGGCAACAGAACTGCAGAACTGTCTAAGCTCAAAGAATTGGATCAGAAGAAGAAAAAGCAACTAGCAGAGAACCAACTGTACAAGTTTCCACATAATATTTAAAGGTAGTCATGCATAGAACACATTATAGTAATGATTACTACCAAGTAATGGTAAGAACACAAGAGTCGTGCAATGTGGCCTAGAGGTGGGGCTCTCGCCTCACAATCAGGAGGCTATGAGTTCAATCCTCGGTAGAGGCAGATATTTCTCTCTCTGGGCAAAATGAGAATATGTCTGCTGAACAAAACTCTGGATTGGTGACAGGAAAGGAATCTGGCCAGTAAACCCTCTGGCTAGCTTCATTCAATTGCCCAAGACTCCACCCCACAAGGGATTACAGGGTCTTTAAAAGACGATGATGAATGATAAGAACGTGAGTTACAAAATACTTCCTAATTTAGATCAATATATTTTTTCTTTTAGATCAAACTTTTCCTGAACAAAAACATTTATTATGGATGATGAGAGTCTCTGCACATCTTTGTGTGATTAGGTAACAAACTGAAGGCACGAGGGGGGAAAAGCTCTATGGTTTGAAGCGAGCCAGAACCTCCTTAATGTCCTTCAAAACTCCACTTGTTGGACAAGCGCCAAAATGAGCATTCCGGAAAGCTGAAAAATTGACCCGCCCCCCCACCCCCCAAATATGAAATTTCAAGCATCGTTACCTCAAATAAGGCCAAGTTTCGGTCGTAGTAATCTCCTTTGCCTGGATCCGAGCTGTTGAGGAAGGGGCAATTCTCTTTATGGTTGCCATGTCCTGTAGAAAGAAAAATACGGGTGGACGTCATTTCAGGAAGGAGGTGGTCAGATTTCCTAAAAATGCCATACTTGATTCATAAGTATCGAGTCAAGTTTTCAATACAAAACTAGTCATTTATTAGGTATGTTTGCAGTCAAGTCTATGCTTTGTTTGGTTTTATTTATTTATTTATTTGTTTTATTTAAATTTATATCCCGCCCTTCTCCACCCAGGGCGGCGTACAGGAAATTTAATCCTGAACTTTATCCCTGTTCCTTCCCTCCCCTCATTCTGTGTCATAAATCACATTCCCTTATAGGATGCACCCCTCCCAAACATTGCCATTATAAAGTTATGGCATTATCAAGCAGATTACCCTCAACTATAACAGTTTAATTTCAGGAATTCTGGAGTTCTTAATGCTCTCTGAGCTTGGTTGTTTGCTTGTAAACACGTATTTACTTGACTTTATCTGTCGTTAGGGATGAGGTAGCTCAGTGGCTAAGATGCTGGGCTTGTCAATCAGAAAAGTTAGCAGTTCAATGGTTCAAATCCCTCAATGGTGTGAGCTGTTATTTGTCCCAGCTTCTGCCAACCTAGCAGCTCGAAAGCATGTCAAAAATGCAAGTAGAAAAATGGGAGCCACCTTTGGTGGGAAGGGAACAGTGTTCCATGCACCTTCGGAGTTTAGTCATGCCAGCCACATGACCACGGAGACATCTTCGGACAGCGCTGGCTCTTTGGCTTTGAAACGGAGATGAGCACCACCCCCTAGAGTCAGGAAGGACTAGCCCATATGTTCGAGGGGAACCTTTGCCTTTACCTTCTCCTTCTCTTTCTCTCTAACATATACCTCAGAGTTTGGAAGAAGGACCAAAAAAAAATTAACCAGGTTTACTTTGCGACTCTGTTGGTGAAGGCCAAGCAACCCACTTGGAGGAGACCTTCCAATTCTGAGGAGAATTGGAAAGCTTTGGAAGCAGAAAGGAACCTTAAGCTCAAAGCCTGACAACGCAGATTTTGCAAGTGTGACTCGTCCACACTTGGCCAATAAAGAACTCAACTCAACTCAACTCAACTCAACTCAACTCTACTCTACTCTACTCTACTCTACTCTACTCTAGTCTAGTCTCTTCTATTCTTATTCTATTCTATTTCCCTATTCTATTTCCCTATTCTATTTTCCTATTCTATTCTATTCTATTCCATTCCATTCCATTCTATTTCTCTATTCTATTCCATTCCATTCCATTCCATTCCATTCCATTTCTCTATTCTATTCCATTCCATTCCATACCATTTCCCTATTCTTATTCTATTTCCCTATTCCTATTCCTATTCCATGCCATGCCATGCTGTTCAATCTGCACAGGACATCTTTTAGATATTCAACCTCCCCAAAGGAGGAATCCTATAGCCTGCAAGCTGTCTCATCAACTGTTAGAGGATCTCTCCGTTGGGAGATAGAAAAATTGTGCAGCGGAAATGTGCTGCTAGAGAAACATTGCTAGTAAACACACAAATAGTAAACCACACACTGTTAGTAAAAACAAATTAGCTTTACTGGTGTTGTACCACTATACTACTGCTTCACAAGCAGTGATGGTAACGCGAGTCAAACAAAGTCTTAACAAACTAACAATTCGCTTACAGTCAGCAAACCACACTTCTTCCTTCTTTCTTCTTCAAACAGTGTTAGTCACAGCACACGAGCAGTCAGTTATCAAGCAGAGAGAACAATTAGCAGAAGTATCAGCAAATCCGACAGAGAGAGAGAGAGAGAGCATGTGTTCTGCTGGCTTCCTCTTATAGTTGAAGATAATTACATTCTCTCATTACAGTCTCTAACATTCCAACATCCTTAAAACCACAATGACCATTTGTCATCATAGTATTATATTACCAAGCTGGCAGGAATAGCCAACACTCCAGAAGATAGGCTTAAGATACAGAAGAATCTTGACAAACTTGAACATTGGGCACTATCTAATAAAATAAAATTCAGTGGTGAAAAGAGTAAGGTTCTACATTTAGGCAAGAAAAACAAAATGCACAGGTACAGTATAGGTGGTACCTTGCTCAATAGTAGCAACTGTGAAAGGGATCTTGGAATCCTAGTGGACAACCATTTAAATATGAGCCAGCAGTGTGCAGCAGCTGCCAAAAAAGCCAACACAGTTCTAGGCTGCATAAACAGAGGGATAGAATCTAGATCACGTGAAGTGTTAATGCCACTGTATAGTGCCTTAGTAAGGCCACACTTGGAATACTGCATACAGTTGTTGGTCGCCACGATGTAGAAAAGACATGGAGACTCTGGAAAGAGTGCAGAGAAGAGCAACCAAGATGATTAGGGGACTGGAGACTAAAACATATGAAGAACGGTTGCAGGAGCTGGGTATATCTAGTTTGATGAAGAGAAGGACCAGGGGAGACATGATAGCAGTGTTCCGATATCTCAGAGGGTGCCACAAAGAAGAGGGAGTCAAACTATTCTCCAAGGCACCTGGGGGCAGGACAAGAAGCAACGGGTGGAAACTAATCAAGGAGAGAAGCAACTTAGAACTAAGGAGAAATTTCCTGACAGTTAGAACAATTAACCTCTGGAACAGCTTGCCTCCAGCAGTTGTGAATGCCCCAACCCTGGAAGTCTTTAAAAAGATGTTAGATAGCCATTTGTCTGAAATGGTATAAGGTTCCTGCCCACGCAGGGGGTTGGACTAGAAGACCTACAAGGTCCCTTCCAACTCTGCTATTGTATTGTATTATATATTGCCTACCCAACTCTACGAGTCTCCTCCTAACATCAACCACTCAGGATCTCTCATTCTCCAACTTTCTAATCCCAACCCATCTCGCTCCAGAGCTGGCACTTTGTCCCTTTTTACATTTCAGGTATAGCAGCTCTTGGGGGAGCAATGGCTAGTGGTTAAAGACACTAAATTTGTCAGCTGGCAGGGTGCGAAACCCAACTGCTACATAACCAGGTGAGCCCCTGTCCCTCGTGCAATTCAGGACTCTGGGAATGAAGTCAGACCAATGATTCCAACAGCAAAGTTTGCATATCTGCCAAGTCAGATGAGGTCAACAGCTTTATCATTAACCATAGCGATGTTTTGTTCCCAGAAGAGACAAATCAATACCCAACAGCTCTAGGCTTTTGTCCCGAACTTCATAATCGAAAATGCAGTTAACACCCCATGACCAAATCCTCTGCTGCCTCCAACACTGTTTTTCACAAAAATGGATTGTTACAATGGAACATTAATACAGTCTTAATTTTTTTCCCCATGAACTAAGAGGCAGCTTACACGTCCCGCCAATCATAATGTGTCACAAGCAACCTTCTAACATACATCTTCCTTCCTCAGACAATCTCTCTCACCCACTTTCAATATCCTGGCTTCCACTTTCCCTCCCTCTGGTTCCAGACCAATCACCACCCTACTTGCAAACTGCAAAGAAACACACATCGTATCTTGTCCTAGGAAGCTGTTGTCCGAAAAAGCTCCAATTTCCCCCGAACAAAAGTTAAGGAAGGAATGATAGACCGGGTTCACACATATGTATAACCATTCAAAATTATGGTTTGTTTGACCATAGTTCTATGCAACTGTATGGCAGCAAACTACTTCACAGGGTCATGTTCAAAACATGTATTAGCTTTATTTTACATAACACCGTTGTTTTTTTCCACATGATTTGTACTAAAGTACTTGTAAATGCAAAGTACTTGTAAAAGTAAGGACACAGTGGCTCAGTGGCTAAGATGCTGAGCTTGTCACTCAGAAAGGTCGGCGGTTTGGCGGTTCGAATCCCTAGCGCTGCGTAACGGAGTGAGCTCCCGTTATTTGTCCCAGCTTCTGCCAACCTAGCAGTTCGAAAGCACGTAAAACATGCAGGTAGAAAAAATAGGGACCACCTTTGGTGGGAAGGGAACAGCGTTCTGTGCACCTTTGGTGTTTAGTTATGCCGGCCACATGACCACAGAGACATCTTCGGACAGAGCTGTCTCTTCAGCTTTGAAACGAAGATGAGCACCGCCCCCTAGAGTCGGGAAACAACTAACACATACGGTCGAGGGGAATCTTTACCTTTTACTTACTTGTAAATATTTTGATGGTTTAACAGCAGATATCTTTTCTAGGATATTTGGGTCTTAAGGTAAAAATACATATGCCATTTGCAGTTTAGCAGCATGTTTAATGCAGCTGAAAACTTCTATGCTTTCATCTTATTTCCCAAAAATGCTTTAAAAATTAGTTCTGATTTTAGATCTGGCTTACAGCTCAACTGTCAATACAATACAATATAATAGCAGAGTTGGAAGGGACCTTGGAGGTCATCTAGTCCAACTCCCTGCCTAGGCAGGAAACCCTGTACCGTTTCAGACAAATGGCTATCCAACATCTTCTTGAAGACTTGCAGTGTTGGGGCATTCAATAATACAATAATACAATAGCAGAGTTGGAAGGGACCTTGGAGGTCATCTAGTCCAACTCCATGCCTAGGCAGGAAGCCCTGTACCATTTCAGACAAATGGCTATCCAACATCTTCTTGAAGACTTGCAGTGTTGGGACATTCACAACTTCTGGAGGCAATTTCTGTTCCACTGATTAATTGTTCTAACTGTCAGGAAATTTCTCCTTAGTTCTAAGTTGCTTCTCTCCTTGATTAGTTTCCACCCGTTGCTTCTTGTCCTGCCCTCGGGTGCTTTGGAGAATAGTTTGACTCCCTCTTCTTTGTGGCAACCCGTGAGATATTGGAACACTGCTATCATGTCTCCCCTGGTCCTTCTTTCAACATCCATTTTTTTTTGTTACTGCCTAACTTTATGAAATTAAGCATCCCTAAAATATGGAAAGGTAACAAAAGGGATGTCCAATCTATGGGTTGTCCAGCAAGAGAATTCTACCTAAAATACAAGGGGACTGACAAAATTATGATGGGAAGTCAAGGAGTAAGCTTACCTGATAATAAGAATTCTTTTCTATTCTCTGACATGTGGCTCATCCTTCTCTCTTATTCACCCAGCCCTTGAAATCATGTTGTAAGCCGATATGTACAACGCCATCATGTTGCCGAGAACAAGGAAGACAGATGTAATTGGGTACTTCCCCTGGAAAATCTACTCTGCTCTTTGGTCCTACAGCTTCACAGTATTGATCAGTAAATGGGAATTCGACAAGCAAGCACGAAACAAGCTAATGGAGCTGGGGAATAGATTCTCCTTCCCCTCCTCCACATACAATCAGCTCTTTGCTAAAATGTTAGGAAGAGATTTTGAGAAGAGATGTGATAGAGTGCAGAGAAGAGCAACGAAGAGGATTAGGGGACTAGAGGCTAAAAGATACGAAGAACGGTTGCAGGAACTGGGTAGGTCTAGTGTAAAGAAAAGAAGGACCAGGGGAGTCATGATAGCAGTCTTCCAATATCTCAGGGGCTGCCCCAAAGAAGAGGGAGTCAAGCTATTCTCCAAGGCACATGAGGGTAGGATAAGAAGCAATGGGTGGAAACTCATCAAGGAGAGAAGCAACTTAGAACTGAGGAGAAATTTCCTGACAGTGAGAACAATTAATCAGTTGCCTCCAGAAGTTGTGAATGCTCCAACACTGGAAGTCTTTAAGAATACATTGGATAGCCATTTGTCTGAAGTGGTGCAGGGTTTCCTGCCTAAGCAGGGGGTTGGACTAGAAGACCTCCAAGATCCCTTCCAACTGTTATTCTATTCTATTCTATTCTATTCTATTCAGCATGGAAAGGAAAAGTCTGTGGACACTCCAGGGCAAATTAGATATTGCTCACTCAATATATTTATGGCAGTTGACTCCCAACAACATTACAATATATGATCACTGTGGAATGAATCATATGGAATCATAGGGCTGGAAGAAGCCTTGGAGATCTAGAGCAGGGGTTCCCAAACTTGGCAACTTTAAGACGTGTGGACTTCAACTCGCAGAATTCTCCAGCCAGCATAGCTGGGAGTTGAAGTCCACACGTCTTAAAGTTGCCAAGTTTGGGAACCCCTGATTTCTAGAGCCTTTTCCAACGCCACCATTCAAAATCAAAACAAAATTAATAATAATTAAAAAAAATAACAATTCACAGGGAATGTTTCTCCTGGGTTGTAGTCTAGTGTGAGTGGCTTGTCAGATGCCATGTATTTGTTCCTGGAAGAAAAGTGGAATAAAGGCTAAAAACAACAAAAGAAAGAATTACATAATGTTCAAGCCCAGACAAAGAGTAAACACAAAAGTAACACAATATGGTACTTGGAAACAGGACTCTCCAGGGATTTTCGGACGCCAATTCTCATTCTCTAGCCATTAGCTATGCCAGCAGCTAGTTCTAGTGTCTGTCAATCATTTGCAAGGTTCAATTATGTCCCCCAGATGACAGAAAAGGAGAAAGGGAAAGCTACTGAAAAAAGAAGAGCCCTTGATGATCAGAAGGACTAATGGAGGGAGAGATGAAGCAAAAGAATAGCTCCGGCTTAGCAAAATGGAAACAGGAAGCCGTGATTCTTTGAAATATTTTAGCTTTTTGCTTGCTTATTCAGCATCTTCATTATCCTTTGCAAATTAAAATCATTTTTTAGGACTGTGGAGTCCTTGATGCTCTCTGTGCTTGGCTGTTTGCTTGCAGATGTTGTTTTTTTTACTCAACTCTGTAACATCTTTTGTCATTAGGAACTCTTGTTTGCTTAATAAGAGAGGAGGTGGCTCAGTGGCTAAGATGCTGAGCTGGTCGATCAGAAGGTTCACAATTCAGCAGTGCGAATCCCTAGCGCCAAGTAACGGAGTGAGCTCCCGTGACTTGTCCCAGCTTCTGGCAACCTAGCAGTTTGAAAGCACGTAAAAATGCAAGAAGAAAAATTTGGGCCATCTTTGGAACTTTCCCACCAAAGGGGGTTCCTATTTTTCTACTTGCATTTTTTAATGTGCTTTCAAACTGCTAGGTTGGCAGAAGCTGGGACAAGTTACGGGAGCTCACTCCGTTACGCGGTGCTAGGGATTCGAACCGCCAAACTGCCGACCTTTCTGACTGACAAGCTCAGCATCTTAGCCACTGAGCCCACACGTCCCCTAATACAGGGGTCTCCAACCTTTGCAACTTTAAGTCTGAAGGACTTCAGCTCTGAAGTCCTTCAAAGTTGCAAAGGTTGGAGACCCCTGCCCTAATCGACAGTGTTAGAGAGGATAATTAAAGTTAGTTCCAGCACCCTTTTGGGTAGATATCCCAGAGGTGGTTTCCTTGGATGCTTCTCATCCAAGAAGCTTCTTCAGTTCTGGATGAGAGGTGAAACATCTTCAAGAAAGAAAGAAAGAAAGAAAGAAAGAAAGAAAGAAAGAAAGAAAGAAAGAAAGAAAGAAAGAAAGAAAGAAAGAAAGAAAGAAAGAAAGAAAGAAAGAAAGAAAGAAAGAAAGAAAGAAAGCCCAGTTGTCTTTTGAGAAAACACCTTTGAGACAACCATCATCTGGATCAGGGGTCCCCAACCTTTGCAACTTTAAGTCTGAAGGACTTCAGCTTTGCTGGCTGGAGAATTCTGGGAGCTGAAGTCCTTCAGACTTAAAGTTGCAAAGGTTGGGGACCCCTGATCTGGATGACTCAGAATCTCCACAGACAATCTGGGTCGATACCAGTCTCGGCTCCTATTTGAACAAATAGCAATTTGAAATATGCCACAGCAAGCCTCGACAAGTCAGCCCTCTAAAAGAATTAACAGGGCACCCCCCAAAAAAAATTGGCTCTGCTTTTTCAAATGTAAATACGAAGGAGAACTTTGATCCTCCGGCGTTTGGATCCAGGAAAAGAAGACGAGCACATGCTGTCCCGGGATACCTCCTGCGGAACACGTTTCCTACGAAGATGCAAATACGATGTGCAAGGAACATGTATAGCCACATGAGGAGGGGAGCATAAGCCTTCATCCCGTTCTTGTTTGAGCAATGTTTGGGTGCAAAATTACCCAGCTGGCACAACTCAAATCCCTACAGATAGTCCTCCAATCGCGGCCACAATGGGGCCCAAAAGTTCTGTTGCTAGTTAAGTGAATTCTGCCCCATTTTATGACCTTTTGCCACAGTTGTTAAATGACTCAGTGAAGTTTAAAAAAAAAAGCCAACGCAATCCTAAATTGCATTAACAGAGGGATACTATCAAGATCGAGGGAGGTCCTCATACCACTCTATAAAGCCTTAGTAAGACAACACCAAGAGTACTGCATCCAGTTTTGGTCACCACACTATAAAAAAGATGTGGAGACTCTCGAAAGAGTGCAGAGAAGAGCAACCAGGATGATGAGGGGACTGGAGGCTAAAACATACGATGAATGGTTGCAGGAACTGGGCATGGCTCGTCCAGTGAAGAGAAGGACCAGGGGAGACAGGAGAGCAGTCTTCCAATATTTGAGGAGTTGCCAGAGAGAGGAAGGGGGTCAAGCTATTTTCCAAGGCACCTGAAGGCCAGTCAAGGAATAATGGATGGAAACTGACCAAGGAGAGATTCAACCTGGAAATAAGGAGGAACTTCTTGACAGTGAGAGCAATCAACCAATGGAACAGACGTTGCCTTCGGAAGTTGTGGGAGCTTCATCACTGGAAGCTTTCAAGAAGAGACTGGACTGCTACCTGTCCAAAATGGTGGAGGGTCTCCTGCTTGGGTGGGGGGTTGGATGACCTACAAGGTCCCTTCCAACTCTGTAATCTGAATCACTGCAGAAAATACTACTTGAGCAACAGAGTGGTCAATGCCTGGAATGCCCTACCTGACTCCGTTGTTACATCCTCAAACTCCCATAACTTTAACATTAAACTGTCCACCATGGACCTCACCCCATTCCTAAGAGGTCCATAAAGGGGGCGTGCATAAGCCCCCCAGCGTACCTTCCATCCCTGTCCTACTGTCCCCATTTATTCGCACCCATTTCCTGTGTTCATGTCCATGTTTGTACTTATACCGGTTACGCTGTAAGTTTGACACACTAAATAAATAAATAAAATAAATAAGCAAGATTGAACAAGGACTAGATTCATTTCTGCTTCTTTTTTTCCAAATGCCAACACCAAGGTAAGCAGTGGATCTTACACGAAGTCATTTATTTATTTTTATTTATTTATTTATTTAAATTTATATCCCGCCCTTCTCCACGAAGGACCCAGGATGGCGCACAGGAATTAAAAACATATAAAATGGTGAAATACAAAGTTTAAAAACATATTAAATTTACGGTCCTATGCTAAAATCCAAATTAAAATCCCCAATTTAAAACTATCTAAAACAGCCCCGATGGGAGGTTACGTTAGGCCGGCTTGCTGAAAGAAATGTGTCTTTAGACACTGGCGGAAGAGGCGGAGGTCTGAAATGGTACGAAGTTCCGGGGGTAGGTCGTTCCAAAGGGCAGGCCCGCCACAGAGAAGGCTCTTCCCCTAGGCGTCGCCAGTCGGCATTGCCCGACCGACGGTACCCTGAGAAGGCCCTCTCTTTGGGAGCGGATTGGCCGAAGGGATGTATCAAATTGGTACAACTTGGTACAACCCAATCATCAAATTGGGTTGGGGTTATTATGTCCCAGTCAAATCCAAAGATAAAAATGCCACAGATTCTGGATCAAGCTCTCTGCCAAGTATCTAGCAGACCCTTTCAGTCCATCGCAAGTAAATCCAGTGCAGTAAAGCTAGAAAACGTTTGAAAAACCCGTTGTTAAGATTTCTCGTTTGCTCGCTCAATCCCAGCACCTGAAAAGCACTTACCACTACTTGGAATTATTGCGCTGCGCTTCCCTGGGTCTCCCATTCTGCTGCATTTCGGTTATCGAAAGAAATGATGAATATTAAAAGGGAGGAGAACAGGACATGAATTGGTGAAGAGGGGGAAAAAAGAATAAGTTTTTGGTGTGTCCAGCCATATTTTGCAATTTGGCAAAGGCGCCTTAATCTCCACTTAGCATGGGGTTTATTGCTGCAAACCTCCAGGTTTAAGCTGTTCATTAAAAAGTAATCACATCCCTTTGTGTGTGTTTGTGCGCACGTGGGCTGTGCAATTTCTTTTGTAGAGCATTAGTGCTGGTTCCTGCTGCCCAAGAGACCAAACTGTGCAACCAAAGGCTTGGAGTTTGCCACCTGTCTTTTGCCCATATATTCAGACAGGGGTCTTTGGGGCAACAACGTGCCTTTTGAAATGTTTAACTTTATGTTTATTTATACATTTGAATCTGTTTTTAATTCATGATTTTGTTCATGCATTTATATGGTTTTATGATGATAGTGTGAACTGCCCAGAATCACTTAGATGAGAGGGTAGAAATTAAGGATTGAATGGAGGGAGGGAGGGAGGGAGGGAGAGAAAGAAGATAGGGGGAAAGAAATAAGAAAGAGGGAGGGAGAGAGAGAGAGACAGAGAGAGAGAAAAGAAAGAAGGAAGAAAGGAAGGAAGGAAGGAAGGAAGGAAGGAAGGAGGGAGGGAGGGAGGGAAGGAAGGAAGGAAGGAAGGAAGGAGAGGGAGGGAGGGAGGGAGGGAAGGAAGGAAGGAGAGGGAGGGAGGGAGAGAAAGAGAGAGAAAGGAAAGAAGGAAGGAAGGAGAGGGAGGGAGGGAGGGAAGGAAGGAAGGAAGGAGAGGGTGGGTGGGTGGGAGGGAGGGAAGGAAGGAAGGAAGGAAGGAGAGGGAGGGAGGGAAAGAAGGAAGGAGAGGCAGGGAGGGAGGGAGAGAGAAAGAAAGAGAGAGAAAGGAAAGGAAGAAAGGAAGGAGAGGGAGGGAGGGAGGGTGGGTGGGAGGGAAGGAGAGGGAGGGAGAGAGAGAGAAAGAAAGAGAGAGAAAGGAAAGAAGGAAGGAAGGAAAGAAGGAAGGAGAGGGAGGGAGGGAGGAGAGGGAGGGAGGGAAGGAAGGAGAGGGAGGGAGAGAGAGAGAAAGAGAGAGAAAGGAAAGAAGGAAAGAAGGAAGGGGAGGGAGGGAGGGAGGGAGGGAAGGAAGGAAGGAAGGAGAGGGTGGGTGGGTGGGTGGGTGGGAGGGAGGGAGGGAAGGAAGGAAGGAAGGAAGGAAGGAAGGTGCATCTCATTCCAGTTATATTCAAGAAAGGAACACAAAACCAACTTTCCTATCTAAATGTCCTAATTAACCCACTATTTGTAGGCAGATTCTGCCAACTCTGCCCTCTGAATAAGAAACTGGCGCCTTTTAATCATTCGTAAACAGTAATCCAGACTAATAAAAATTGATTAAAGGACAATGAAATCTGATGCCACTTGACCTCCATTGCTGACAAGGCCAACCTCCAGTCTCTTGTCAGGGTAGATCTGATTATGCCAATGTTGGCACCTTGGCAAGCACCAGCCAAATTCCAGAGCTGCAACCAAGCAGGAAGACAAAAATCAACAGCGGCTGCCTCCCAAATTAGATTAATAACATCCCGCCTCGTTTGTGGTTTCTGAGAGAAATACTGCCTCAAGATACACGATTTTCTGCAGAATACCAGAAGCCTTATATTTCCATCAAAAATTCCACGTATAGGAACTCTTAACTTTCCCCATCCTTTGTGCAGGAAGATTTAGTCACTTCAATACCAGCCTGGGGTGGATTCTGTTGGTTGGCCAAGCAAAGCTATCATTGGGAATGGAGTTCGGGGCATCCCTCGGGATGGAGTAGATTTTAGAGTGGGGTTTGCAGATTTTATCATATTTTCACCCGTAACTCTTCGGCCAAACCAGGCTAAATGTCTAAATCAGGCCTGCCTCTTTCCCTGGAAAGTCTCAAGGTCCTTGCAAGAGATTGAGCAGCTAAGTTTCCATATGAAACCACTCAAAAGTGGCCACCAGTTGCTAAACCATGTTTAATGTTGATTTAGCATAAGGTAAAGGTAAAGGTTCCCCTCGCACATATATGGTAGTTGTTCCTGACTCCAGGGGCCGGTGCTCATCTCCGTTTCAAAGCCTGTCCGAAGACGTCTCCGTGGTCATGTGCCCAGCATGACTAAATGCAAAAGGCGCACAGAACGCTGTTCCCTTCCCACCAAAGTTGTTCCCTATTTTTCTACTTGCATTTTTTTATGTACTTTCAAACTGCTAGGTTGGCAGAAGCTGGGACAAGTCATGGGAGCTCACTCTGTTATGCGGCGCTAGGGATTCGAACCGCCAAACTGCCTACCTTTCTGATCAACAAGTTCAGCGTCTTAGCTACCAAACCACCGTGTCCCTCATAGTTAGGGACAGTTATGTTGATGAAGATCCTCAGTCATCCAGGTAGATTTGTCTGGAAGTTACAACCATGGTTAACAGGATCAATTTGAAAGGGTGTTTCACTCTAAAGGGCAAATACAGTTTACATCTGGTTACATCTTCCATCAAATGGACTTAACCCAAAGCATGGACATCTAAGAGAACCCACATTGAGGTCACACCCAGCACATTATCATTGGGTCAGTTTATTATATTATGACGCATAACTCATGAGACTGTATGATGTACATGGAACAGGAGGCACGATGCTGTTCCATGTACACCACATACTCTCATGAATTGAAGTATATTTATTCATCTTATGGGGTTTATAGACTACTCTGTACAGGACAAGGTAGCAAAGGAGAATCTGGGGCAGAGTTAAAAAAGAGATCTGCCCACAAGCGGACTACGTCCAACCTCCCTTCAATTCCATTGACCCTCATTTAACTCCAAGGAGATGCTGATGTTGAGAAGATTCCTGTGCATTGGCTTTCAACAAGAAATCAGCTTAACTGGGACTTCCGGTTCCGGCTCCTGCGGTGACGGGCGAGCCTAGCGCTCGCTCGCCGCTTTGTTTCTCTTTCTGCCCCCCCACGGGGGCGAGACTCCTCTTGTTTGAGGGTCTCCCGTAAAGCCGGCTCGTCGGGGGGCGCCCCCCCCCCCACGGCGGTGGAGGAAGTGGCTTAGGTGAGGGAGAACATGCTGCGGGGGTTCTCCCTTCGCCTAAGGAAGATGGCGCCATTCATAACAATGAAGAGGGTTAATCGGCTCAGTCGGAAGGCTTCCCGAGGCTTCAGCTGCGAGGGGAGAGTGAGTTTTTAAAAAACTTTTTTTTCTGCTGTCAGCCAGGCTGAAAGGACTGGGAGGGGGGAGTTTGTTTTCAAAAAAAACCCCTCGGACTTAAGCGGCACTTGGAAATGGCTTCTCGTGGAGAGAAAGCGGAAATCTCTAATCCTGACTGTTTGCAGCAAGGGAAAGTTGTCTGTGGTTGTTTGCAACAATGTCTCTAGGTCTGGCTGAAACAATTTCTTTTACCACTCTCTCCTCTGGGCTCTGAGTTTGGGCGGTGGAGGATGGCCTCTCTTTGTTCCTGACTGACTATTTTACTTATGGAAAATTTCCAGCGTCTCTTTGCAACTTGGACTCCCTCTGGATATTAAGGAAGAATTTTTTTTTCTTTGGATTTGTGATCTCTTCTCTGGAGTATCTTCGTTATTATACTTATTGATTTGGAAAACTGTCTCTCTCTTGGTTCCTGAATTTCACAACTTTACAACTCTGAACTGAACTTTTGGCTCCTGGTTTGCCTTAACAGCCCCACCCCAAAAACGCCATTTTAGTGGCACTGACTTTAACAATTAATCATGGCACAAGAAACAGCACTGGCAAGCTTAGAACAAAGGATGGCTTCTCTTGAAACTGTTATACAAACTTTGGTACAAGAGATTAAAGCCCAGAGGGCAGAAAATATCAATTTCAAGAAGGAGCTATTGGATACACGGAAGCAGGTGCTGGAAAATACACAGAAGAATGAAGAACTGGAAGGGGGGCTGGTGGGGGCTAAGGGAGAGATTAAAAATGTTACTAATGAGGTTGTGGAAATAAATGGGCATGTGTCTAGGATTGATATAAAATCAATATCACATGAATAATACAATAATACAATAGCAGAGTTGGAAGGGACCTTGTAGGTCTTCTAGTCCAACCCCCTGCGTGGGCAGGAATCTTATACCATTTCAGACAAATGGCTGTCTAACATCTTTTTAAAGACTTCCAGGGTTGGGGCATTCACAACTGCTGGAGGCAAGCTGTTCCAGAGGTTAATTGTTCTTACTGTTAGGAAATTTCTCCTTAGTTCTAAGTTGCTTCTCTCCTTGGTTAGTTTCCACCCATTGCTCCTTGTCCTGCCCCCAGGTGTCTTGGAGAAAAGTTTGACTCCCTCTTCTTTGTGGCACCCTCTGAGATATCGGAAGACTGCTATCATGTCTCCCCTGGTCCTTCTCTTGATCAAACTAGACATACCCAGTTCCTGCAGCCGTTCTTCATATGTCTTAGTCTCCAGTCCTCTAATCATCTTGGTTGCTCTTCTTTGCACTCTTTCCAGAGTCTCCACGTCTTTTCTACATCGTGGCGACCAAAACTGTATGCAGTATTCCAAGTGTGGCCTTACCAAGGCACTATACAGTGGCATTAACACTTCACGCGATCTAGATTCTATCCCTCTGTTGATGCAGCCTAGAACTGTGTTGGCTTTTTTGGCAGCTGCTGCACACTGCTGGCTCATATTTAAATGGTTGTCCACTAGGATTCCGAGATCCCTCTCACAGTTGCTACTATTGAGCAAGGTACCACCTATACTGTACTTGTGCATTTGGTTTTTCTTGCCTATATGTAGGACCTTACTTTTTTCACAATTGAATTTCATTTTATTAGACAGTGCCCAATGTTCAAGTTTGTCTAGATCCTTCTGTATCTTAAGCCTATCTTCTGGAGTGTTGGCTATTCCTGCCAGCTTGGTGTCGTCTGCGAATTTGATGAGTTCCCCATTTATCCCCTCATCCAAATCGTTGATGAAGATGTTAAAGAGTACTGGGCCTAAAACAGAGCCTTGGGGGACTCCACTGCATACTTCCTTCCATGTAGATGCAGTTCCATTGAGGACTACACGTTGAGTGCGGTTGGTCAGCCAGTTACGAATCCATTTGGTGGTGGTGCTGTCTAACCCACAATTTTCTACTTTATCTAATAGTAGGTTATGGTCTACTTTATCAAATGCCTTACTGAAGTCCAGGTAAATTATATCAACAGCATTCCTCTGGTCCACTGATTTTGTTACTTTGTCAAAGAATGCAATTAGATTTGTCTGGCATGATCTGTTTTTGACAAACCCATGTTGGCTTTTGGCTATTACTTTGTTTGCTTCTAGGTGTTCACTTATTTGTTGTTTAATTATCTTTTCCAGAATCTTTCCTGGTATTGAGGTCAGGCTGATGGGTCTATAGTTTCCTGGATCTGTTTTTTTTCCTTTTTTGAAAATGGGAACCACATCTGCTCTTTTCCAGTCTTCTGGCAGTTCCCCGGTGCTCCAGGATCTCTGAAAGATATAGTTCAGTGGTTCTGAGATCTCGTCTGCCAGTTCCTTCAGAACCCTGGGGTGTAATCCATCCGGTCCTGGTGATTTGAACTCGTCCAGGGCAGACAGGTGCTCACTTACCATTTTCTTCTCTATTTCAACTTGTGTTCCTAATCTGATATTTGTGGTGCTGTTTTTGATTGATTGGACTGTTTTATCCCTTTGTGTAAAGACAGATGCAAAGAAAGAGTTAAATAGTTCTGCTTTCTCCCTGTTGCTTATCATCTTCTTGCCATTTTCTCCCAGCAGTGGACCAATTGTTTCCTTAACTTTTTTCTTATTTTTAACATGTTGGAAGAAGCTTTTTTTGTTATTTTTTACTTTTTTGGCAAGCCTTTCTTCATTGTGAGCCTTAGCTTTCCTCACTTCATCTTTACAGGCTCGGGCTATTTGCTGATATTTTGCCTTGGTTATGTCCCCCTTTTTCCACTTTTTATATTTATCCTTTTTGTCTTTCAATTTGTCAGAGAGTTCTTTATGCAGCCATGCTGGTTTCTTTTGGGAACTGTTATTTTTCTTCTTCATTGGTATTGCGCTGGACTGGGCTTTTATAATCTCATTTTTCAAAATTTCCCAAGCTTCTTGAGTTGTTTTCCCCTTGAGGATTCTCATCCATGGAATCCTTCCCAAGCTCTCTCTGAGTTTGTTGAAATTAGCTCTCTTGAAGTCTAAGACTCTAGTTTGACTTTGTTCAACTACTTTTGTTTGCATAATGTTGAATTCCAGTATTTCATGATCGCTTGCCCCCAAAGTTCCTGTAGCTTCTACACCTTCTATCATTTCCTCTCTGTTAGTGAGAATTAAGTCCAATATTGCTGATCCCCTTGTTCCCTTCTGGAAAGAATATGGAATATGGAATATCCCTTCTGGAAAGAATATGGAAAGAATGACATATTTTTTGAGATTTCAGAATGTTTTTGAGCAACCTGGTGAATGCCTCCCTGATCTTATGAGCACGATTATAGCAGACTATTTACAAAAACCTAAGGATGAGATCAGGGGGGACATTGACCTAGCTTATAGAATAAATTCAGCATATGCCAGGATAAATGAAGTGCCTAGAGAGATACATGTGAAATTTGTTAGAAGGTCAACCAGAGAGGAAATCCTGAAAGTGCAGAGAGGGAGTCCGTTAATTTACCAACAAAAAACGGTTGCCATCTTGAAGCAGATCCCTAGAAAGATTAGAGATGCAAGAAGGAAATTTTCCTTCTTGTCTAAAACATTGTTTGATCATGGGATTTGGTTCAAGTGGGTGACACCTGAAGGGATGCTGGTGTTCTGGGAAGGAGGAAGAGTGAGGATTAAAACCTTTCTTAAAAAACATTCCTCTATCCTGGGGGAGGACTCAGGGGGGACGGAGGGGGCCACGGCCCCGCCCACTGGGGGCCTGGGAGGAGAAAAAGAAGATACAATTGCCAAGACACTTAGATTAAAAAAAAATAACTTTGCCTTGATTTTTTCTGATTAATTTTGCATAATATTTGTATTTGGATTTTTTGTAAATGTCTGACAGTATAGAACTGAGAACTTAGGTATATGTACTTGCTTTCACTTTGTAGTGTTAAGATAATAATTTTTTTCTTTTATTGTTATTGATGTATTTTGAAGCCCCGGAAGGGCCGACGACTTTGACGTGAATACTCTCAAAATTTCTTTGTATCCCTTACCCTACCCTATAGAAAAAATTGTAAAACCAATAAAACTTTTTCAATATAAAAAAAAAAAGAAATCAGCTTAACTGGACCTTCACCCGTGAACCTAGTTTTTCCTGCCTGTCATCTGACTGTCAACCACTCATAACATAACGCTTCAAGGTGTTAATTATCATCTTTAAAGCGCTCCATGGCTCGGGACCTAGCTATCTGCAGGATTGGATCCTGCCCCATACGTCCTCACGGCCGATTCGCTCCCACAGAGCGGGGCTTCTCCGGGTGCCGTCCACTAGACTGTGTCAGCGGGCGACACCCAGGGGAAGGGCTCTCTCTGTGGCGGGCCCGGCCCTCTGGAACGACCTTCCCCCCGATATTAGGACGACCACGGACCTCCGCTCCTTCCGTCTCAAATTGAAAACCTACTTTTTCCGTCTGGCCGGCTTGGGATAGCCTCCTTGTCCTGGGGTTTTAGGGTAATTTTAATTATTTGTAGTGTTAAGGGGTTTTAGGGACAGTTTTTAGTTTTTATAGATGTTTTTAGCGCAGGATTTGTTTAATTGTGATTTTAAATTATGTATTCTGTTTGTGTTTATTGTTTTTTAATTTTCCTGTGCCCCGCCTCGAGTCCCTCTGGGGAGAGAGCGCGGGCTACAAATAAAATTTATTATTATTATTATTATTATAACACAATATAAAGATTCTGTAAAGTTGCATTAATAATGGCAAACATTAGCTTAAGTGCTTTCTCTTCAACTTAGCATTAGAAGAATTAGAAGAGCAAGCAAAGGGTTTAAAATTAACTTGGAAATCAGATTTGGGAGAAACAAATGATAATGATTGGAAAAATAATTGGAATAGAAGAGTATATAAGAATATGTCAGTCAGAGTTAAGGAAAATGGATAGAAAGTGATATGGAGATGGCACCTAAAACCACGTAAATTAAATCAAATCGATGGCAAATGTACAAATATTTGTTGGAGGTCCAAGAAAGAGGTTGGAACATATAAACACATCTGGTGCACCAAAAATATGGGACATGGTTTTTAGAGAAATTAAGAGCAGTGTTGAATATAAATCTAGAGATGTCAGAGAGGATTGCATTATTGTTGCTGATGGAAAAATGGGATATAAATGAAACAAAAAAAAAAAGGAATGGATTGTAAATTTGATAATGGCAGCTAGATTAGTGATGGCTAAATATTAGGGATGAAATTGGGAAATGCAAAGAAATGAGTGGTATAATGAAATTTGGAGCAGGGCAACAAATGGTGAATTAACAACAGAAATTAAACTTTAAAAAGGGATGGTTAAAGTAAATAATTATAATGAAATATGGGGGGATTTTGTAAAAGCAGTGTGGGTGGAAGGCAAAGGAAATAAATCTACTCAAGAATATATGTTGTTTTGTAGGTGATAAGGGCACAATTGGAATCTTTTGTATATCTAAGAAATATAAGGAAGGTCTCCAGAGGGTAGAGGCACATTGTAATATGTGTTTTTTCCTTTCCTTTTTGTCTTTCTTTTTGCATTCAGTTGTACTGTTTGTATTATTTGTGTTTAAAAACAAAAACTCTAGCAAAACATAATTTAATTCAAGGCATGAACCTAGCCCAGCATTCCAGGACAATTGAAAACAATACTGCAACCCCTTGGCTAGATTTGTACCTCAAATTAAACCATGATTTGTTTAATGGGGATGGTGGAGAAGGAGACAGACATCAAGGGAAAGAATTCAAAGACTGCAAAAAAACTAAAGAAGAAAGAACACAGAGATTATAGGCTTTTTTTTTTCAAATGCAAAAGCCTACTTTAAAGAGAAAGTGCTTAGGTAAATGTTGACATTGTCAATCAACCTTTGTTGCCTTTAAATGCAAATAAAAAGCCTTCAAACACACTCCTGTTTTCTCCAGCAATTTATTTTCCCCTATCCCCACAAAAAGTATTATTTCGAGGCCGATTTAGAGGATGGCAGGAGAGAGAGAGAATGCTCAAGAATTATTAATAAAACAGCGTTTTTCCTTTTACTTATTCTCTGGGAATTTTGGGTTTGGACAATCTGGAACCGGGCCGCCTGCAGTATGATCTAAGCCCAGTATGCAAAATTGGCTGTTACAACAACTTTACCTGTCAATGACTACTTCAGCTTCAACCGCAATAATAAACAGGCAAACAATAGATACAAACGCAAGGTCAACCGCTCCAAACTCGATTGCAGAAGATATGACTTCAGCAACAGAGTGGTCAATGCCTGGAATGCTCTACCTCAGGGGTCCCCAGCCCCCGGGCCGCGGACCGGTGCTGGTCCGTGGCTTGATAGGACTGGAGAGGAGGAGGAGGGAGGAGGGGGCAGCCCCCTGGGCAGAGCGCGCGCCGAATGCGGGAGAGCGCCGTTGGAGGTCCTAGAGGGCCGAGTGAGCCGACTCTCCCCCCCGCGTGCGCATGCGCCGCCTGTTCCCCCCCCCCCGCTCCTCCTCTACGCCAGCCGTCCGCAGAATTTTCTTGAAAATGAAACCGGTCCCTGGTTCAAAAAAGGTTGGGGACCCCTGCTCTACTTGACTCCGTTGTTACATCCTCAAACCCCCCACAACTTTAACCTTAAACTGTCTAATGTAGACCTCAGCCCAGTGGTGGGTTTCTGCAGGCTCGCACCTACTCGCGAGAGCCGGTTGGTGAAATTTAGAGAACCGGTGAGAGGGGGTTCCACCTGCATACATGGAAGTAAATCTGGCCCGCCGCTGCCAGTGATTCAACGGGAAGGAAAGGAAAGGAAAGGAAAGGAAAGGAAGGAAGGAAGGAAGGAAGGAAGGAAGGAAGGAAAGAAAGAAAGAAAGAAAGAAAGAAAGAAAGAAAGAAAGAAAGAAAGAAAGAAAGAAAGAAAGAAAGAAATAATTCATCATCACAATTGAGTCCAAAATTTTGGTTGTAAAGCAAGAGCGTTGTTAAATGAGTTTCACCACATTTTAAAAGGTGGCCACTCCCACCCTGTCACATGACTGCCAAGCCACGCCCACAAAATAGGCCACACCTACAGAGTAGGTTCTAAAAAAATTGAAACCCACCACTGCCTCAGCCCATTCCTAAGAGGTCTGTAAAGGGGGCGTGCATAAGAACACCAGTGTGCCTACCATCCCTGTCCTACTGTCCCCATTTACCTGCATCTACTTCCTTTGATCAGGCTTACCTTGATACTTATTACCTTGTACATGTTTGACAAACAGATAAATACAACGACAAATTATCTCTAGAGAGGAAACATCTTTCCTTACAGCAAAACTAACATTTGTCATTTAAAAGTCGGTGGAGGTTCCCAAACCTTTTGTGACACAATAGTTAACACACCACAAGTTTTGCTCTCGCTGTTTCAAAGCTCCAATTCCCAAAGTCTATGGGGGAGACCAACTGGCCCAGTTTTTGGAAATGAAATCTTCAGCTTTGAAACAGAGATGAGCACTGCCCCCTAGAGTCAGGAATGACTAGCACATATGTGCAAGGGGAACTTTTACCACTACCTTTTAATAAACATGCATTTTTTGGCAAGCAATTTTCTTCCTAGTATACAAATTTGACCAAGGATGCATGCCTTAGTAAGCACATTCCTCCATTTTCAGTCCAGAAAACGAAGGACATTTTCAGTCCAGAAAACTATGATACCAAACAGAGAAAACGAACAGACGGGGCTAATAATTTCAAAACAAGGTTTAAAAGAAGAACGTTAGTTATGTCTGCATTACAAATGACAAACAGCAGTTGGTTTGTTTTTTTCCTAAGGCAAAAATAGCTTACATAAAAGAAAGGACCTGTATCCTATAAAACTTGTTTTGTATAAAGGCCCTTGTGTGTCGTCAAATGGAATCGTAAGCTTGGGAAAACAAAGAAGGCAAACCAAAGCGTTTAAAAATAGCAGCCAGCAAACTCAGAATATTCTCAAGTGTTTTTTAAAACAAAAACAAAAACGCTTCAACTCGTTTCGGAATAACCGTAATGGAAAAGTGACTAATTCCTGATTGTTCATTATCTGGCTTGATTGTTCTACCAGTTCTCCTTCATGAGGACAAGATGGGGAATTCTCTGCTTTTGAAACTGCTTTCAAAGGAGGAGAAAAATATCCTGGAGGAAAGCTGCGAGGAGTTGGCCAAGGGCTGCTATGTGAAGGTCTTTTATTGAGGACAGAGTAATCTCTCCAGCCTTCAGCGGCCTCCCACTTTTCCAGTAAATCTCAAAAGAAAACAAGAGGGAGCTCCTTAAGGGCTTTTACCGGGGTCTTATTGTTAACAGAAAGTTTTCTCTTTTGTCTTTTTCTGCTGAGTTTCCGGTTCTCCAATCTCCCTGCCCCCAGGTCTGCTGGAGAAAAATTAGTAAATTCATTCTCATCCTCTACTCTCTAAACTCTTCTGCATTTAAAAAAAAAAAACCATTTAAAAAGCTGCATGTTGGGATCCATCAGGTGGAAAGCAAAACCATGCTCTAGTTACTAAACCACTGGGAAGTCCAGCATTTGCAGCCTGGAAATTATATGTTACCTTTTTCCATTTAGACAAAACTATGTCATTATTTCAGAAACCTCCTTCCTTCAACAAACATGCAGGCTGTTCTTCAGCTAAACCAAAAATCTGGCAAAAGGAATAAGGATACGTTTGGTGGAAGATATGCTCCTCTATAACTAGGATTTCCTGAATGCATCCCTAAGGGCTGAATTTGCAGCCATGACCTCCAAAGAAACGACACGATTTACACATTCTGGCCTACAATAAAGCTGGCCCAGGCTTTGCTGGAGTTGTGATTTGTGAATTGAATCGGATGCTTCTGTTCCATTTTCATAAACGTCTCTTTTAATAATGATAAGCTTCCGTATTCTATTTCTCCAAGGAACTCCTGGCCGTTCGCTCCTCATTCATAATTTACTAATGAAAATTGCAGGATATGAATTGAATAAATATTGCATGGAGTTTCTAAGGAATTCTCCATCAAGAACAATGGCTGGAAACTGGAGAGGAAGGAAGGAAGGAAGGAAGGAAGGAAGGAAGGAAGGAAGGAAGAAAGAAAGAAAGAAAGAAAGAAAGAAAGAAAGAAAGAAAGAAAGAAAGAAAGAAAGAAAGAAAGAAAGAAAGAAAGAAAGAAAGAAAATAGCTGTTTACTGCTGATGGGAGGAATAGGCAAACTGGAACCCTCCATAAATTGCTAAATTACAGCTCCTAGCATCCTTTAACCCTGATGATTCTAATTAAGACTTGGAAATTGTCATTCAGCCAAAACAAGTGATAGATTTCCCCAACTCTGATTTAGATTTACATTATTTAAAAAAATGTGAGGACTCTAGAAAGAGTGCAGAGAAGATCAACCAAGAGGATTCGGGGACTGGAGGCTAAAACATATGAAGAACGGTTGCAGGAACTGGGTATGTCTAGTTTAATGAAAAGAAGCACCAGGGGAGACATGATAGCAGTGTTCTGATATTTGAGAGGCTGCCACAAAGAAGAGGGAGTCAAACTATTCTCCAAGGCACCTGAGGGCAGAACAAGAAGCAATGGATGGAAACTGATCAAGGAGAGAAGCAACCTAGAATCAAGAAGAAATTTCCTAACAGTGAGAACAATGAACTAGTCTTGCCTTCAGAAGTTGTGGGTGCTTCATCACTAGAGGCTTTTAAGAAGAGACTAGACAGCCTCCTGTCTGAAATAGTTGGACTAGATGACCTCCAAAGTCCCTTCCAACATTGTTATTCCATTATTTTTTAAATTCTGTTAAGCTGTGTCTTACGATTGCTACGTTATGACCTGAACACAAGATTATCAACCTCTTTTAGCCACTTATCAAGAACTGGCGTGCTTCTTGGCTCCAACGGCAATATTTGGAATGCATCAAGAGCCGTGTCCTATACCATTGCTACAATTTGATCTGAAACGCATAGGTTTATCAACCCCTTTTAGCCACTTATCAAAAACTCGTGTTCTTCTTGGCTCCATCTCCAATTTTCAGAAAGCAAGAACACAACAAGTACTAAGGCCAATTCTTACAGGGAGACGCACCCTCAAACGATTATACCAGTCTGGAAGAATCAATCTATTCGCAGCACTGAATTGCTGATACGTACAGTTTGTCAATGTCTGAACTTGTTTTTCTTCAACAGTAGGACAAAGAAAATATTCCCCGAAGCTGTTTTGGTTTTTTCTTTAGCATACACATTGCCAAACTTTTCCTTTCCCATTTCAAATTTACAGTACACAGAGATAGTTCAGGGAATGGAAACCACCAATTTAGTTTAAATGGTTTAGCGTCCGAATAACCTTGCTGGATGATGTGGGTGTTGGCAAAATACACATGTTGAGCACTGCAGCTGATTCTGTTCTACAGAGGAATTCTTGAGTCCGTCATCTGCACCTCCATAACTGTCTGGTTTGGCTCTGCAACCCAACAAGACAGACACGGACCTCAATGGATAAATTAGAACTGCGGAAAAAAACAATGGCTACCAACCTGCCTTCCATTGAGGACCTGCATACTGCACAAGTCAAAAAGAGGGCTGGGAAAGTATCTACAGACCCCTCGCATTCTGGACATAAATTGTTTCAACTTCTACCCTCCAAACGACGCTGTAGGGCACTGCACACAGCTTGAAATTGGGGAACTCTGGGAGTTGAAGTCCACAAGTCTTCAAGTTGCCAAGGTTGGACAGCCCTGGTTTAAACAAAGCATCGCTTAGTGCTGGGGTGTCAAACCCAAGGCCTGTGGGCCGGATCCAGCCAATGGGGTGCTAAGATCTGGTCCATGGGGCTGTCCTGGAAACAGTGAAGGACCAACCCACAGTGCCTCTGCAGTCCATTTTCGCTGGCAGAAGATTGTAGGAGACCATTGTAACTGAAAATGGAGCTCAGGAGTCTATTTTTGCTAGCAGAGTACTTGGGCCCACCATAATGACCCTGACATGAGTGATGTCAAGCTGGCCATGCCCATCCTGGCCATGCCCCCTGACATCAAACACAACCCTGATGCGGCCCTCAATGAAATTCAGTTTAACACCCCTGGCTTAGTGTGAATCCAACCTCTTCCTGTGTCACAAAGGCTGGGAAGCTTATATTGCCAGCAATCCACCTCCATCCGTCCCCTTTCTTCTTCCTGCCCTCCTCCTCCTCCTCCTTGTTGTTCTTAGTCTTATCCAACCCATCACAACCCCATGGACAACATTCCTCCAGGCCTTCCTGTCCTCTCCCATCCTCTGGAGTCCATTGAAGCTCACGCCGACTGCTTTGGTGACTCCTTCTTCTCTGTTGTCCCCTTCTTCTTCTTTTGCCCTCCATCGTTCCCAGCATGAGGCTCTTGTCCAGGGAGTCTTTCCTTCTCAGTAGGTGGCCAAAGTCTTTGAGTTTCCTCTTCAGGATCTGGCCTTCTAAAGAGCAGTCAGAGTTCATCTCCTCTGGGACTGACCGGTTGGATGGCCTTGCAGTCCAAGGGACTCAATGCAGGAGTCTTCTCCAGCACCAGAGTTCAAAGGCCTCCATGCTTTGGCGCTCAGCCTTCCTTATGGTCCAACCTTCCCAGCCATCCATTGCAACTGGGAAAACCTTGACCATACGCCCTTTTGTTGGCAGGGGGATGTCCCTGCTTTTTAGAATCCTCCTCTCTCCCCACAGTTGTTAAAATCAAAACTACAAGCATTCAACTTTTAACCAAGCAAGCAAGCAAAAACTCCCCACCCGGAGTAACTCCTATTCATTTCCAAAGAACTTCCTAAGACCAGAGCCCTCCCAGGTATTGGGCGACTCTTCTCACCCAGCATCATCTCCCAAAGGATGGGAACTGTAGTGCAGACCCTTAACCAGGGGGGAAAGGGTAGGGATGCCAGTTTGGAAAAGACTTGGCATGGGAATACTGCATTCAGTTTTGGTCACCACGATGTAGAAACGACCTGGAGACTCTGGAAAGAGTGCAGAGAAGAGCAACCAAGATGATTAGGGAACTGGAGGCTGAAACATATGAAGAACGGTTGCAGGAGCTGGGTATGTCTAGTTTAATGAAAAGAAGGACCAGGGGAGACATGATAGCAGTGTTCCGATATCTCAGAGGGTGCCACAAAGAAGAGGGAGTCAAACTATTCTCCAAAGCACCTAAGGGCAGAACATGAAGCAATGGGTGGAAACTAATCAAGGAGAGAAGCAACTTAGAACTAAGGAGAAATTTCCTGACAGTTAGAACAATTAACCAGTGGAACTCCTTGCCTCCAGAAGTTGTGAATGCCCCAACCCTGGAAGTCTTTAAGAAGATGTTGGCTAGCCATTTGTCTGAAATGGTATAAGCTTTCTGCCTATGCAGGGGGGTTGGACTAGAAGACCTCCAAGGTCCCTTCCAACTCTGCTATTGTATTGTATTGGGTGTCCTAGAAGAATCAAATCAATCAATCAATCAATCATGAAGACGTTGACTCAATTCTGCCCAGGAAACCAGCCTTACAATTACGCCTCCCGAAACTCCAACCAAGCGCCTCCCCCGCCTTCCTTTTGCAGCTGCCTTCTAAAACTCTGCACACGCTCAGAGGCCTCTTGGCGGATGCAAGCCAGCCACTTCTCCGGGCGCCGTTTCCAGCCAAGCGGCTCGCCAAGCCGGAGCAGCCGCGCCTCTCCAAGCACTTGCGGCGCCACCGAGAGCCCGGAGGCGCTGGGAAGCCAGCCAGCCCGCCAGCCCGCCGCGCCCGCTTCCCCGCCACTCACCGTCGGAGCTGACCGAGTCGTAGGCATCGCGCTGGCGGGAGGTTCGGGGCTCGCCGTCCGCTCCGGGCTGGCTGTAGTCGACCCAGCTGAGCCCTTCCAAGGCATCGTAGCCGGCCCGCGCCTGGTCCTCCACGGGCACCACGGTGAAGTGCGGCATGGCTCCCGGCGGGACGTCGGAGGAGCAGCCCTCCGGCGCGCGCGGGGCTTGGCCGGAGCCGCTTCGGGGAAGCGAGCGGGAGAAGAGGCGGAGGAGGAGGAGGAGGAGGAGGCGCGGCAGCCTCCCCCGAGCCAGGCTGGCATTCCAGCGGCCTTGGGTCACTTCCTCCCAGGAAGCGCGGCTCGACGACGCCCCCCCCCTCCCGCTCCCAGGGACTGCGGCGCTCCCGCGGAGGGAGGGGAGGGGAGGGGAGGGCAGGCGCCGGGGAAGGGGCTCCCCACCCCCGAGGGTCCTCGCCTTGGCCCCTGCTGGCCCCGCGCCCTTCTCCTTCGCTTTGCCCCCGGGGTGGGAGGGGGGAAAAAGTTTTCATCCGCTCAAAGTTGCCGCCGGGAGGGAATGTGGATCCTTGGGGTTTTTTTGTGTCTTTATATTATTTATTTCATTTATTTATTTATTTCTATCATTTATTTGTCTGTTTATATTATTTATTTATTTATTTATATTATTTATTTATATTATTTATTTATTTATTTATGTCCACTATCTATTTCATTTATTTATTTATTTCTATCATTTATTTGTCTGTTTATATTATTTATTTATTTATATTATTTATTTATATTATTTATTTATTTATTTATGTCCACTATCTATTTCATTTATTTATTTATTTCTATCATTTATTTGTCTGTTTATATTATTTATTTATATTATTTATTTATATTATTTATTTATATTATTTATGTCCACTATCTATTTCATTTATTTATTTATTTCTATCATTTATTTGTCTGTTTATATTATTTATTTATATTATTTATTTATATTTTTTATTTATTTATTTATGTCCACTATCTATTTCATTTATTTATTTATTTCTATCATTTATTTGTCTGTTTATATTATTTATTTATATTATTTATTTATTTATTTATATTTTTTATTTATTTATTTATGTCCACTATTTATTTCATTTATTTATTTATTTCTATCATTTATTTGTCTGTTTATATTATTTATTTATATTATTTATTTATTTATTTATTTATATTATTTATTTGTCTGTTTGCATTATTTATTTAATAATAATAAATTTAATAATAAATAATGATAATAAATATAATTTGTAGACCGCTCCCTCTCCTCCGAAGGGACTCAGGGCGGTGCACAGGGGAATTAAAAAACGTACAAACATAGATACATCATAAATATATAAAATCAAATTAAACAACTATATCCCTGCGCTAAAAAACCTAAAATCCTAAAAACTAAACCCCTTAAAATACCAATTAAAACAATTTAGATATTCAGACTAAAAAGGCTGGACGTTAGATTAGGCCAGGCCTAATATAAATAAACAAAATTTATTTATCATTTATTTGTCTGTTTATATTATTTATTTATTTATTTATATTATTTATTTATTTATATTATTTATTTATTTATATTATTTATTTGTCTGTTTACATTATTTATTTGTTTATTTATATTATTTATTTATTTCTATTATTTATGTGTTTATTTCTATTATTTATTTGTCTGTTTATATTATTTATTTATTTCTATTATTTATGTGTTTATTTCTATTATTTATTTGTCTGTTTATATTATTTATTTATTTCTATTATTTATGTGTTTATTTCTATTATTTATTTGTCTGTTTATATTATTTATTTATTTCTATTATTTATTTTATTTCTGTTTTATTTATTTTTCCATTATTTGTCTGTATTATTTATTTATTTATTTCTATTATTTATTTATTTATTTCTATTTGTTTCTATTATTTATTTGTCTGTTTATATTATTTATTTATTTATTTCTATTATCTATTTATTTCTATTTTTATTTCTTTATAATTATTCATAATAATAATAATAATCTTTATTGTCATTGTAAAAATTACAATGAAAATTCCTTTATTTTATTCATTTCTTTATATTTATGTTTGTTTGTTTATTTGCTATTTATTATTATTTATGCGGAGTTACAGATAATGCGGAGTTACGAATTATCCCTGACCTTAAGTACCTTCCGCCGTGCTCTCAAAAGCTTCTTGTGTTGGAGGTGTTGTATGAATGCAACTGATCAGGTTTGTTCACACCGTGGCTTATTGTAGAGTGTGAAATCAACCGTGTTTGGAGTGTTGTGTGAATGCAATTGATTGGAGTTTATTCAACACACCATGACTTACTCCAGAGTGTGAACTGTTAAGCTGCCAATAATTCTGCTATAGTAACAGCATCATCCTCTTTATTTAGACATTTCCACGCCGACTGCTAGGTAAATATTTTTCTGACTGAGAGATCTGTTTGCTAACTTTAGACTGGAATCACACATTGGGCTGCCTTAACCTGTGATTTGTTAAGCCAAACACTGCATGGAAGTTTAACGTGGTTAGTGTCTCGGTAGGTTAGGTGAGCAGAATTGTGGCAAATCATGGTTTATGCATTTACAAGAGCAGCCCAATGTGATTTATCAAATAAACCATGATATAATGTAATGTGTGAACCAAGACATAACTTCCTCTGAGCTGAATTGGACTGGAGAGAGGAAAGCAAAAGGATTGGTGCTCACCCCAGTTCATTCTTACAGATGTTTCATACTATTCAGTATCTACTTTGGATAATGAAACATCTGCAAGAAAACAACCAAGCTCAAGAGAGCAACAGGGACCCCTCATTTCTGCATAACAGTAAGATTTTGAAATTCTTAGGATTCAGGAAACAGATCATAGTTGATTGCTTTGCATATAATATTAATGCAGATTAAATACTTCATTTGGCCTGCAAGACAAATCCTTTGCTCGTCATTTGGCCTTTTCCTGGAAAAGAATAAATGAGAATGATTTAACCTACCGAGTTAACACTTATCTAGACAATTCAGGTAAGACACAAGCAAAGGTGTGTTTGACAAACACTCCAAACGTGAGTAATTTTTAACTTTGTGTGTTGTTTCGCTGTGGTTCTTTTTGTTGTGCAAACGCAGATGTTGAGATTACAATGGCGGAAATGCAGTAACATTTGGGATGTTTTGGTAAACTGAAGCTTGAAGTTACAATGCTTAATGTGTTCTGCAAATACAATTATTACTCGCCGCCCCGAGTCCCTTTGTGGTGAGATGGGTGTGGGTTATAAATGTGAAAAATAAAATAAATAAATAAAATTACAGGCCATCAAGTCGAATGTAAATAACAGAACATGATAGCAGTGTTCCAATATCTCAGAAGTTGCCACAAAGAAGAGGGAGTCAAACTATTCTCCAAGGCACCTGAGGGCAGGACAAGAAGCAATGGGTGGAAACTAATCAAGGAGAGAAGCAACTTAGAACTAAGGAGAAATTTCCTGACGGTGAGAACAATGAATCAGTGGAACAGAAGTTGCCTCCAGAAGTTGTGAATGCCCCAACACTGCAAGTCTTTAAGAAGATGTTGGATAGTCATTTGTCTGAAATGGTATAAAGTTCCTGCCCACGCAGGAGGTTGGACTAGAAGACCTACAAGGCCCCTTCCAACTCTGCTATTGTATTGTATTATTGTATAAGACCTGGAGCTGAAGAAATGAGTGGACAAGGAAAATGGAGAATTTCAGAAGAGTTAAGAACGTGGATTGCAAGAGGCTGTTTAGAAACATTCAAGCTTTTAGAGATTAATCGGAAAACCAAGACATCACATATGCCATAAATAAAAGCATTCTCAAATCCTTCACATATTCTTCCTCAAATAAAACATAATAAAAACAGAGAGCATGTAACTTTCTATCTCCATCTTCCTCCATCCTGCTGTTTTACTTAAATGCAAAAATGAAAATGAAAATATTGGGGGCTTTTTTTGTGCACAAAAATACAGAATAGAGTAGAGTAGAGTAGAGTAGAGTAGAGTAGAGTAGAGTAGAGTAGAGTAGAGTAGAGTAGAGTAGAATAGAATAGAGTTCTTTATTGGCCAGGAACTATTTACTAAGTCTGCATTACTATTGCTATTAGTCTTCTCATTGTTCCTATTGCCCATCTCCTCCCACTTATGACTGCATGACTGTAACTTTGTTGCTTGTGTCCTTACGTTTTATATTGATTGTTTCCTACTGTGATTTGATTGCTTATTTGCACCCTATGACTATCACTGTTGCACCTTATGATTCATGACGAATGCTCACAGTGTACATGAAAGAAAAGAAACATTTGTCACAAATCATAAAGTACAAATTCCTTGTGTGTCCAATCAAACTTGGCCAATTAAAAAGTTCTACTCTACTCTACTCTACTCATTATTCCTATACATAAATACTAGAAATCGTCAATTTATGACAACATTTGAGGTCAAATTTTCTGTTTCTAAGCCAGACAGTTGCTAAGTGAGTTTTGCCCCATTTTACAACCTTCCTTGCCACAGTTATTAAGGGAATCACTGTAGATATTAAGTTAGTAACCTGGTAGTGAAGTGAATCTGGATTCCCCATAGATTTTGCTTGTCAGAAGGTCGCAAAAGGGGATCACATGACCCTTGGACACTGCAGCCGTCATAAATATGAGTCAGTTGCCAGGTATCTGAATTTTGATCGTGATCTTGGAGATACCACAACGGTCATAAGTGTGAAAAACTATTATAAGTCACTTTTTTCTGTGCGGCTATAACTTACAGGTAAAGGTTCCCCTCGCACATGTGCTAGTCGTTCCCGACTCTAGGAGGCAGTGCTCATCTCCGTTTCAAAGCCGAAGAGCCAGTGCTGTCCGAAGATGTCTCTGTGGTCATGTGACCGGCATGACTAAATGCCGAAGGCGCACGGAACGCTGTTCCCTTCCCACCAAAGGTGGTTCCTATTTTTCTACTTGCATTTTTTACGTGCTTTTGAACTGCTAGGTTGGCAGAAGCTGGGACAAATAACAGGAACTCACTCCGTTACGCGGCGCTAGGGATTCGAACCACCGAACTGCTGACCTTGCTGATTGACAAGCTCAGCGTCTGAGCCACTGAGCCACCTCACCCCTTTGGCTATAACTTAGAACATCACTAAACAAATGATTGGGAGGGCTGCCTGTATAAATTTGGGGCGGGATGTGCTCTTTGAAAGGATATGAATATGGAAAACTTGACCCTATCCTTTCTCACCCTTTTTGAGAACAGCCCCCTTAAAAAAAGCACAATAAAAAAGCTGAGCATTTGATGACAATTTGATCTCAAACTAATTTTGCTTTTCCTTGTCCACGAGCGAATTGGCAAAGGGCTTCCTGCATATAATGGCTTCCTTTTTTTTCCAGATGCGTGACTGGAGATTGATTTCCGGCTCCTGGTTAAAGCTAATTTTGAATTACAGCGTAAATTAGATCAAATGTGGAAGTTGATAGGATTATTTTTAACTTGCTTTTGACGGGAACCTCTCCTGATTTATTTGTGGTGCTGGCTTCTGCCTCCTTCTGGTTTATTTCCTCCTTGATCTATTCTTATAGTCTGCTCTTTATCACAGGAGTGGGCAACTAGAACAATTTTATGACCTGTGGAGTTCAATTCCCAAGAATTCCCGAGCCAGCCATGAATTCTGAGAGTTGAGAGGTTGGGGAGCAACATGGGCCAGTCCTGGAGTCTGGGGAAGGCTCTGATGAGGGCTCTGTGTTGGAGGTAGACGGGGCCAGGGCCCTCTGACAGTTATCAGTTCCTTTGGAGTCGGATATCAGTGGGGCAGAAGAACAGCTGGAGCCTGTTCCTGATGTGTGCATGCGCGGAGAACTGCCAGGAGAAGGGAACGGTTAAGGAACAAAGGACGACTTGGAATAAAGCACAGGTGGACAGTGAATGGCTCCTCCTTTCAAAGTCGAAGAGCCAGCGCTGTCCGAAGACATCTCCATGGTCACGTGGCTGGCATGACTAAACACCGAAGGCACATAGAACTCTGTGACCTTCCCACCAAAGGTGGACCCTATTTTTCTACTTGCATTTTTACATGCTTTCGAACTGCTAGGTTGGCAGGAGCTGGGGCAAGTAACAGGAGCTCAGTCCATTATGCAGTGCTAGGGATTCGAACCGCCCAAAGTTTGGGACAGGTTGGAATGGGGACGTATGGAGGGGTGGGGGGTCTTGGCTCTTATTCTCTTCTTCTGGGATGTAGCCCAGTGCTTCTCATAAATGTCATTACCGGGAACAGGATGGAGGACTTAGCCAAGCTGAGCGAACAATATAAGGTTCTTTTGTTCAGCTCTCTCATAGGCCCTTCCAAGAGCAGGAGCTTGCTTTTTATTAAGAAATGAAAAAGGAAACAACTCAACTTTCCTTCCTCATCTTCTAAGTGGCCAAGGCAGACTCTGCGGGGACTCTGGATGTGAGTAATGCCTCAAGTTCTTGACAGGGTTTGTCTGACCATCGTTAATTCAATTGCCCCGAATTTTCTGGGTTCACACAATTAAATTGGCTTGAAGTGGCATTGACTCTTCTCTTCAGGAAGGTAATGGTTGCTGCTCACCATAAAAAATGATGCAACCTGCTTCCCGCTGGCTTGTATTTCACAGCATTTGACAACCACAGAGTTTCATTTTTGTGTACATCTGATTTTTTCCCCCATGGTTGGCTTAGCACTCGTTACAGATAGGTTTAGACCGAAGGGTTCCCTCCCCCCCCACTTGGTTAATATTGATTCTTATAAATTTCACGTTAATTCTCAGTTGTAGGGGTTTTTTTGGGAAAAAATTATTTGTGGTTGCTTGGTTTTGTTTTGTGTTTTTCTTCTTTGTTTTTCAAACTTGTAATGAAGTACGCAAAGAAAGGAAGAAGGAAAGGAAAGGAAAAAAAAGAAAGAAAGAAGGAAAGAAAGAAAGAAAGGCCCTTCAGAACAAGATCATTGGCCCATCTGGTTCAAAATACTGCTTCTGAACCCCCAAATTCTTGGCCCCTACAAGCAAGATTTAAGTTAGGAAAGAAGGCTAGAAGATGTCTTGCCTTAGGGACACCCCAAAAGTGTGCACAAAACAACATTTTTCCATTCAGTTGTGTCCAATTCTCAGAGATTGTCTGAGCAAGTCCCTGCAGTTTTCTTCGCAAGGTTTTTCAGAAGTGGCTGGCCATTGCTTCCTTCCTAGGGCTGAGAGAAAATGCCTGGCCTATGGTCAGCTTCATGCCTAAGGCAGGATTAGAACTCGCGGTCACCCAGTCTCTAGCCTGATGCCTTGACCACTATACTACACTGGTTCTGCAAATGGGGTAAAGGTAAAGGTAAATGATCCCCTCGCACATATGTGCTAGTTGTTCCTGACACTAGGGGGCGGTGCTCATCTCAGTTTCAAAGCCGAACAGCCAGCGCTGTCTGAAGATGTCTCCGTGTTCATGTGGCCGGCATGACTAAATGCCGAAGGCGCACAGGACACTGTTCCCTTCCCACCAAAGGTGGTTCCTATTTTTCTACTTGCATTTTTTACGTGCTTTCGAACTGCTAGGTTGGCAGAAGCTGGGACAAGTAACAGGAGCTTACTCTGTAAGGGAGGGATTCGAACCGCCGAACTACCAACCTTTCTGATTGACAAACTCAGCATCTTAGCCACCCTGTCCCTTGGTACCTCCACGAAAAAGGTTCTCACACACCACTTGTAGAGGTACACTCTACCTCCTTTAGTGAGCCAACTGGGAAGAAGGCTACTTAGATGATCTTTAGGTCTGGTTTGTACTTATGGAGGAAAATGCTCTTTCAGATAACCTGCTCCTCAACTGTCGAAAAGTTGAAACCACGCTTGGATTTGAAATCTGGAGACAGAGGCAGCCAAGACAGAGAAGGAAGAGCTGGCATCACCCCACAAGCTTTGATTGACCAACCCGTAGGGAGTTCCTTCTTTCTAAGGAGGAGTGAAGAAAAGAAGAACTTAGCTACAGAAGCCTTGCTTTTTCCCAGAGAGAAAAAAAAGCCACTTTCCCTGAAAAAAAAGAAGAAGAGGTCATCG